>JAYKKI010000065.1:3050000-3570000 GCA_039881145.1 Druceiella hillmani | reverse complement strand
AACTCTTAAATTTGAGTTTTTTCACAACATTTCGGAGGAAAATTTATGAAAGGTCAGGAAAAGTACTTTTAATGTGATCGTTTACAATGAAAATCTCCTAAAAGCTTAATTTTGTGTGAGAGTGGCTTTGTTTGTTTGGCTTATGTTTCATCGTTTGTGTTAAGATTGAATAATATAAGTTTCATATTTTAGAAACAATAGACTGCAATAGGTAAAATCGTCATATATTTTTATTTAAATTAAATAATTTTTTATTTCAACAATTTTTTATTGTCAATAAAACATTGAATATATTTGGCGTTAATTTTGTAGAAATTCATTATTCACAATTAAATGAAACTACGTGATGTAGTATTATTTCTACTTTCTTTAATTTCTTTAACCACGACCACGAAGTTTCGTTGTATTACAACATCTTCAGGTGGGATATTAGCAAAGATTGTGTCAATAAAACATTAACCGCTTTAAAGACAAAGTATTTTAGTGGAATTTGAAGCTGACTTATTTGTTATGAAAATTTTATTTTTTTTATTATTTTACAATTGATTGGGAAAATGTTATTTTTCCTACAATATCTTTTTCAGAAAATATTTTAATTTTTTTTTATCTCGATGCGCATATAAATGTTCCGTTAATGAATATATTTACTGAAGAGAATATATATAGCGAATAATAGTTTTATTTCATTTAGTCATCGTCAATATATCTTATAACAATCTTGTTACCTTGAAAATTATTGTCGTATATAATTATGTTAATGAGTTGTTAGAATATACAAAACAATTTTCCGTTGCCAGTCGCATAGATGTTATTATATGCGTCTGGCAACGAAAAATTGTTTTCAATAATCACAAAGCATTGTATCGATGTGTGAACGGAAAATATGTATTTTGACCTTCGATTGTGAACGTTGCTGGTGTATAATATTTCCATTCAATATTTTCTCTCCTTGTTTTGTCAGGTGTCATTTTAAAATTGGGCAATATTTTTTTTAATTACTGTTTAGTTTTTTTTTATTATTGTAGGCATGAAATATTTTCGGTGTCGAATAAAATGACTACTATGTCGGGATTGAGTAGAAAAATATTACACAACTTTTTCAGGCTCCGTTCCTTGAAAAAATTATGGGATAAAAATTGAGCGCATACCTCTGCTGGATAGTATTGATACTAAAAATCTAAAATTCCACATAGGACGTGAGATAGTACACGGAAGGGTTAGTTGTAGGTAGCACAATATTATATTTTTCCTAATTTTAGGTAAATTTTACAGCAATATACTAAAAAGTATGCAAAAAAATATTTTCAGAAATGTACTGAAAACCATGTTAAAAAATATGTCGCCTCTTATGTCGTAATTATCTATCGTAAAATTATGGAAAAAGTACAGATTTTGTGGAAATTTAGGCAAAGGTTGGGAAAAAATTATAATGATGATTCCAGGTATCATAATCTTTGAGATATTCACGATAATTTATATTTAGATCCATATATATATATATATATATATATATATATATATATATATATATATATATATACACTACCTAGGTTAACTTGTTATAAATATCCGAATTAAAGATAAAAGTAAAAATTAATTCTGTTTCATTCTTCTTGCTTTGACACATTAACTACTCAAACGATAGTACGTTTATAGCTTGTGTCACAGAGATAAATATAGATTAGTTTATATCTTAAAATATTTTCAAGTACGTAAATAAATTACATTAAGTAGACAGTACGTCTGTTTACTAATACCTCTAGCTTTTTTTAAATTGTATTTGGAGGAAGTGTAATTTATTAAAGACAAATACAAGTCAGTATCTATTACTTGAAAAAGGTTTATAAAATATTATGATTAATAAATTAATAATAAAACCATAAAAATAATTACACTCCCCAATTCAATACTCTGTTCATAAGAAATTAAGACTATTTTTGATATCAACTTTAAGATTCAAAACAATTTATTATTACATATAAGCAACAATATTTCTACGGAAGGGTTAAATTTTAAATAAATTAAAACACACACACACACAGAAGGAATATTTATTTTCTGTTTTCATTTAAAGTACTTCTTTAAGACACACACTTTGAGTAATTAAAATTCATAGCAAATTTTTTTTTTAAGAAAAAACCATCACACGAGATAGCACTTTAAATACCATATCACGATAATTAAATTCTTATTAATAATATTTAGAAAGACAATTTGAATAATAACAGGCAACCATCAAAATATTTTCAAAGTGCTAATTGTTCATAGTCGTCGTCACAAACCGGGGATAGGTACCACACTATCCGTAGCTTGATTACACTTTATGGACCAAGGTTTAGGAATGAAGAAAAAGTGTACTGCTGTCACTCCATAAGTATCTGCGTACTCAGCCACGCATTTCGGGGAATTTGGAATAGTAATTTTTACCGCTGCTCCATTGGCGTCCTCATACCACTTCCTGTCGTAAATGGTTCTTTTGGAAAATATCTCGTAGCCGACGCCAGTCACGCTACCATTGACAGCTGTTAGGAACCAGGGGTAAATATCGCTGCAGTCTCCTTTGTTCAGTTGCATATCATAGTAGTAGTGTAACCCTAAATATATTTATTTTAATATAATTACTGGTTTATACATATAAAAGGTATGAGTAAAGTGAAGTAATAAAAATACTGGAAGTTTTTTTGACGACAGGTACATTCATCTAACAGTTTTGTATCTAAGTCAAATTGAGAGCATACCTCTGCTGGATAGTATTGATACTGAAACACTGGTTTTGTGGGAAGTAGCTTGAAATTATAGACGTACATGTGCTTATATCTATAGATACATCCTTTCTTATAGAAATAAATAACTTAAGAATAAAATTGAATTGAATTAATTTCAATGTAACTTTTAGAGTAAAATTCTTTATCGCACGTTACACACTTGGTGAATGAGAGCTAACCCAAAAAAGTGTAAGATTTTGACCGACACTTTTACTACAGTGTAAATGTTTGCTGAATGGTAAGTCAGTCTACTGTAGTACTGTAGTACTAAGTATAGGGAGGGACAATAATTTTCTGTATTATTAAAAAAACATATTCTTTTGACTTTTGCAACAAATATATATGAAAATTTTATTTTGCAATTATTTAGAAAATGAATCTTTCATACTGTATGAAGAAGAATTTTGCCAGTGTTAGTATAATGATTATTGTATTTTACTTTTTACATTGTGTTATACTCACCCATACCAGGAATACAATTTTGCCATGTCTAAGGAGTGGTTTTATTCAACAGCCTGATATCAGTAGGTACTTTCCAGTAGCCATTTTCTGAATCAGTGTCCCTTAGCCATAAACCGTGACCAATCCTGCCACCAAGTTTGGTACGACCACCTTCTGCCAAAAGTTCTGGATCCACCAGCAGAAACATTGAAGTGAGCTGCAAAACGCCGTTTATGATCTTCAACTCATTGGTGCTCCTCGCCAGTGGATCGGAGATTGGAGGTTTTGTTTTGGCCACATCGTGTGCCGGTTGCTGATAATGTAATCAAGCGATAATAAATTGTGCTAATGTATTAAATTAATTGTATAATTAAATTAGGCAATTTTAGTGGATTTTAATTTTATTGTTGAAAATATCATGAAAGCAATGTTCAGGTAATGAAAGAATAGTACAATATATAAAAGTTTAGATATAAATATTCAATATAACTGAAGAATCTCTAAAAAAATCTAGTTACCTCTTTTTAAATTAAAGTAACTGCCATAATACAAATTCATGGTAATGCCACTAATGCCTATTATGTACACTTCAACTGTAGAGGAAAGCTTCTTATTTAGTCTTAAAAAAGCAGATTCTGTATAACATGATAAAATTCATATCGAATAGATCATTGCCTACTAAATCTTAGCCGAGGCCGTTGCCAAGCTTAATCAAGGCCGTCGCCAAGTTCGAGGAATTTTTAGTTTTGAATTAAGTTTCACAAATAAAACTCATTTTTTCTATTAGAATTGTGTAATACATTCTTGATACCAAAAGGCAGGATAAGAAAATTACCGTAATAGCACTATTCAATCACGTCAAAACGTGCGGTAGAACACTGTGAATTTTGAAAGCTCAAAATGACCAAAAGCAGATAACTCTAGAGGAGACTAAATTCCAAAATGGGGCAATCAAGAAGCTGTTATGATGATGACTGATCACGGCTAAATTGTATTATTAATAGTCTAATCAATACACTTACCGCAACGTGAACACCAGCCAGAAATCCGTTTCTATCATAGAGTGGATTGACACCCAAATCTTTTCGAGAGAAAGCGACAGCTTTCAAACCTAGTTGATTCTTTATTTTTATTTGAACCCAGCCATTGGAGAGTGCTTCCTTCAGCGTGGGTCTCACTAGCCAGAACGAGTTCACGTCTACGTCGTTGCTATTCGGTGCAAATGTTACTCGCAACTCGGTCCATTGATCTAACAAGTTTGCAATGTCATTAATTTGTCGTAAGTCTCTATATTTATTGTCAAGTGATATAAATACATCTGTAACATTTTTTTAGGTACCAATACGATTGACGAATTTATATCAGTGACAAAAAACTTATGCTAAAATTTATAAATTTAAAAAAAGTAGTTTCCAGAAAAAAAGAAAGAGTTACATAATTTGTGACTCAAATTGATTTAAAGTTTTCCGTTTATTATTATTTTTTTTTGTTAAAGATAAACTTTTCTATTCAAAGACAATTTTAATAAGTTTCACGGAAATGGATTTGTCAAATATGTCATTTTGACACCATTTTTGTTTTCATATTAATTCATCTTCGAGTTTAGAAGGTGGTACATTAACTCTGAACATTTTCCTGACATTTCTGATTGTCGACCCTTTAGCTTTATTCAACTTCTTATGCTGCGCTATAAGTTAGGATAAAAATCACATACTACAAAGTTATGAAGAGCATTCTTTCCTTTTTCCAAGGGAAGCTTTTTGCAAGTTTAGAAGTGACTATTGCATACAGATTATTTAAACGATTCATATATCACAAATTTATTCATGTATCTTTCTCATTCAAGCCTTCTAAAGTATTTTTGCAATACTTTCTAAAGAAATGATATTTTATTGTGATGTTCAACTTTTGATTCAACTTTTATGTAGACGAATTTGTATCTCAGAGTAATAATTTTTTTCCTTATTTCTGAGCGCTCTTATTTCTGGCAGGTACCAACATTTGGAAAGCGTGTTGGTTTATGAAAATTTGGGGGCTGTGGCAAAATATAAAGATTGGGAGCACGACTAGAGGGAAAGTTCGATTTAAATAAGTTTTAGCTTCTAATAAATTTTGCTTGTCATGATTATTTCTCTGATTGTCACTTTTTAAGATTACATATTTTTATTTTTTCCATATTTTTAAATAATGAAGATCTACGTATTCAAATAACATTAATAATGCATAATATAATTTACATGAATAAAACAATTAACCGGTACCTGTGCTCGCCGTCACAGATGTGATCGCAGCTGTTAGAAACAATGCAAGCTTCATGTCCATACTGACTTCGATTGTGAACTGGTTGGCACCGTTACGAAATTTAGTTTAAATAAAAAATGTGGTTTGCACCTAACGAATTATTAGAGAAGAAGGCCTTGGTGGTGGTATTAGATTATTATTATATACATGTCGTTTGTAATTTAAGATGATTATTCCATGTTATTATTGAATCGATTTGAAACCCGAATAGAGGCTGAAAATCCGAAATTTAAAAGATTTTGTGTATCTATGTGCATGTAGTGTTTGGTTCTTAGAGGTTCGTGAAATTTGGACCGATTTGAAAAAAATGTAAATTAAAAAGTTTTTTAACTATTTCCAGACAGAAGGAAAATGTTTCTGTTTTTAATCTGAAAATGTTATAAAAATTTCTCAAGTAAAATTTATTAAAAATATTTTTTTTAAACTGCTTTAATCACTTCCATATTGTTTCGTACTGCATAAAGTTAATAAAAAGTATTAAGACATTTCCCCGGAAACAATTCGATTCGATAGGAAACAGTTGCACCTTGCTTATTTATGTTTTGTAATTGATCAATTGATACTTTAATAGTCCCAGCAATAAAAATAAATATTTAGTATTAATATTAGAAAAATATTATTATGGTTTTCAAGAAAGTAGGTGAAGTATATATAGACATAGTTTATTTTACATCAGTCATTATCATATTCGTATGTACACAACGGTTTTTACTGAACTTTGTGAAATTTAGAGTAGCAGACTACTTATGACATTAGAACTTTTTTCGGTCAAAGTATTAAGAAATTATTTTCATAAAGTCTTTTTTCGGTAAAAGTATTAAGAAATTATTTTCATAAGAAATTATTTTCATATAGTCTTATTTAAGCTAAATTAAATGTTTACTCTTCTTTCTAGTTATGCATTTTTCCAATTAGAGAAATATTAATGATATTAAATTTTCAGTATTTTTTTGTCTTTCTTGTTAAAATCTTTAAATTATTTAAAATTAATAGTCCAAACGAACGTTTTTAAAAAATTTATAAAAGTCATTGTTACTTTTCAATTTTAGTCTCTAGTCGCTATTACAGATATATATACATATATATATATATATATATATATATATATATATATATATATATATATTACATTATTTCTTCTTTTTGCATCGTTTTTAACCGACTGCAAAAAAGGAGGTTCGCAATTCGTCGGAATCTTTGGACCGATTTTGATGATTATTTTTTTGTTTAAAAGAGGTGCTATAGGTGTAGTCCCATATTTATATATATTTATATATATATATATATATATATATATATATATATTTATATATATGTGATGATAATTGATGATGTGGTCCGGAAACGAAGGATGGAACTACAATTTAAGATATTTGTTACGTGTAATTTTTATTTTGCAAAATGATAAGTTATGAATATGAATAATGGAACTCCTTAATGGATATTAGTAAATCAACCGTGATTAAAAATAATTATTACTAGCAGTTGTTACTTTCCAAAATAACTACATATATTAAAGGATGGTAGTAAATCGAAAGTGATCCATGATATTTGCTACTGGTAGATGTTACTTTGCAAAATAACCACAGTATTGATAATGTCAAGGTCTGATGTTGCGTTCTGGAGATGCATAATGAAACTCCTTATAGGATGGTAGTAAATCAAATGTAATTCAAGATACTACTGGTAGTTTTTACTTTGCAAAATAACTGCATCATCGACCATACCAGTGTGTCATGATCAGTTCTAAAGGTAAATAATGTTGTTCAACGGATGATAGTAAATTGGTCGTGATTTAATATGTATGCTACTTGTTAGTTGTTACTTCGCAAAATCTTATGTTAGATTTCGGAAATGGAAAACGGAACTCCCCAAGTGGCATTGAACTTCAGATGTAAAAAATCGAACTCCTCAACGGCTAACAGATAACCATGGGCAGCTACTACTATCGCTTCATTTCTATATGCTGTTGATAATCAACTTTAGGCAAACAGGAAATCTCTGTCTATCTCTGTACTAGCCTTTGCCCGTGACTTTTAATAATTATCCAATATTCTAAAAAAAGTAATTGTAATTATTAATATTAATATATCAATCGCTAAAAAAATGAAGATAAAATATCACATATACATCAATTAGTTACGTTTTCTTGTCTGATACCCACACGCCACAATCGACTTAAATTAAAGTCATCCTGAGCTTATACGGTAATAGTATGGAGTAAAAACAATAGAAAATATTTTGTTTATCGATGTTTAGTTTGCCGATGTGAAGCACTATGTTGTCTACTTGGGTTATCAGTTGGACTTTTTCATTTTATTCTTAAAAGACACTCTAAATTGAGCGATTTTAATTTAACGAGGAACAGGTCGACCGAGGAAAAGCAGTAATAAAAATAAAAATAAAACAAAGAGAATGCATAAGAAAGTAGAAGTAAATTAAGAATAAAAAATGCATTGATGTAGAAGTAATGACAGATGTTTTAAGACGATTTTTAATGCTGATATTGTGGATATATTAAATGATATTGAGTTAAACACAAAAGTTAAATACAAAAAATATGAAACTAATTTATTTAAATGTGATATAATGTTAAAGAAAAGAAGATATAAATAATACCGGCTCAAATTTTATACCAGTTCTTTCGACATCGAAAGAATTATTTTATAGTTTTTTATGTTTCATATATTAATTTTTAATATCTGAATATCCTCTGTAAATCCTTCTTGTTATCATCTTGAACATATTTGACAGCTAAAGATACCAGTAATTTTTATGGTTTTGCTCCTCGGAAATAAAGAAAAACAACAGGAGACATGACACTTATTCACGTATCTGTCTCTACCTGGTCACAGCACACTTTCTTAGAAACTATGCTATGTAGAAATGAGACGTTGAAATTTGTTATTGGAATACATCGTATGAACCAACAAATTAGCTAGACTAACTAGCTAACTTCTAAAAATATTAGAATATTTAAGAATTTAAAAGATCGTAAATAATATAGTAAAATTTTCTTTTCTGGTTTTACTTATCATTGAAAATGGATTACTGTGTGGAACATCAAAAGTATATTAAACACAATTCTAAATTGCTTATTTAATTATATTTTTAAAAAGATGCAAAAATAGGGAATTTCCTCTTCTCCTTATTATTTCTGAAACAAATGAACCAAAAAACTTAAGAAAAACATCCTTGGCGATATGTGACTGCACAACTACAGGAAAATTATAGCAATTGTAACAGATTTTGTAATTTTTAAAATATACACCATGTTTTTATGCCTGTGAAATATTTAGTAGGTAATATATTTACTTTGGATATATAGTTGATTATTTTATGGACGTTTAAATATTATTTTGAAAAGAAATGAATCAAAAATCACCAAAAAATAAGCTTAGTAAAATCTGTATGCACTGTTACGCAAAACTTTAGTGATTATACCAGAGATCGATGCCAAATAAAGTTTATGTTCTGTTTTATGTACATAAAGTTTTCAAAAATCGACAATAAACACAAATGGAAATTAACATTTCGCACAGAAGATAATAGCGACGACGTCGGCGATCCTACATAAATTACACATGTTGACAACAAAACACTGTAGGAGATAGGGGCAGACTGTATCTAAATATATACCCATTCTGCCCAGACGCACTATCTGAGCCAAGCCTTTTATAAGAAATGCGCGATGCACGGGCATAAATATATTTAAATCCGTTGTTTTTCCTTTTCAGTAAAAATGGTAAAAGGTCTAGTCTATAAAGGAACAGTCACATTGTGATAGTAGAATGTTGTTTTGTTCAGTAAACGAGACATTTTTGTAGCTTATTACAAGGGAATTTGATTAAGTTTTATTAGACTTTAAGAGGCTATAAAGATGCTCAAAGAAGAATAAAAATTTGGAAATATATTTTTATTATTATTTTAAATGCATTTTAATTTAGAACTGGCGAATATACACGGGATTTTCAAATATGTACGTTTTAACTAAACCATTTATAAAGTTCAGATTTCCAGATTAGTTTAGTCTTTCTAAATATCTTCTTTACTATAATATATGAAATTCAGCCATTTTAGTAATTTTAGTAAAGTTATACATGATCTTCCTAAATTAAGACACTACTATATTACTTAAGAAAAATAGGAGAGTATATTTTGTAGAATTAATTTTTTTCATTATTTTATTATAAATTTATTTTTTACAGAAATGATTGTTTATTTACTTATTTATTTGCATACTTTACAGGTAAACTACTCGTAACGTTAAGAATTAAGAGTGTAACAAATTGAAACCAAAAAGGCACATATTATTTATATTTTGTATTCATGTTACAAAGAACTATAAAATATAACGACGACACATTTAAACAAATTTAATTTCACTCATCATAAATAAATCATACCCCGGCGTGACCGCAATCAGGTGGTTGAGTAGTTGCACGCCACGGGAAACTGGAGAATTCCGGTATAGTTCAGTTATAGAGGGTGGTATAACAAACAAATGATAATTGCGTAAGTGCAGCAAATTGTCAGGTACGAAGAACGAAAGTTTACTCAGTAATACACGGCATAGAATTTTGTCTTCAAATTTCGTAAATGCGACGTCTCTTCTTAGTTGGATGGAATAGAAATTATCTATATAAATGGATTGGGAAAATCTATCAAATATATTTTTCAAATTAAATTTTATTTTAGTTTTATAAGCAAAAATACTTGGCATAGTAAGTACCTTTAAGCTAAATATATTTTGCGAAAGGACGAGCATCGCTTCCAAAGTTACAACAGGAAACAAATTTCACGATAATCAAAAAAACAAATCGCTCGTATTAATCGAATATTTTTGGCAAGAGTTTTTGCATCACATATTATCCGTTAATAATTTGAGGTTATTTGAGTCAGGTTTCGTAAATTGTTTGAACGATGGCGAGATTTGAACAACGCTCAAATATTGGGCTTCTTTATGACTATTTCTAAATCGTAAAGCAAAATTAAGTTCATACTAAACTAATGTAGATTCAAGCTTGCTTATTTTAAAGAAACATTTTCCGACAGACAATGCATGATATGTATGGTAATGACATGTTTTTATTTTTAGGCTACTTTTCCTGCAGCCTTTTCGAATTTGCATTTTACAATTTAAAATTATTTAATCAGGTTAGGTATAACTGTACCCTTACTTTATTCACGTCACGACATTCAAATGAGAACAATTATTTTTATCTGGCGGCGAGCCCGGAATCCCGCCCGCCCAATGGAGATTATTGTTGTAGAAACCGCCTTCGTTTGCAAGCTTTGATGTAAATTTCGGTCTATGTAAACACCGTACGATGTAATTCCATGCATTGACTAAATGCAGAGGTTTTATTTGTAAAAGTCACATTTAGCAGAGTTATTAGTTATTGTTTATAGAGATGTGAAAATATTTTTATTTGCATTAGATAAATAATACAAAACGGAAATATTTACTTGTTTGCTTTTTTGAATGAATTAGTGAAATTGTGTGGTGTAATAATAAAATATCATATTTTTATTCGTTAATGCGCTATAATATGTTTCAAAATTTCTCCAAAATCAATAACTAATTTTAAATGGTTAAAACTGGCCCCGTGATTGTTTTTAAAATTATCAATTTTTAGCAATGCGTCTTGAATTATGTATTTTGTATGTATATAATTAGGTATATGATTATCAGTACTGACTAAACATAGAGTAAAAAGATGAAAAATTCATTCCTATTTTAAATCAAATTCAGGTCATTAAATTCAATTGTTTTAATTAATTAATGTGGTTAATCCGTGTAAAATGCGTTGCCAACGAAATTCACTGATTTTTTTATATTTTATTTAAATTAAAAATATTTAAATTTAATAAATTTACAAAATTATTAATTTGTTCAGTTTTGGTAAAAATCTATCTCAAAAATTTTACAATTAACGTTACAGGAAATGTTAACTACCCTTTTAACTTTATTTAAAAAAAACTCGTCGAGCAATTCGTCTAAAAAACTAAGTGAATATAAAATGATGTTTTATTAATATTTTAAATTTATTTACCGTTTAGTTTTGGTAAAAATTTTAAAAGAAACGTTATAGGTACAAACAAAAGTAGTAATTTTACCACAATTTTTCTTTTTCGATTTAATGATGCTATATTAACATTACGAAAAACAAAACAAATATTTTTATCGTTTAGTTTTGGTAAAAATCGCCTTAAAAAGTTGTACTATTAACATTACTGGAAAAGAAGTAATTTCACCATATTGAATTTTTTTTTAGAATGCTTCAAGCAATTGGTCTAAAAGACTGTGTCAATGTAAAATGTTATTTTAAAATTTTGGAAAAGAAAGAAAAATATTTACCGTTTAGTTTTCATCAAAAATTTTACAATTAACATAAGAGGAAAAGTATGTATTTCACTACACTTTCTTTTATTTAAAAGAACGTAAAAATTACTTTTTTTCTTGCAATCTGTTAAATTGATGTGAAAAAGAAAAGTTTGGAAAACAAAAAAAATTTTATTGAAATACTTTTATTTAAACATGTACAACTTTTACTACCTTAAACGCAGTTATGTATAATAATAATTTTGAAGATAATTTAATTTTAAATGGGAATCAATAATAATAATGAAATAAATAAAAAAAGAATTAAACCTAAGCCTTTTGCAAATGCGCTAAAAGGAGACCAAGTAATATTGGTATCTTATCAAAATAAATTATGTAATTTATTATCGATACCATAGAAGTTGTTTCAATATTTCTTGGACAACATTGCTATTATATGTAATATGTATATGTTTATTCATGCGCTGAATACTTATTAATTATCTAGAGTATTTTGTATATATCTACACCTTCTCGCGCTCAACGCTTTTAATTTAAGGAACATAAACACATTTAAAAAAAAAATTAAAGTCAAAAAGTTTTTTAATTTTTTTTACATATTTTATTTAATTCTTAAACTTACATTTTTTATTTTTGTAGAATATTGAAAACAAAAATTAAATAGATTGACTAAAAAAGGCAATGGGCTATATTGGATTTGGAACAATATTGGATCATATTAGATAACGATATTGGAACGATATTGGATCATTATCACCATACATGCAAAGTATCAAAGCCCGAATTTAATTGAAACTAATCGCAAATTTGATTGCAGAATTTGTCGCTGACAGAGGAAGCGTGTTAATAAAAGCATTGTAAACATGAAGCTTTCACGATATTTTGTTTTAATTTATATTCGATCGTTGTATGTATTATTTGATAATATATTCAACAGCAAAAAATTTTGCTGTCGTATGTTAATGACAGTAAAAAATTATATACGTATTTTTATGAAATAAATTGTTTCAGTTAAAATCTATTACATAGTTTAAAAAAATAGAATTGAATGTGAATCATATTTTACGAATCACCCTATAAATATTGTACTTGGGAATTTAAAATATTCATGTTGACCATAATAATAACATATGTCTACTGACAAATTTAAAACTATACTAATCTAACATTTCCGGAATTATTAATATTCTCGCAATTTTTAGAACTAAATTTATATATTGATTCAGTTGTCTCTTAGGAAACGACCGATGACGTAAAACGAAAACAATTTATTGCATTATGTAGTCTTTGTTTGCTTTTCATTTTCTTAATTATGTGTTAGTTATTATTTTCGTTTCTACACATCTCAGTTTTGATAAGTTGTACCAGAAAACCTTATCTTACAAAATGTTTTTACGGGTTTTATCCGGACTTACTTGGGATTTATTTTACATTCTTAACACGTATCTTACGTCTCAATAATTGTATAAAGAAAAAATATACATTGAAAGGAAATACTTATATTTTAAAGCTCGCTTTTGTTTTCCTAAGCAGAAACAAAAGTACATAATATAAAAGACTTTCAATTGAAGGTGATGGTGGAGCAATCTTATTTTAACTTCCGACATCATCGTCATCGAAAGCAAATATACCATAATCATCCTCGTTATGGAATGTATTTAATAACATTTATTTGGTTCACAAGAATACAGACTTCTGAAAAAATAACAACTTATCATAACAATATTTATGGGATTTCATCATAGATTGCTACACCATAATATTGGAAATGGCGCGGAAATACCCCTAGACTGTTAATATTATTATTACAACAATTAATTCAAGTTTCAAAGCTACTTTGGTAAAGGCTAATATAAAAGAATGAAATAAACGAGGTTGGTGATAAAACTTATGATCTCTTCAGCATTTTATTTCTATACTAAATTGAAATTCACCTAACTTGCCCTTGTTATGGTCACTTTACTACGGAGAAGGTTGCAATTTCCATCTTATTGAAAATTATTTAAATAAATTAGAACGACTTCAAAATTTGTGGGTCCGTCACATTTTCGATCTGAAAAAATTTGACTACGTTTCTGATTGTAGGACGAAGTTTAATTCGCTAAAGTATTGTTCATGTTTCTGATTATAGGATGCAGTTTAATTCTGTAAAGTATTGACCGTATTTCTGATTACAGGAGGCAGTTTAGTTAGTTGAAGTCTCGTAACCCGTATTTTTTTAGGTTTAGATTCTCAGTTCGTTCTGCAAATCTTACTTTAATTATCCCTAAAAAGATGCTGCAATACTTTTGAATAAGTGAAACCCTAATATCCGGAATGCACTGTAAATTCACTCATTCAAGGGTCGTTTGAAAGAAACATTCCTTTGCTAACTCTTAATATATTTCCTGATTTTTCTCACTCCTTTCCCCTCTGCTTTCTTGACATTCTGCAGTATATATGCGTATATACATATATATATATATATATATATATATATATATATATATATATATAAAATTGCTCAAATTTACCGTAGCAGAAAACTATTCTTTCCAATAAATAAGAACTCCTTATGTAAGGAGAGTGCGGAAAAATTGCCTATATTTATATTAATATATATTTTTTTGTCAACTTTTCTTTCGTTCTATTTGTATATTATTTCTTTTGGACTTTCTTCTTGAAATTCCAAACTGTATAAAATAAAATAGCAGGAAGCATATTTTTAAAACATTTATTAAATTGGTACCTGACGATATTAACGTCTACTCACGATTATATATATATATATATATATATATATATATATATATATATATATATATATATATATATATATATATATATATAATTTACGATGTAACGAAATTATGCCGAATTCTGTGCAATATCTCTGTAAATAATGAACCGATGTAAGATTACTGAAATTAAATTCAGAAAGCATATTCTATTTAGTAAGGTCATTTCTGAAACTGAAGTGACCTAAGATAATATGGCTGTATGCGGGAGACAGAAATATAAAATTATGCATGTCTCGACATGTATGAGACGAAACTATGAACAGAAGCAAAAGATACGCAATCAGAGGAAAGAATAGATCAAGAAGAACCGGAAAAGGGTCAAAGCTATATTGACTTTTGTAACAAAAATACAATTTGTATGACTTTAAAGTTGAAATATTAAGTTTTTCCAGAGATATCGACTTATATGAAACGAAAATCTATGAAGGAACTTTCTGGGCATGTGCCTTCCTTCCTTTCTTCTACTCTAGTTTTTCTACTATCGCCCCTCGATACTAGGTGGCGCTCAAAATATGTGCTACGTAATATCCAAACTTGGGTTCTTTAGAGTTACAGAAT
Source organism: Druceiella hillmani (assembly GCA_039881145.1). Lineage (NCBI taxonomy): Eukaryota > Metazoa > Arthropoda > Insecta > Lepidoptera > Hepialidae > Druceiella > Druceiella hillmani. The sequence continues at coordinate 3,554,809 of JAYKKI010000065.1, read as the reverse complement.
AACCACCAGGTAGGTCTAGAGTCTATAGGCTAATCTAATCAATGTGAAATCAGACTGCAAAATAAGTCTTAATTACGTAGAACGTAAGTAATTTATGTATATGTGTGTATATATATATATATATATATATATATATATATATGTGTGTGTGTGTGTGTGTGTGTGTGTGTGTGTTTGTGTGTTTATTCCAATATTGCTGTAGAATGTCATAGTATCGAAGCTTCATGGCATTGATAAAGATAATATATTTTAAAGAAATAAAAGACTTGTATTTCATTGACATAATTCCTGCGAAAAAATACGAGCAACAACAACAACCTAAGTTCGGACACGAATGAGCTTATTTCATTTTTTTTTATTTAATTTCACCATTTTTTACTTACTTGTTATTCGTATTCATTACAATTTATTTGTTACTCTTTCATCTGGTTTATTTCGTGTTCACACTTTTTCAGTGTTCCACAACACTTAATATATTTTATTATATGATAATCTGATTGATTGTGAGGTATTACTCTTATAGCCATAACTCCGCTTTATGTATCTGTATATTAAAAAGAATAAATGAATAAATAAAATTATGCAATAGTTAAATTAACTTGTTTAATATACTATTTCAAGTCCCCTAGTGACGTCACACATATATTTAAAATTATCCACATGTCGTCCATAAGCGCCGTTCCAACCAATAACTCCGTAACTGCCCATGTGATCTTATATCGACTACGGAATGTTGGAGCTAGTAATTATGGTGCATCATCCACACCTCTCTCTGTAGAAATCATGTACTGGAAATATTTTCACCATCACTAAGCAACCGCATAAATAAAGGTCATGATTACTTCTTCCAGGAATTTTAGGATGAACACAAGGCGAAATTAGGAAATTGCATGTTTTTGTAAAATTTTTTATAATTGTTATTTTCCATTTAATTGAAATTTTATTGAATAAAAAAGGAATTAATATATTTTATTTTAAATGTATTAGAAAAAATAAATAACTTTACCCAGTTGTGTATTACACACGTGATTTCGTGGATTAATTTTAATAAATAATTCTCTTTATTCTTCGTAATTCTCTTTATTCTTCGTATTTTGTATTTATTTATAAGCTATTTCTGTAATAAGAGCAATGTTTAATTTTGCCAACGTTCAATCGAGCGCTATTTCGAAAAAAAAAAATTTCCAAATTTTCTTTACTCCAAAGATAAAAACGAGTGATTTCGAATATAACCAGCCACAATTTTCATCGAAATCATATTTATAAATCTATACATTATAAATCTAAATTTTAAATAAATCCTATTTCAAGTTGAAAGAAGAAAGAAACGAGCTTTTTAAGGAACCTTCATAGTATCCCTTCGTTGTCTGTCTATAGGTCTGTCAACACCCTTTTTCTCAGGAAAGCGTGGAGGTATCAATTTGAAATTAATATTAAATACTTCGGTATGTCGCATATTTTGACACCCGCGAATAAACCAAAACGTATAGGAAACTGCCTGTTGATCTAGAATCATGAAATTTGACAAACAGCAAGGTCTTATAGCACAGGTAAAGGAAAAATCGTTAATTTGTTAATAACAAATATTTTTCCAATATTGAATATTTAATATATTTGGCGTTAATTTTGTAGAATAAAATAATACTACATCACGTAGTTTCATTTAATTATGAAATATTTTTCCAATATGCACCTCTGAAAGGCATAATAGGCAATGTATTTTCGTTCTAAAAAATTAAAGTTTTGTAAATAATTTAATATTCATAATTTAATATAGATATATTACGTACCATTAAATGTTTATAAATGCCTAAATGCGTACGGAACCCTCGTAATGTGAGTCTCACTCGTGCTTGATGGGATTTGTTGACCACAATTGATTAAACTCCTCACAACTTTTATAAATAGTAATTGTTTTTTGCCCTAACTTTTCTTGCCTTGGCTTTTCACATTGGTCTACACAACTTTTATAAATAGTAATTGTTTTTTGCCCTAACTTTCCTTGCTTTGGCTTTTCACATTGGTCTAAATATGAATCCCATTGTTTTGATTAAAATCGGAAAAATATTTACTAATTCACAATTAAATGAAACTACGTGATGTAGTATTATTTCTACTTTCTTTAATTTCTTTACCACGACCTAGGTTTCATTGTATTACAACATCTTCAGGTGGGTGTAATACAACGAAACCTAGGTCGTGGTAAAGAAATTAAAGAAAGTAGAAATAATACTACATCACGTAATTTCATTTAATTGTAAATTTGTAAATATTTTTCCGATTTTAATCAAAACAATAGGATTCATCTCTAGACCAATGTGAAAAGCCTGCAATTAGTTAGATTCTACCCGTTAGTTTAAAATAACAGGATTACCGATGAGTTCCTATAGCTTTTCTAGAAAACTAGTGGTCGGACTGGCATAACTCATGGTCGGACTGGACTACCAGGCTTGAAAACTTAGCGTTTTGTTCGTTACACTGAGCTATGTAATACAAAAAGTCCCCAGTACATTTTATAAGCTTTTGAAAGCTCATGTTCTTTACATACATATACATATTCTTACATGATTCATGCTTATTTTTTAACATTTCCCGGGAAAACGGTCTTCTACCCGTATTTTTATATACTTCCTCCTAGAGGCTAAAGCCATACTTTCATCAATATTTTGCTTGTATACAAATATTATAGTTAATTGATTTTATATTTATATAACTTTTATTATGTTTAATTAAATTTTTCCAAAAAAAATATTGATTAAATGAACTACAAAGTTTGTTTTGGAATTTGACCTCCATCGCTGCAATAGTATTTGCTGTGCAAAAGTCATGTAGAATGTTTTTTATTGGCAAGTGGACTTATACGATGAGGACTGAAATATATCGCAAATATTGCACTCTTTAGATTCTGTTCAAATCCAATTTTCAAATAAAGTTCAAACAAGTGTTCCGATTTGTCGACTATGGAATTTGTAGGTAAATAAAGAATTATTTGATAAATAAGGATTTACGTGTTTTATTAAACCTTTCAATTTTCATTAGTTTGGAATCATCAAGTGAAGAATTTAAGTACATTGGTAAAAGTATACATAGCCATTTTTCTCTTCTTTCCTTAATGATTACTGACTATTTTTTTTACCCAAATAATAAATTATAATTTAGGAAACAAGAGAATTGAGAGTGGTTTTGGAAAATTTACTTTTTTCTTTGAATAATAACATATAATCCATAGAAAAACTTTTTGTTTTAGTGTAACTGAATAGCCATGTACTGTAAAGTCATCTGTCATCTGTAAAGAATTAAGCTGATTTGCCCTCTGCGGAAATAATCAGTCAATGACTAATTCAACCTCTCTCTAACTTGTATGTTTAAGCAGTATTTCCAGATGGTTTTGCTTTCATAAATTATAGCATATAAGTTATTCTATAATCTTTCTCAATATATGAACGTTTTTAATATATAAAAAGTTTTTGAAATAGAATACGTAGTCCCAAAGATTAGCTCAAGCTAACAAACAATAAAACTAAAAACTTTTTCCCTTTATTTATGCCCTATTCCTATAAATTGAAGCGTGATGAGTACAATCTCAGTTCTTTAACAATCTATGCCCCTACAAATCGTAGCATGATGGATATAGTCGTAGAGCCTTATCAATCTAACGCGATTAGTATAATCGTAGCCGTTATCGATCTCCACCCCCACAAATCGTAACGTGATGGGTATAATCATTGCACCTTATCAATCTCTACCCCTATAAGCAGCAGCGGGACGAGTATAACTGTAGCGCCTTATCGATCTCCACAAATCGTAGCGTGTTGGGTATAATCATAGCGCCTTATCAATATCAGGTCTCACAAATCGTAGTGTGATGAATATAATCGTAGCTCCTTACCAATCTCTCTCCCTATGAATTGTCACGTAGTGTGGTGGTATAGCCTCAATTTTTCTTCAGAGTGAACTTTCTAACACTATAATAAGTTTTAAAATTTAATTCCAGCGCTAATTCCTGGAACTAATAAACAAACAGACAAACTTTTTAGCTTTATTGTAACATAGATTGGATTCATATCTAATTTTCATGATACTCAATTGTGTTAATTTAAGCACAGTTTTTTCTATTTTGTCTAATTTAAAAAAAAATGTTTTTCAATGGTTTCAATTATAGTCAAAATGTGTTTTCAATTTCTAAAAACAATAAAATTTCAGTACTTGCAAAATTTTTGGAAAAGGGGGAACATAAATTATATAACAAACGATGGTGTGTCTCTCATCTTCGATACGTATTCATTACATCTAGGTATTGTTCACTAAAACATTCAATCCTTTTTTTGGGAATACTTATACGAATATCACGTGGGTATAATAAAAAATTACATAATTTCATGTAGAAATTGTAATGTTCGCAATGTCTACCATTGATGATTGAATTTGAATATCTGTCTAATAAAATTACTTCTCTCATTCCCCAGTGTTGATGCTGTGGTCGCGCTTTTCACAGCCTTATATGCCTAACCGCGTTCAAGGATACGCGTTACACATACTAGTACGGCTCTATAACCTGAGCATCTTCACAAATATTTTACACAAATAAATCTTCCTACATGAACACTTCTATGGCCCTAAAAACCGTAATAAAAACTATTTAGTAAAATTGTAATCATAAGCCAAGCCTATATGGACTAGATAGATAGACTAGACGGATTGTCATATAATTAGAAATAATGGCAGGATATGCGGGTAGACAGTGTGTTATATAATTAGCAATCATGGTAAGATATGCGGATAGACATATCATCATATAATTAGCAATTGTGGCAGGATATGCAGGTGAACAGATCGTCATATAACTAGCAATAATAGCAGGATATGCAAGTAGACAGATGGTCATATAACTAACAATAATGGCAGGATATGCAAGTAGACAGATCGACATATAATTAGCAATAATGACAAGAAATGCGGGTAGACGGAGTGTCATATAATTAGCAATCATGGCAGGATATGTGGGTAGACAGATCGTCATATAATAAGCAATAATGAAAAGATATGCGAATAGACAGAGTGTTATATAATTAGCAATCATGGCAAGATATGCTAAAGATCTTAGAACATACAGGAGCATTTTAGCTCTAAATCACTTGATGTGCGAAATAATTAACCACATCATATGAGCAATGAACTTTGCAGTCGGAGAATGCTGCTTGTATGCAATTATTTACATTGATCATATTAAAGCGACATCTTATTTGCTTCTTATTTTTTAAAGTACTATGAACTCTTATATATACGTCATATTGTGAAAATTTGACAAGGATAATTTATTAGTAGTCGGAGAATGCTGCTTGTATGCAATTATTTACATTGATCATAGTAAAGCGACATCTTATTTGCTTCTTATTTTTTAAAGTACTATGAACTCTTATATATACATCACATTGTCAAAATTTTACAAGGATAATTTATTTTGAGGATAATGGAGGTTTTTGGTACTTGATTAAATCGTTTGATAAAGAATTATTTAAAATATTTTTTTTATACTTTGTTTATATTAATAGAAGTTTCACGATTTGATACCATTGACTGATTATGCATTTCAGTGAATTTCAATACGGATGAAAGAAACACAAAAACGATGTTGGAATTATAAATAACCTTCCCCAAATTTCTTTTGCGCTCAAATTGAAAGTTTTTCGTACTTATTGATTGACTATAAGTAAAACAATGTCAAATTTGGCTTGAGACTTAGATGGAACAAATTAAAACAAGGGTCGTTTAAGACAAGTAAAAGTTATTTATTATTTATATTGCATAATGTCTGTGAAGTTTTTGGGTACTTTTGGTACGTAGGATTTACAATTAAATGAAACTACGTGATGTAGTATTATTTCTACTATCTTTAATTTCTTTACCACGACCTAGGTTTCGTTGTATTACAACATCTTCAGGTGGGATATTAGCAAAGATTCTTAAAGATAGTAGAAATAATACTACATCACGTAGTTTCATTTAATTGTGAATAATGAATTTCTACAAAATTAACGCCAAATATATTCAACGTAGGATTTAATTTGCTTAGAATTATAAAAGCCCACTAAGGTGTCTTTTAAAAAGAAAAAGCACGATAGTAGACGTTTCAAAGTAACAAAGTATTAGATTTCATAAAACTCAGTATATATTGACAATAGCAATATCACTGACCTTATAATTAAAGTAGTACCCGTTTTATATTTCTAATTCGACGTAATTAAACTTAAATTTTCATAATTATTCTCAAATTCCTATAAAATATGCCACTGGCGTTTTTAATAGGGTATTCGATAATTTTTTCTTTCAATTCATATGTATAGTTTGGAAATGTTGAATATATTTGGCGTTAATTTTGTAGCAATTCATTATTTATGGGCTAATAGCCCAAGTGAAGATATTGTAATACAACGAAACCTAGGTCGTGGTAAAGAATTTAAAGAAAATACAAATAATATTTCAATACGTAATATTATTTGTTTATTATTTGATACGTGCATTATAGAAGTTGACGAGATTGAAAATATATTATAGCGTTTCTATTAAACTATTTAGAAATATTAATATTATTGTATTTTTCACTATGTAAATGCCTGTGTATGTTTCATATACATAAAAGATTATATATTTTAAAAAAAAATTAATATGAAACCATCACTTTTATTTTCCAACGAGCTTTAAGTATTTTATTGCACAAAATTTCGATTAACTATATTTCCGGTCATTACAAAGAACCTCCACAAACAATACTTCATAGGATACAAGAAATTAGAAAAAAAATAAGTATCCATCATATCTGATCTTTATAAACTTTTCATATAAATGTTTTTGAATGTTAATTATTGATAATGCATACATATGTAAGCCGCGGCCGGTTAATTTGTTTTATTACAACGCAAAATTTCCAGTTAACATATCGGACGTTACACTGAGAAAAACTACTGTGGTGTATAGACACACGAACATATAAATGGTTATACAACATCCTTCGAAGCACACAACCCTAACAATGACTAATTTCGTACAAATGATACTTTGGTAAGAGTTTTTGAAGACTGTATACACTATCAATCTTATTCTTCCAGTTCTTTACAAAAGTTAAGCATAACATCTAATTCTCACGCAATGTTGAAAACTGAATATTGAAAATTACATAAAGTTGTTCATCAATATTTGTAATTTAGATTGTACGTATTTATTTAGAATAAACTGGCAACATTACTAAAAACAATTGTGAAACGTTAAAAATACCTCCACTTAAATTATATTAAATATAACCAGACTGGCAGCACACGACGATGGCAACATTCGCTCACATATAAATCGTTCAGTGGTGACATTTCAAATGGGGTAATGCATTAATATTAAGGAAAATAATGCTTATTTATGAAGATTGAAAATGTTTTTTCCTTGTTTCTTTTACTTGCGCTGTATTTACGAAGCTTCTTATTAGAACTTGCGAAAAGTAAATAAAGCTCTCAAGGATAAAAAAATTCATGCATAAATTACAAGTACATTGACCTTTTCTCTTTCTCGTGAGAGGACAAATCCGTACGGAAGAGTTACACGGCGCGAAAGTTAAGATATCAAAGTGCACTCATTTCCTATATTAAACCCACCCTTATCGTTAGAAGTCATTTGGAAGAGATCGGTACAAGGGTTAAATCAATGAAAGGGTATAAATATCTACATGTTTCATACATTTTTGCATTTTCTTTTCTTTTATGGAAATGACGAGAGTATTTCATAATTTTGTTGCTTTTCCGTTAATTTCCATAATCAACAATGCTATTTGTATTGAAAATTATTAGAATTTCGTCACGTCCACTCTTCTGTCTGCCCATATGTCACAGCTATTTTACTAGGAACTATATAGATGAATGTAATGGCACTATATGGATGTAATTTGGATGGTAGATTTTATTTAGGAACCGCTACACGACAGAATATTGGAATTAAGAAAAAAAATAATATTAAGGTTGGCATTCCACACAGGTAACTGAGAGATAAAAAAAAAATCAGTGAACATAGGCGTGTGGGATATAATTAGATAGGTCTTAAATGATCTAAAATGATATAGAGGTTGTAAAATAACTTTTTTATTTAAGTTAATAGTCGGTGAGATATGCGGTTTTAAAGTCTTAAAAATGTACTCCCACCTTTAACTTTTTAACCAAAGTATGTAAAATTTTTTAAATATATAAGTTGGTAGAACTTAAAATAAATTTTCAACAAAAATTACTTTTAATAAGATGTGTTGAGTAGTTTTTGAGACATGCAAGTATTTTTGCTACCGATCCCAAAACAGACTTTCTTTTTCATAGTGTTTTAGAAATTCAAACTTATAAATTTAATATTATTTGGAGCTACGGAACCCTTCTTGCGTGAGTACGATGTGTATTTGGTCGGTTTTATAATTTTGCATTTCGAGAATTTTTTTGTATATGGGGCATGGGTTCAATATTCTGTGAGCAAATAAATTTATATTTCTGTAATCAGTAATTTTCGAAAATGGTGCATTCGAGGCATCTATACGATGTAAAATTCCCGTCAAGATTAAGGGCAAACATTACAAAATGACAGCTAGGCCAGTTATTTTATAAGGCAGTGAAGTCTAAGCCACAAAGGAAACCCATATGGTTAAATTCCATGTGACCGAAATGCGTATGCTGCGCTGGGCGCCCAAAGGCAAAGCGCAAAACGAATATGTAAAAATGATGTTTTAAAGTCGCTCCGATTACCGAGAAAATTCATGAGGTGAGACTAAGATTGTACGGTAATATAATGCGGAAACCTGAAAATCACGTCGTGAAAAGGGCTTTCTATGGGTTCGAGAAAAAAGGGAAGAGGAAAACCTACTACAACTTCGCTGTCAACCGCGATATAAAAGAGTTAGGTTTATCCAAAACCCCGGCAAGTGTGCAAATTAAAACTAAATATATTTATTGAAAAACTTTGCTGCTTTTGTGCATTTATATTTTTATATTTTTTCAATATCGATTTTTTATTGACACAATCGCTCAACTGTAAAAATAATTATGCGAAATACTGGGAGGTAGTTTTTTAAATCATATAAATACGACAAAAGTATGTCATAATCATAATTTTGCTAAAGTCAAGTTATGGTAGAACGGAGAAAACTGGATGCAAAAATACCATTTGTCATTATTACTTAAGTACTGTGTCGTTCCGTCATTTATGCCTTCGTGAATGGAAAATAATCTGAGCTTTCATAGCAATAGATAAGTGGAAGTTAAAATAAAAACAATTTTACCAAAGCTACATATAACAAAATAATGAATATTACGGGTGCCGGTCAAACATTCTATCAGTTCATATATAACTAATACAAAGTAATAAAATTCTATATAATTTTGTTATTTTTCATAATGTGACCCTGTATTCGCAAACAATGCACTTCAAATGTTACGAACGCTTAAACCAATGTGCAATTCACATTCAACTCTTTGTTAGTGATCCGCCATCGACGAGAATAATAATTAGTTCACGTCACCGGCACGGGTCACATCGCTGAGAGCTTTTCACACTTGCTGATGTTGTGAATATAGTTATGCAGCCAACAACCAAGTGTTGTGAATGTGTAAATTTATCAAAAGTAATGTTAGAATATGCTACAGGTGCGTTTTGTATTTCCGCATAATGTTCACCTCATTTGTTTGTCTTTTATATTAAAAACAGCGGTTTATTCACTCCTGTTTAAATGGAGACTGATTGATTGTCGTCTCTCCTTCACTGCCTGCTTATATTTACCAACACATAATCTGAGGAGTATTAGTTAAACTTTTTAATTTGCATTATTTAAGTGATTGAGTACGCGTGTCCGCGTACACACACTACACCCATATGTATGAATGTGTGTATATATATATATATATATATATATATATATATATATATATATATATATATATATATATTTATATATACACGCACAAGTACTTAATAAAACTGTCAGTGTTGCACATCTGTTAATAGAAAATATTAACAAAGAAAAAGGTTCAAGATAAGAATAAACACTTTTCAGGGTTCTGCATCTCAAAAGGAAAAATCAAACATAAGTTTTATCCCAGAGAAACTTGCAATTTGGCATATTATTAATCAAATATAATACCCTGGAAAAATAATAACTAATAGTAAATTGATAAGGCTGGCAATTTTGTTTGAAATTAAGTACAGGAAGAAAAATTAAAATTGTATGTAGCGTATTGCACGGTATTATTTAAAAGCTTCAATCATAACTCATGAATCAATTTTTTTCTTAAATTTTGCTTCAGGATGTACTGAAAAATATGCAAAATATATTTGACCTTCCTTATTTCCGAAAATACTTAACCTAAAATAACAAAAAATCACAAAGTTTGTAAGAAAACTGAACCGAGATTCTAAATGTTGCACTTTTTGAAATATTCATTTTAATGTATACTTATAAGGCGGTGTGGAGCTAGTTAATTATATTTTATTAAACATTTATTGCCCTAGCAAATCTATATTTGAGATGACTTGGTAAATAAAGTGATTTCGTTTTAAACGCATAACTATACGTGAAATAAACTCACAACTTAAGCGTTGTTTATGCTAGTAACACTAAAAGGAAATAATAAGGGGATTAATTGTTACTTTTCGTATGATTTTTTTTATAAAATTTAACTCAGTTACTCCAAATTAAATATATTTAAATTCTTTTCTAACTGCTGGTTTTCATGTATCAACTTTCGTATTAATTTTCCTAACATTTCTTGTGTTTGCGAAAATGGAGGTTGCATAATGAAAAAGAACAAAAACCGATCGCGTCTGATTATTTTTGGTGAAATTATTATTGGATATAATGTTATCTACATTCTATAGACAGCTAAAAGAACTTATAAGTCAATCCTCGTTCTACATATTATTAAGACTAGATTGTTAACCAAGTCTATCAACGAGTACTCAAGTACGCTATTCACATTGGTTATGGACAGCAAGATGGTCTTATTAAACTGGTTGTAGTGGATAAGGTTGAAAAAACGCTCTTGTGACCGATAACACTTTCGCTAGTAAGACCAAGTTAAAAGCTTCCTTTCAAAGACTACCATCGCGAGAAAGACCAAAGTAAGATCCAAATAATCAAAGATAGGGAGAAAAAGGAAGAAAAATGTTGGTGAATTTGTTCACGTAACTTAGTTGAAAACATATTTCAACGTAATGTGATGTCAAACCAAACGAAAATGTGATTATGCTAATTAAAGTCAAAATCTCAGTCAAGTGCAACATCATTTATTAAACTTAAATTTAGAGAAGAATAGAAAGTGAAACACTCCATATTCATGTGTTGAAAAACTATTTTAAATTTCTATTAGATAAAAGAAATTAGATAAAATATGACATTTAGACTTGTATTTGGTTGGAATTTTTTTCAATATCACGTATTTTTTCAATAACAAATTAAAACCAACTACTCTCAGTGGTCACTAACAGGTTCAAGTGTGCCTTACTAGAAAGATGTACAATGTCTATATATCAGAAATATTTGCCTAAATACATCAGGATATTATCATAATTCCCAATATTTTCTTAGCTTTAGGAAATTTAATCACGTTTCTGAATAGAAATTGCTGCTCGAATCGACAGAGATGTACGATCGAAGTGATGACTATATACTATATATTCCTAAATTACTCATGAATATGGTGAATAATGCATACAGCTCAACCTACTTTGGGTGCGAATTCATTGACTTATTTTTCTATGATACTAGGGTAAAATCTGAAATTTCTCCAGTTACAAACTTTGGAAATAAATAGACTTTAATCATCACAGACACGTAATCCTTAAATTCTAACAAGAGTCCTAAAATTGTTTGTCATCCTGCCACTCGTATTTCTTAACGCTCGTTTGTCTCAAAGTTTATTTTTTTAGGTTTTGTATTATTTTGAAAAAAAAAATTGTTTTGCAATTCTGAACAAAAATATTTTTTTATTATTTTAAGGTTTAGTGAGTTGAAAATATCTACATATAAATTTATGAATACGTAAATAACTTCAAGTCTTTAATAATTAAATATGTGAAAATATTGTTAAATAATCATACTCAATGGCGTAACATATCGTAGTGAAATTACAGCTGTGAAAAAAGAAAATAAATATATTAGGGCAGAAAACAGAATCAGAGGTAGAGTAAAGATTAGATTTAATACTAAGGTAATGTCCGATATGCAAAAGACGGAGACCACTTAATATTTGTAAGGACAATATATGTCGACAAAATATTAACAACATACATAATACAATCCTAAGGTGTTTTAAATATTCTGTCTCACTAGTTACAAATTCTCTTGTAACTTACTTATTGTTGTTTACGAAATAAACCGAGATATTGTTATAAATAAAAATACATTGAGCTAATATGGACGTTTATATGAGCTATTTTAAAATATATTGCAATATTATTTTACTGGCTTTCATTTGTTTAAGTGTTATTGTGTTACAAACAAACACATTTATTTAATGCCTCTCTTAACGAAGCTTTGAGAATCCGCTACGAATAATTAAGTAACCTTGTACATTGATTACCAAGAAAGGGCTATTTCACAGTAATTCTAAATTAAAAAACAACAAGAGAGAGTGCAAAAAGGAAGAAATATTTAAAGGTAAAAATATTTCTCTCCACAAACTGGTGTATCTCTAATTCTTTTTCTTATTTTTGTCACCATCATGATAAGTATTATAACTATTTACAACTTCTATTGATAATTTTTTCTAGTTATTCAATAAAACGACATCTTAAAATAAAGAAAATTTTGTTTGCAATACCGAAAATGTATATCTAAAATTATATCAATCAAAGCGATTTAAATTTAGAATTTAAATTAAACGATAATTTAATGATTTCCTTCGAGAAATATTTTTTTGTATTTTCTTTTATTATATTTTAAACTTTTCCTTAGAAATAATTACCAATAAAAATGTTTATTCGTTTTTGAACATATGAAATCAAAGAAACCATTATAACGTACAAATTTTCTCAAAATGGTATTAATCAGGTTTTTAAAATAAAAGCCTGGTAAATTTCGCAGCTAATTAAAGTAAATAAAATTTTTAAAATGTATGAAGATACAATTGACCTTCCAATTGGGACCATATTATACACAGCGTGCGAAATTAATAGCATTTAACTAAAAAGAAAAACTTCACCTTAATTTTTTGAAATGCCTATCACGTCACAGCCCTCGAGCCACTTTAACATCGAAATTATAAAATATTCTCCGACGAGTTGCCCTTAACGACCCATTAGCACAGTGGCTAACCGCAGACAACTCGTAGCCAGGCCAGGTTCAATCTCCTGTTAATCACTTAATGAACGCTTTACTATAATGAGTGTCGTCAAGCACGCTTAATGTATGCTCTATTCACCATTTTTACTCATAACTATCTGTCATTTGTTTTAAATAAAATTATCACACCGAATCATTTTGTTGAAAAACTGATGCTTCTATTCTACAGTCGCTATACATATTAATTACGATCACTACATGCTTTAGCAATGTCATGATGTTTTACATCTAAAGAGATGCCAGTTTTTGTTGTTAAGAACAATAAATATTAAAAAATAGCATCATCGTTAACTGCTGTGTGAAAACATATTTACATAGATGCTTATTATGGAAAATGATGAGGAAAATTTTAGCTCTAAAGAGAAAAACTTGCATATAATATTTGGACATATGAAATTATTAATTAAAAATTTCATATGTCTAAATATTATATGCAAGCTTTTTTCTAGTAAAAAAATCCTACGACTGATTTGGACAAATTTAAAAACAAGAACTTTTTGGCAAACATTCTATTTGTTTAGCCTATCTGAAAAAAATCTGTTGATATATAATTTAACCTAGGCATCATTATGTATTATCTAGACAGATAAATTAAACTGAATTATATATATCTGTAAATTTATAATCTTCACTTTTTAAATATTTTTCTTTTGCTTGATTATCTGTCTGTCTGTCTGGATGGGTTTAACTCAAAAACTACTGTAGCGCTTGATATTTTACATAGTTTATGAATGGTAAAACTGGAATTAACTTAGTTTTTTTTATCGTGATATCTGTAACAGTTATGATTATGTTGATAATGGGTATTTACGCGAGCACAAACCATATTGTGTACTAGGTCAAATATGTATTCAGATACAGTGGAGTCTAGAAGCCTTCATGTATAGAACCATATATTTACTTTATTCTTTAGCCAATCCCTAATAAATACTTTGTAGATTATATCTACCATTATGTTTATATTCCAATATATATGTTTATATTCCAATATTATGTTTATATTCCAATATGTAGTAAAAAAACTATGGAATTTAAAAAAAATGTTTATGGTCACATACTTTACTTTGATTTTTTTTAAATAACATGTTTAAGTAAATTCAGAAAATTTTAGAATTACAATGTGAAGGATATACAATTGTTAGAATATATAGTAATTTCCATGTCCGCAAGCAAATTCGTAAATATGGCTCCCGAAAAAGTTTGATGAGTAACTATCTAATAAGAAACCATTAAACTTGTGGGTCGTTTAAGTTAACTATCGACTAAGGTGATAAATTTCCGGGAATATTTTAAACATTGACACTCGACAGAAATACCGACATTTTGAATATATATTTAAACTTTTATCACAAACTCTACGCCAATTAATATGAAAATGTATACATGAAAATTGGACAGTAATTAAGGACATTTAATTTGAATTGGGTTAAATTTTGTAAATAAATTATACAAAAAATTACCATTTATCCTCATACCCTTTCTGTTATCCTTGCTAGCACAAAAAAAACGAAGAATTTGAGAGACTGGCCCATCGTACCTCGTTTAAAATAAAATTACCTTATTTATCATAAATCATAATAAATATGGATTTCTTAAAGCAAGAAATATTTAATAAAATGTAATTAAGTAGCCTGCTCTAAAAGTCTTGATGAAAAGAGTCGCAACTTTCGGAGCTTAATGGCTGTGGAGATTTCATCCGGTGGTTAAAACAAGTCGGAAAAAGAAAGCGTTAATAGCTTGACAGTTAAAGATGTAGTCCGGTGTTTAGTGGAGTTTGGGGACAGTCCTGTAGGTGGGATAGGATCTTGAGCTATTCTCTGAGAATATTTTCATGCCTTGAAATGTCCTATGCGGAGCCTTGCTATTGCATACGACAGATTTCTTAGCCTTTCTAATTCCCTTCAATACCGACATGAGATGGAATCCAACGAAGTATACAAGTTTTATTTAGTGAAAGGAGAAGGATATTGATTTCTTGTGTTAAGTTTGTCTCTTCGTTGCCTATGTCTTCGAGTGCCTATTTTGGGTATTTATTTTTATAGCCTATTTGTTTTTCGTTACAAGCCTATTTATTTTTCATAATTTTCGAAATTTATTAGATTAAGGGATAAATATTTTTGCATATTTTTCAGTACATCAGTGAAGCAGAAAACTTATATATTACCTAAAATTACAAAAAAAGTGGTTTTAGGTCCTTATAAACTATATCGCATATTACGCTACATGCCATTTTTAAATTTCTTTCCATTAGTTAATTTGAAGCAAAATTGCCACCTTGGCATTTTTGAGTTTTAGCTATTGAGATTTGGGCAGGTTCATATACGTTATTAATACGTCAAATTTCAATTTTCTGTGTCAAATGATTGTGTCAAATGGTTTGGGATAAAACTACCATGACAGACAGACAGATGGATACGTGAATAAGTTTTTACTATTTCGTTATTCTTTTTGAGATATGGCGGGCTAAATAATGGATCCTATCTAGGCTTCTAATCTATAAACTTCTTTTTTCCATTAAACAGTCACCCAAAATGTACAATACAAATATATATATATATATATATATATATATATATATGTGTGTGTGTGTGTGTGTGTGTGTGTGTGTGTGTGTGTGTGTGTGCACGTGGTGCGTGTATGTGTGTTTATACAGATGTATTAATAGCAATTCTATTCCGTTTTTACAAAAATATACAATTTATTTATAATTATCTAATGCAATTCTGTGTTTTTTTTATTTTCTTGCAATCACGATCTCAGAATGCGTATTAGTAAATATAAGCAAGCCGTGAAGAAGAGACGATAGTATAAATTTGATTTAGAAATCAATCAGTTTCCATCCAAGCAGTACTGAAAGTCGCTATTTGTAAAATAAATGACGAAAGGTTAAGGTGAATATTATGCAGAGATGCACAACGCACCTAAAGCATTATTTTGATAAATTTGCAACTTTACAACTCTTCTTTGGTACTTATAAATTATATTCAATACATCAGCCAATGTGAAGAGCTCTTCATCAAGAATGTGATCCGTGCCGGCGATGTCAGCCAATTAATATTCGGGTAGATGGCAGATCACACTGAAAGACTTTCACTGTAATTATATGATTTCAAATAACTGTCATATTTTATGCACGTAATTTTTTTATAAAGTTGAGTAACCGTGTCAATAGAGGATTACAAAAAATCATTTAATTTTAAGTAAAAATGATGTTTTCATTAAAAATGCGCTCGTTTAAAAAAAATTTCAGTTAAGATATTTTGTCTTGATCTGCAATATTTTTATTTACCCGGAAGTTTTTCGATCTCGGTAGGGCAGTATTTGCAAGTTCCTGTGATTTTAGTAGTGGATAAATGACAATATTTACGCTTAATCTCTAAAACGTGTATATAAAAATGTCCAAATAACGTAAAAATATATATTAATTGGACATTCTTAAAACGCATAAAACATAAAATAATATATTGGTTGAATATTTTTCATTAACCAATCAGAATTCGCCACTGATCCGAAATGGTCTAAGAAAAGTACTTAAAACTTTCATTCGTCTTTAAAATCTTGCTCGCTTTGACGCCAGATTTGCAAAGCAGAATTGGGTTTTTTCTTTTGCTAATTAGAATTTGGTTTGATCATTTTTGAATTGTGTATGTTGCTGTGTGCATTAACTTTTGAAGAATAGTTTTGAACATTCACATGCAAAAGTATATCTAAAATGACATATAAAATTTTTCTGCTTAATTTTTTATTAAATTAATTGTTTATTATAATAATTTAATATTTCAAAAATCCTCAATTTAATTATATAATTTGACAATAATTTTTAAAATATTAATATTACTTTACTTTCTTTATTGTAGTTTAAGATTAATATTTTTTAGAATTACAAATTTAATTTTTTTATAATAATTGCATTTTGGAAACATGTTATTTAACCTACTAACTGTTGACTATAAGCTGGGTGGGACCCCATGAAATTATAATTTTGTTAGTAATTATTCACTTATGGCTTGACGAGTATTTTCTACATATTTATATAAGAAAGCTGATACTAGTGCGATATGCTTTACTGAAAAATTAAACTACGTACGTAGGAGACTAAGAAGGATCATTCGTTTTTCTTTCATGGTTACACTAACTTTTGAGACCGCTTCTCAAATTCAGTGACCCGGATGATAACAGAAGAAACTTTATCAGTATTTCATATAGTATTAACTATTTAATAAAAAAAAGCCAGGAGTGTAGTAGTACCGTCCCTAGGAATAGATGATATTAATTTTCCATTGGGTAAAATGGTGACTTAATGCTTACTTGGTTGTGGATTGAATAGTACAATCTATCTAATGGCATAATTTTTACGGCTGTATAATTATTAGTTTTGGCTTAAGCTTGAAGCTATCAAAGTGTAACATTATTAGCTTACTTACATATATGTACTAAATGTGAAATTATTGGCATTTACCTCAGAACTCAACGTATGTCATTATCAGCTTTCCGCTAAGTGCTCAAAGCATGACATTATTAGCTTACGTATAAACTCTTAAATTGTGACATTGTACATTTTAAGCGCTCAAACACTGATATTATTAGTTTACAGCTAAGTGCTCAAAGTGCAAAATCATTAACACCTAAGCACTCAAGTGTGATGTTATTAGCTTAAACTTAAGCGCACAAGGTGAAATTTTCAACTCAAAGTGTGATATTATTAGCTTGCGCTTAAGTATTCACAGTTACATTATTAGCCCACAGCTAAGCGTTCAAAGTTTGTAATTTTTAATGAAGTGATCCCACCTTCCCTTTATTTTCTTCGCTTGATATTAGAATACTATAATAAAATTAATAGTTTCTTATAGAGTTTAACTCTTATAAAAAGTTACGTCACATATCCAATGCAGTGTAATATATAGGATTTGATGAATTAAATTTGTTTTATTGTGAAGCTTTCAAAGTGATTTCATAAAATGATTGATTTAATATCCAAACAATATAATTGGCATAACAATTTACTAACAAACATAATTAATTGCATAAAGTGGGCAATTCTTTTAAGAAGTGTGTGTTCAAAGAGAAAAATTTAGCTTGTTAAAGTGAAGTAATATCCAATTTTTCCTACTTAACGAGTATATACACGTAAAACAAATGTTTCTCTATATAAAACACTTTATTTGTTATAATCCATATAATAATACTAACTATACATTATAATATCAAAGCGTAAACTGTAATATCGTTAACTTGCAATTAAGTACTCAATATGTGACATTATTAATTTGCAACTCAGTGTTCAAAGTGTAATACCATCAGCTTATATATAAGGCCAACTGACGTCGATAAAGGCGTTGTTCTGGTAACTATATCAATATGTTTATTATTTTATTAAAAATGTTTCAAAATATCAAAGGTACATGCCTGATAGTATCAAAGGTTTATATATAAATAACACGAGAAGCCACAATATTCCACGCACCTTAGAAGCTGAAGCCATACAGTCGAAAATATTTGGCGTAGTTAACTATATTTTTATAGCCAGTTATTCTTCGTACCAAGTTCTGTCGTGGACAGTTTTATTGAAGAATTTCTGCCGTCCGTCAGGTTAGCAACTTTTCCCAGTATACTTCGGTGATAAATTAAGTCGCAGTTAGTTAAGTTTCTTTCAGTCTTATAACAAAAACTACGGCCTGCATATTGAATTTTAGCGATATATGGAACCTAATGAAAAAATTTAAAAAGGATGTTAAAGCTTCTGATTATATTAGTATTTATGACTAGTCAAAATAAATTCGTCTAATTGACTTTTAGTAATAATTCGATTATCCGTTAATACTTATGCATCCAGTGCAGATGGCGAAACTACCTATGGCAAAATATCAATTCACAATTAAATGAAACTACGTGATGTAGTATTATTTCTACTTTCTTTAAGTTCTTTACCACGACCTAGATTTCGTTGTATTACAACATCTTCAGGTGGGCTATTAGGAAAGAGCTTGCTAATATCTTTGCTAATAGAAAAATCTTTGATAATAGCCCACCTGAAGATGTTGTAATACAACGAAACCTAGGTCGTGGTAAAGAACTTAAAGAAAGTAGGAATATTACTACATCACGTAGTTTCATTTAATTGTGAATAATGAATTTCCACAAAATTAACGCCAAATATATTCAATATTTGAAAAAAATATCAATTGTTAATTTATTAAATAGCAAGATTTTCTGAAAAGAATCGATTGTACGGAAATACTTTTTAAAATCGAATAAATAAACACAATAAGTACTTTATGTGACTTGTGCGTTTGGATTTAAACAGAGTTTGGGCCATTTTATTTTCTTCCATAAGTGATGGAACATATTTTCGGGGTAAAACTAGTAATATTTTCAAATTTCTTTTTAATTTTATAAAATTTTTGAACTTTCGTTGCCGCATAAAATTTTGGCAAACATTTTTGAACTTCGAACCAATTCAATTGTAATTTTAAAAGCCATGATCTGTGAAAATATATTCAATTCATCCCGAAATTTAAGAGACGAGACGGTATATTTCTGCAGAATTTACTCAAATGCATACTTTCATGTATTTATGCCTTATGAGAATTAGGTAGCTTGTATACTCCATTCCTTGTTTAATACAGCAAAATTACTTATAAAAACATATACTAACTTTATTAGTGGAAATACAGAAAAAATCTTTATATAAAATACTTTTTGTTTTTCAGATAGAGAGTGATATTTTAAATTAACAAATCACTTACATAGCATAATTGTTTTTGTACGAAGAATAACAGTAGCTATTCAAGAAATAGAAAGTAATGGAGTATTTCGCTACAACTCTCACTATTTTAAAATATTTCTATCGGTTTTCTTTAAAAATATCCAAGATATTCTAAAGAATTCTACCCATTTCGAAACAAAATACACCTTTGTTTTATTGGAAATTATGAATATAGTATAAAAATCATTCAAATATTTCAAAACAACTCAATAAACTGTGATAATACATGTACATCCGAATTATATTGTACATCCGAATTATATTGGACTCAAAAAAAAATTGATAATAAATTTCAAAACCAGCAACATTTCAAAATACTTGAGATTAGCGTCCTAACATAGAGAAATTAGCTAGGTTAGTCTTTCTTTTTAATATAACGTCTTTCACAATTTTGTATCTCAACATATGTCCAATTTGGACTCTAACGCCATGAAATACATACTTAATACAAGAACGTATTTTTGATAATTTTGTATAGAAACTTGTTCAATGCATAATTCTTTACGATCATTGTTATTTAATACCGGAATATACGTAATTCAAGTAACAAAGTACGCCTTACTCGATATAATTTGCGAATATATAGCTTCCAGTTCCCTGCCTATACCCGTCATAATTTAGTAAGCCTCTATATTTTTACTTCCAGATTTATATTATTATTTATGTACCATCAATTTAAATACATAACCTACTCACTACCTATTTAACAAAAACATTATTTAGGAATAAAGTTATATGAGTTAAAGTTAAATAAGTAGTAACTATTACGATTTTAATATTATGTAATTGGAGAAATAACTATTAGGAACCATATAAAGACTGCATTAAAACTTCAGGTCTTCCATTCAGATATTATATTAAATAGTAGGCATGCATAATTAAAGAGAAAATATTTTTTTTACCGTCGTCAAATTAATATTTTTCAATGCAGAGTTGTTTCAAAAATAATTATGTGTTTCCATATTATGAATAAATCGTTTCCAAAAGTCACATTTAATATATTCCGAAGAGGTAAAACTAACAGCTAGTTATGAAAATGTGCAAAATTATGATTTTTTAAGTAGCACGTAATGCGATTAATTACTATGTACGTATGAAGATGTAATGTTTTTACAGCAATTAAACATTTTCAGAGTTTTCTAATTCTAATAATAAATAGCCTTTAGTGAAAAAAGTAATTTCCACCAACCTTAATTTTAAAATATATTTCGAGGCATACGCCACGATTTTTCTAGATGTTTTAAGGGATTCAAAGATACTGAATAAAATATATTATAAATGATACTTCTGATTTTTATATTTAAACTGAAACCTTAGTTTTAAGTAAAGTAGTATACTTTAGTTTGGAAAAAATGGCTTGAATGTATCTTTAGTACTAGTAATTTTTATTCAAAATTAATATTAACATAAAATTCACTCACTTTGTTAGAGACATGTAAACAATGTGGATATTTTCAATATTGAAATCTCCAAAAGAAACGCAAACCAGCTGAAGAACGTAAACGAGGAAACGTAGTTGACCCCGACTTGACTGACTGTCTTGGTCTGATGGTCTGGCTGACTCGACTCCGCTTGTGGACACGACCATTTTGGCACCAGGAAATCGCGTCAAGATAATTTTGTTAAGAGTTTTTTAACTGATGGACACAATCTATATAATATAAAAACATTTTTAAAAAACATAAATAGAATTTTACTTATATATATATATATATATATATATATATATATATATATATATATATATATATATAAATATACATATATATATATATATATAAAACAATGGGGAAATACTTATCGGAACACAAATAAAAACAAAGATGTTTAATTCCATCCATTATTTTGACATATCAAAATAATCGTTATTATCCAGAAACAATTGCCATTTTTAAGTACGAGTATTTAGAAAATGGCGTCGACTAAGAGATTGAAATAATTAGACGTGTTCCGAGAGTGAAAGAATTGAACATATATTCTGTCTATGTCACATAAATAACAATTCTCCCAAATAAAATACTACTTTGGGTATAACTAATATTAATCTAAAAGTATTTTAACGTTATCAAAAAATCATGATATTTTCTAACACAAATTCACAAAAACTTTGAGAAGCAGGATGAGGTTTTGACTTGTTAAACGTAAGGTGTTAAACCTGTTAAATAGAATTAAATTCGCACGACTAGGATTCCTTTCACCCTTTGGCCTTTTATACCTGTTATTACCTTAGCAAGGAACTATTGAAAACTGTTATTTGTAAGTGATGAATAATGATAATAGATGGTGAAAATAAAATTCAATAATTCGTTTAAATCACCGATTTTATTAAAAATCTTGAAAATTTTCTTAGCAGTAGTACTTAAATATTATTGCACTTTTAATAAATCAGATAATATGTTGGAAAGTAGTTTTCTCTTTTCATTCATTTTCAACTGGTTTTGTTAAAGTTATCCCAAAAATTTCATTCCACGCTATATTGTAAATATGATGTAGCAGATTGATTTCTAGATTGAAGAAACCACTCTTCAGAGATTTTCATCGGAATCTTCAAAATTGTTTTGAGAAACCGAATTATTTACACAGATGCACACATACACATAAATAAATCTAAAATATGCATATATATAGATATAAATGAACTGCTTGTTTTAACGTAAATAGTATTTCTATTTAAATATTTACATATGACATTATTTTCCCTCATTCAACTTTAATGTCTAGCATTTATTTAACCGGCATAAAAATGACGTGAAGATCTTACACACTCTAACATTTAGAATAAAGTTTAGCTTTTTGATAAACTTCGAAGATGAGGAACGGTTTCAGTATACATTTTAAATAATACCTCCGAAACCATCTTACGTAAAATTCTAAAATAAACGATACGAGATACTCACTAGATACAAGAAACTGAATAAAGTCGGGTGCTTAATTTTTCCGATCTGAAATTACCACATGAACATTTTTGGGTATTGTTTTTCCAGGTCAAACAATTTTTTAGAAAAACGGTTGTGATAGACATATGTAGGGTTAACGAGTGTAAATATTAAATTACTTTGCACTATACTTTACGCTATATTTTAGCTGATAATGTTGATGTCGTAGGTTTAATTTTCTATAGTAATGAAACAGAATTATAATAGCATCTGATTAAGAGAGATCTGATTAAGTTGTTACAACCAATGGAATAAAATGATTGGAATTAGTATACATATAGATGTTGCCTGAAAGTATTTTTGTGAAATATATTGTTGTATTTCACGCTATACATAACTAGATAACATAAAAAAATCAATATCTTCACATAGCTTTAAATAGCATCATTCAGTAAACAGATCATCCAAGTGTTTTTAATGGATTGCAAGTAGTAATCACGAAGTGCAAGCAATCAATATTATAAAGCTACTCGTAATTTTTATTGTTACGGAAAATTATGAAATAATGTGCATTATGTTTACATCTTTTATTACTCATAGCAGTCCATGATCCGCAAGTTTTTACTGTTTTTTTCATTTTAGTATCCGTACCTCAAAAAAAACAAAATCTTCATATGATCACTCGGGTGCCTGTTCGTTTGACTGTCTGCCACCAAGTTTTTTTCTGAAATATTTTGATCTAGAACGGTAACGCTGAAAAATATACAATCTTCATACACAATCGATTACACGGTTGAAATGAACTTGATTTTATTTTCAAGTAAGTCGCGTGCGGGTTTGCTATACCAATGTTCAGATCATGAAGTTAATTCATGAACTTTAATCCGCTTTAGCCTCCTCAATTTGTGGGTATTCGTTGGCAAGGTTGAGGAGTCATTACTCATGTTTAATAGCATATTCATGGATAACTCGTTTTATATATTTATAGATAATTCATGGATAACATCGTTAATCCATTTTGTGTCTAAGTCATTGTCAATTTCTTGACAGGTTATATAATTATAATCATTGGATACAATTAAACGAAAAACATTAATATTAACAAAACCTTTATATTTCGTTGGATTATATTGCGATTTGACTATTTAGCACATGTCTTAAAGTTGGATGCCTTATATCCCAATTGGTTTGACGATAGGAAGGTAGATTAATCGCTTACAGTCGAGGGTGAGTTTGAAATGATGCCCAATCAACCAAAATATTTGTAGTTGTTTCAACCAGATTTGCTCAGCTTCTACTTTGAAGTCGTGTTCGTAATTAAGCCTACTATCCAGATGGGATCCAAGGTACTTCTATAATGAAAAATATTGATGTAAAACTTTTAAAAGGAGCAAATAAAGCACTCAATTTATTTGTTGACTCTCTAGTTTGTTGAGAGGTAGGAATCAAACGAGGGATTTAGAAGAATTGGAAAACTATTTATTTTAGAATTTCATATTTGTACTCTTTTGAAATTTATGTTTCTCATTACAAGTACTCTTCATTTTCAGCACAATTTTGACATATTTTTGACCCTTTATTGTTTCCTTCAGTAAAAGTTTCTTTGTGTAAAGAGCAGACTTGCTATATTAATAATATTGAATATTGGTACCTGTCCCGTATTTCTGACATACCAAATTTTACTTCTTTATTTAAAATGTATCATAAATTATGTTTGGCATATAACAGATTATAGAAGTTTACTAGCTGTTGTTATCCATTCAAAAACATTTATTTCATCCAAAATAAATCCTGAAAAGAAATAAATGTGGTCAGTTTTGGTGCGAGACGGAGTAAGGTAGCCTTAGTTAAAGGATTAATTGGAAACGACTAATGATTGGAACGAAACTTATTACTGGTATAGTGCAAGATACTTAGTTGTCTTTTTCACTGATAGTTCTCAAAATTATGCTTGCTTATTTTTGCATAAAAAAGAAATCATTAGTAATAAGCTTGAAATAAAATAAATTGATTTTATTTGCTGTATATATTATTGCATAATATTTAGCCATTCGAAATAATGCTAGTAAAGGAAATATTTAAAAACATGGCTTTAGAAACATTGCCACAGTATACAAGCAGGTTTTTATTAATATTACTTTGGATATTTCAGATGCTTAATAAATAACATTATTCATGGAGTTAAAAATTGCAAAATAAGTTGATATGTCTGTGTCGAGATGCACAGAAGTGGTATTGACCTGAATACGGGTGACACACTGGAGGCGGGTGTTGCGCAGTCGTTGACCGCGCGGCCTATATTAGGATGTTGACGTGCCGTAACTTCCTAAGTGATTAACATACATCAAGGTATCCGAAATATATCTAGATATCCAAAATAAACCAGAATTTTGGATATCTCTGGTATATAGCTGCTAAGATGCTCTTTTTAATTAAATGTACCTTTTTTAAAGTGAAACTTCTTAGGCGGCGATTCGATAAACGATAATTGGACGAGAATTGAGAGTAAGATTTTAAGGTCGCGTCATATTTAGGTACACTTCGCACATGAGAGAGAAGAAAGATATGGCGTAGAGAGAAAGAGAGATATATATTCCGAGGCCATGAAAATGAAGCAAAAGAGAGTCGCCTGTCGCGCATGTGCGAATTGTAGATAGACGCCCCAGACACTACATACGAACAGCTAAGGTACCACGTATTGTGTTATTAATATTTATCATTGTGTTTTGTGATTATCTACGTTTGTGTCCTATAACTGTTTGATTATATCCGTGAAGAGTTATTTCAGTTGACAATTGTGTATATAAATAAATATGAGGATTTAATTAGTTGTTTAAGTCGATTTGTGATGACATTTTATAATTTTTTATAAATATATAGTATTAAAATCTTTAATTGTATACGAATTTAGTATAATCTATGAACTTACACTTAACGTATTCTCTCTGCCGTTTTATCCCTTACTATATTTATATACAAATTGAAGTGTAGATCACGAAAGAAGTTTCACTTCTGTCATGTGAACCGAGTTGCATACGATTTTCTTATTAGTGGTCGGCTTTTCTACATGATTTAGCTAACAGTAATTTATTTAAAATTTAACACTTACTAAAAATAAATAACTAATTTTATTGCGCAGAAAAAAAAAAGGTCTATCATTTAAGACAGTTCAGCGTCTAAGTAAAATTAGTATAGCTCGACACTCAGAGTCACTATGCTCTGAGTGTCGAGCTATACTAATTTTCCGCGAATGTCCAACATGGTCATTGTTACATCGAGCTCTCCTCTCACATATCGCGTCCAAGTGACGGTAAGTCTGCATTAAAGTGCACTTAATACGGACTCACCGTTAGAATGTTATAAAATGATTTCAGCCGGACTTATAATTTTGGCATAACGAGAAATTCTTTTTGTCAGTAATAAAGTTACCATTTTACGATTTTCACTGCTACTTCACTAGTATTAGAAAATAATCATAAAATACATTAATAGTATATTCATTGAGCTTTGAATGACCATCTAACATGATTTAATTTTACGTAAAATGGATTATTTTTTCCGCAAGATTTACGTAATTTATCATGACTAATTATATTCCAGACATGGAACCACCCACACGAGAGATTTACCCTCATTTGGCGATTCTCTTATTTTATTTTATTTTATGTATCCGTATTTTTAAATAGGTCTACATTAATAAATATTTGAATACATATACGCAAGTTTCTACATACGAGTATATGTATTACCTCAATCAACATTAATTAATGGCATTGCTTTACCTACAATAACTTCGTCGTGACAACCATTGACCAAAAACTAAAGTACGCGGTTTATATTACCAATATATTACTTGTATATTTATAACTCAACAAGGCTTATTTTTAAGTCATCTGTTTCCGGCAAGACGAGTTTTTCCGAACGGCGCGTGAAAATGTATAAATCCGTGACAGGTAGTAAATTCCTGCATAATATATATTTGTATTCTCTTTCTCGTGACAGTTCGAAGATAATAACTTTCATACAGGACAGGTCGACGGAGGTCGCGTCAGCCTCCGTTGCCAAATACGTAAAATGTAAATTTTGTAAAATGCGCCCGCTCGAAGTCACACCCTCTTGTGTAGAGTCGTTGGCAGGAAGTACAGAGGTCAAACCGACCCGATAGGGAGGTACGAATTATTCAAAAATAATGCCTGAAAAAATTCAGTTTCGTTATCTTTTTTCGGAACTCCAGACAATATTGAATAATTTCGTTATTTTTTCCTTCATTTCCAGTGGTGATGTGATTTGTGTCGAAGAAGGAAGCTGTGAATAATACGCTTTAAACTCAAAATAATTTCGTTATATATTGCAGCGAAATGTATGAAAATTTATGTTAAATTTGTATTTATAAAGTTCATTAATATTCACTTCGAATATCACAACATTTTTACACATTATATTTTAAACAAATATAATGCTATTAAGACGTGTAAATCGTGTAATGAATACAAAACTTTAGGTGGGATCAGGGCTTCTAGCAAAATTAAATTGAATATATCTTTATATGTTTAGAAAGATGCGGTTCATAGAATAGTATGAAATCGGGGTTTACCGTAAAAAGTCTGTCCAGCAAGAGAAGAACTCCCCCTTTGAGGTTTCTATATGTATTTGAGTTCATATAAGTTTAAACATTTGAGAGTGCTCTCTTAAAAGTATTCCTGTTAAATTATTTACAAATGTAAATATTACATTTCGCTGTATGAATTTGTTGTTCAGTATGTCTTTCAAAGAGGTAAAAATATCAAGAATACCTAAGATTATCGCTGCGGTTTTATTACAATTTTCTAGTCAGATTCTACCAACGTTGTTTTTCCCTAATTGTTGATTAGGTAGATTTAAAAATAGGAAAAAAATGTAGGTATGCACTCTTTGTACATTTTGGCGCATATCTCAGAGGGAACATAACTCAAATTTAAAAAAAACATTTTTAATTTTTTCTGACTTTAACCTAATGAATAAACCACGCTGGACAGTTTTAGCATAATTGAAATCATTCATCAATTCTTATGTTTGTTTGATTAAATTTTCAAATTAATAGCTCATTCAGTATTTTTCTGGCTATACTTATAAGAAATTGAAACATTAAAGTTTTACCGCTTATTTTATTACTATAAAGATGATGTAAGTGAGTGAAGTGAGGACCATTCTATGTAGATTGGTAATGTTTCAGGCAAACAAATAAATTTATATTTATTTGACAACTTTAAGCAAAAAACATTGAAAATTACCAAAACATTCAAAATGATTAAATTGACTACTCCTATTCAATCATAAAGTAAATATAATACTACATCACGTAGTTTTATTTAGTTATGAATAAAAATTAAGTTAATTTCTACAAAATTAACGCCGAATATATTAAATAATTTTAAATAATAAAAATAGCTTAATGGTCGAATTGGGTGACGCCGAATGTTGATTTCACGGATAAATTATTAAGATATGAAAATCTTTCGACGTAAAATAGTGACTCAAAAAGGCTTTGTCTGTTCACTATTGACTTTTCTATAAATTTAGTTTTCGTTCTTTGTTATTCGCTATATATAGAAAAAAATATTTCATTTATATGTTTAAAAATACTAACAAAGGTCTTAAAATTAAAAATCTCTATAATTTTTAATGGTTTAAAAAGCTTCATTTATTAAAAATTTACAAGTGGAATAAAAAGGAAATTTCGCTCCATTTATAAGTGGGTATTAATGAACATTTAAAAATTAATTAACATTTTACATTTATATCTTAGCTGAAGTAGTGATGTACCTCATGTATTACCGAAATAAATCAATTCGGAATAATTGAGTTTAAACTTAAAATAATCCGAAGTATATTTGAAATAGACAGCTATAATTTTTTGGAAAGGTGTAAAATAATCTTAAAATATCTTTAAACATCTTATCATATCTTTTACACAATACATGGAACTAGAAAATATTTAATTTATCCCCTCTGAATCTACCATATAAATATTAAATACAAAGAATTAGCTGCGAATACTACAATGCGCAGTAATATATTAATTACGTGGATTATTATGATCTGTTACCTACCGTAAAATATTTAAAATTTTTACATCAAATAGTTGCTAAGAAAATGAAGTATGATTTACGGACAGATAAACACGGGTATGACTTACGACTACAAGTTTTTTTACTTTTCCGTTCTTCCTTTTAACGTGAAGTACATTTTAACTTCCTTACTTCAAAAGGAGAAATGGAAAATAATATTAAAAGAAATGAATTGAGATTTACTACAATATAATTCACCTTTGCCAATCAAAACATGACTTGGAATTACTATAGTAATTGCAAGCAAGAATATATCACGCTATCAGTACTCGAATGATATGTTCATGAGAGCAGTTTCAAGCATACAGTACTAAAAGATTTCTTTATTACTTGGTCGTATATGCTCATTCGCCAGTGCTGAAAACACAACCTTTACAGATTCTGCAATGTTATACCTACGAACTTTTGCAAGTACTTCAGGTGTAGATCTCAATTAACATGAAATAAATAAAAGACAGAATATAAAGAAACCGACCTAGCGCGAGGTGAGCTTCTATATTAAATTACTATATTCATGGTAAATTGTCACAATATGAACTTTCAAGCGTAATAAATATTTCTTAGTACGTAATATAATTATATATATATATATATATATATATATGTATATATATATATATATATATATACATATATATGTATATATATATATATATATATATATATATACATATATATATATAATAACTAATATTTCGCAAACTACGACATTCAGAATTAGAGAAATTTTTGAGTAACTTTTTTCATAATTTTAGATTCAGTCGTTTCGAAAATAAGGGGTATTGGCATTTCTTTTAATATACAACTGAGGATATACTACTTAATTAAAAGAAATAAGATCCTTATAGCAAATTAAAAAAAACGTACTTACACCTAAAAAAACCGTGCATCCAAAACCCTCCCCAAATATAATATCATAAAGTAAATATTTTTGAGTGAGTGTAGGTACGTGTGTAGCAATAAAACGTATTAATAATGTTATATATACCAAGTTTTTACATCAAGCGGTTTCTGAGAAAAACGGTTTGAAAGATGGATAGACAGAGATGTGACTGTTCTCGTAAGGTTTAACCTTTTGAGGCACGAAAATCTTAAAACCGTTTAATGAACCTCCAACAAATTTACACCCACTCCACCGAGTAAGAAATTACTAGACAGTTCTTTTGAAATAAAATTTAGGTGATATTTACTATTATTAATTTTTAAACTTTGTACTGGAAAATATTAAACTTCAAATTAAAGTACTAGTTTAGAATTTTTTTAATTAAAGATATTTCGGCTAACTTACATAAATAAAATCAAGAAATATTGAAAAAAAGGGGTCTTCAATTTAATTAACCGTTTTTCCTACTGATCTAAAAAATTTGTAATAAATATCATTCAAGTGTTAATATTAAGGCAGGGTACTATTTTTTTCAAATAAAACGATTAGATACGTTTCCAACAACCGTCCTTAACATATCAAATCAGTTTTAGGCACCAAAACGTGGTAATTTAAAACATGTAACCAGCAAGCAGCGTAATATTTCTATACATTCTCGTTCATTCTTTTAGAGTTCCAAGCACAAAAGATCTGAACAGAATCTTTATGTTGTTTTTTCTCTATTTATCCTCTGTTTTAAGCTTTCGAATCAAAAAACACTCACCTCTTTATAAATAAGAGCACATAGTAATATGTAAGTACTACTTTGACTCAGAATGAGAAGTCCCATTGGAACCATAAAATTATTTATGAGGACTATGAACTGTCTCCTATGAAGAAATATGTCCTCAAATATTTCTCAGTGAATATTTTATAAATGTTTCTGTCAAAATATAATCATGCGAAATACGTGCAAAATAACTCAATTAGACCATTTTTCACATGTTGTCTCTTTTAATAACTCTCACGCCCAAGTACCTGGCATTCTTAGTCTATATTTCAAATGGTTATTATTTAGACAAGAAATGTATAATTAGGTTTAACCGGAATAGTTTCCGACTTACGAGCGATTCTTTGAATTATTCCACTTCAGTAGTGCGATAACCTGGAGTAAGATCTGGCTTTCAAAAAATTTCATCTCCAGGCTGCTCTATTCTTAGCAATCTTAGGCCAGTTGTTGACCTGGAATACTTCCGAGTGTCTTTATAAACGACTTATTAATTGCATTTTGTGCCTTCTTTTTGAAATCTTTCTTCGCATTTTGAAACCTTTTTTTCTTCCTTTACAATTGTGAGCTCAGCACACTTTTTACATTATTGATAATTCATTAGTTTTCGTCATGAATTATTTACGAAAATGCCTCCTGGTATGGTTTTAGAATATTTTCTTAGAATATTGCTGTAAATTCTTTCTGTAATTGGGTGGCAGTCAACGTTTCAACAACATACATTAGAATAGGTTGAATTATAGATTTTTAAAGAAGGAACGTTTCCGGAGACAGAAATTCTCTATGCTATAGTATAAAATATATATAGTAGTGTAAATATATAATACTGTAAACAAGTATTTATTTCATAAGTACTACTTAAAAAAAATTAAATTATTGCATCAAAAAATATGGACATTTAATGTATAGAAGTTGACTCCAGATTTTAATAAAGAAAGAGATGAGGCAAGAACAGCATGAAAATTAACAAATTGTAATTTTTGAGATAATATTTCAATATGAATATTGACATAGTATTTAGTTTACTGGAGTAAAACTTATACCACAACTTAATTGTATATCTTAGGATATAGTTTGGGAATGAGAAGCACCAGAATAAGAAACAAAAAACAGTTTTGCTTGTCAGATATACTAAGTTTCCTTAACATTCATAACATAAAATGAAATATCCGATTTTATACTACGTCACCTCATATGATAATTGTAATCGTACTTGCAAACACATTTGAAGTTGATAAAAAAGTTTAAATAGTTTTAGAGCCAAAATGTCACACCGCATTATGCGTTCTTTGTTGTCCTAATGTCAGACTGGATTCCATTTACGTACCGGGACTGTTGTACAATTAACGACAGAACAACATATCCGTAAATCCCTCGCATCAAACCCTTCCTCAAAAACCTGTAACGCTATTTATTTAAGGTCACCTTCATAAGGTTACTGAGTTTATGGCCAGGGAACCGACAATTACAAAATAATTTTATTTTAATAGGATGATAAAATTCGAGTTTTAACCTCAATGACTTGAAAATACGTAGAAGTTATTGTAATATCGCTTCCCAAATAGAAACGAATGGAATTTAAGTACCGAACCAATTTTAAGGATTTTGAATGAAAAAGAAACGTATGTGGTAAACGAAGATATTATTTATTTAACTTAACTTTCACATTGCACAGAAAGTTAGAAGCTTGAACAGACTGAAAACGATCAAACCAGTGTTGCTATACAAAATAATATTACACTGTCATTTACTTACCAACCCCGTTTTTCCAAGGCTCATGTAAGCGAATGAAATGTCAATTTTCTAAATTCCTGAACAATACCAAAAAATAAATAAATAAAAGATGTTTTAATTTTACTAAAAATTTAGCTATTTGTTTATTCTGCTGTCGATATAACTTATATTTTACCATGATGTAGTAAAGAATGACTAAAATCTAGTAAACGAGTTATTAAAATATATTAATATCAGTTTCAAATTGTTAAAAATAATTTTTACAAATAAATTCATCAAATGTATCTGAGTAAACACGATGTCTTTTATTTTACACTCATGGAGTTTATATTTTAAATTTTAAGTCAGAAATATGGCAGAAATATAAGTGAATATTATTAAACAGGCCAATTTCTCAAGGATTAATTGTGCAAACATTGGTAATTTTACTTATTTTATAGTTTCAAGATCTGCAATAATTATTTTTAAAGTCACAGGTTTGCGTAGAGTCTTTTATGATAATCAAAATATTGATATTCCTTATGGCTTACAACACATTATTTTTCCACAAATTGAAAAGTCTGAACCTCCTTCTAATAAATTCGCTCGTAACTATATTGAAAACGAATATAAGGGCAGCAAAAGCGCATTGATTAAGTAGTAAAAATCATACTTAAGAAAACAAAATTAAATTTAAGATTATACTAAATCCGTGCAAAAACATTTTGCTCTTACACACGCAGAAAAACTATTAAAATGTTATAACAAATCGACGTAATACTGTAACAAAATCTTTGTATAAAAATGGACAATTAACAATTAAAAAATTGTTACGATGCCGGTGCAAAGACTATAAATTTGAGCTTCTCTTTTAAATTATATTTACGACAAATGTATTTGCGTGTTCATTGCGGATTCAGAAAATGGTAAAGTACATATTTTTTAGTCTTATAATTAATGAAATGCACGTAAAATTAGTATGAAATCAACAAAAAGAAATAAATAAACCGACATTATGATTTTGACAGCTTACCTTTGTCACACATTTACCCCGTAAGTTCGAAACAGCTGATAGATAGTGATAGTGAGTGCCATTTTCGTTCATTATTTTTGTCATCAAGTACAGTCGTGTATAAATATGAATTATGAACGGTAATAATAATGTTTTACTGCATTTTTAATATTTTGTTTCTGTTTTTTGAAAGACATGAAAATAAAGAAAATAAATAGGCCATCAAAGGTTATATAGGAATACTTGAAATAAGCCATGCATAATTATGTAACTTTGATTCGTGGTCATTATAATTTAAAACAAAAAAGTGAACTGGTCAATATTCTTGGAATTTATGGTGACCAATATTGAAAGTCACAATTCTCTTTGATTCCTAATATTTCAAAGTTATTTACGTACTTGACTCGTTAAGTACAATATTTTTTAAGGACAACCATCACGTCCTCCGTGATTTGATACTTCAGATATGGCAACTGAAAATGTGATTCTATCGATTGAAATATTGTTTAATTTTATTATTAAAATATGCTTAATAAATTCACGGTATTTTAATATTCCATAATTGATTAATATTTGAGAAATAGTGGGGTATTTCTCAGATTTATTCAGACTATGATTTCAATAAATTTTATAAAGCTCTATCTTAAGGTCCAGCGCCTAAAAATTACAAAATGGGACACACATTTTCGGAGGGTGGTTTTTTATTGTTTTGAAATTAATCGCAACATAGTATAAACCACACCTTAATAACTTACCAGATTCAAATACTCAAAAAAATATCTTATGTTAATTTAAAATCTGAGTGTAGTCGTATTGTTGTTAGTTTAATCACACATTATGGGGTTCTAACAAGTATCTGTAAAAATTGTCCTACTAATTGCCAGATTTATTGATTTATAAATTTATTATGTACTTTAACGTATTTGGTATATATGGCGGACATATTAATTCAAAATTAATCTCTTACCAGCCAACCAGAATAACCATCCACGATCGACGAGCGGCCGGGAATCAGACCAGGGTCCCGCGGTGCACCGCATCGTCAAAGTATGCCTTGTGATCAAACAAGTATCTGTAAAAATTGATATACACGATACACCATGGTGACGATATTCTCTTAGAACTTTGATAATATTTGTATTTTTTAATTGTATTTTAATTGTATTTCTATGATTTCAGGAAAATTTTAATTGTATTTCTATTATTTCAGGAAATAGTGATGAAACTTTTGTGCTAAAAGACATAATAAAAGTTGACATTTTGCAACACATATTTTTAATATGCGCTAACAACTTCCTATTCACTGCAATTCCATGTATTTTTCTTTTCATTTTAATATAATAATTAATTATAAATATAATAATAATAACGGAAAAATCGTGCTGATGAACCGACAGAACAGCTTCAGGAATTACTTCTTTGTGTTATCATTTTACGCAATTAAACATATTTAACTGGCTTAGATACTCTATCAATAAGTTTGCGGATTTTTCATTCTGTTCATGACAAGGGCTTCACTTGATGGTATCTGTCAGCAGAGTAAAGGGTAAAGGTGGCAGGGTAAGTTGCTGATCGCCCTAAGGTTACCGGTAATAGAAACTCTAACCAATTCGAGATAGTCACCAAATTCGGGATTTCATTTTTGCAAAAACAAGCATATTAAATGATTACGGTTAAACTCCTTGTTCTATCAGATTTCCATCATTCGGAGATTTATTATATTAGATTCCTGGATGGAATGAATTCATTCATTGTAATATCGTCATAATGCCACGATGTATGCTTTTTAAAAATCTCTTAATGTTTAAAATGCTCACTTTTTATGAGTCATATTACTTTAAATACGAGAAACTTAGATATGTTGTCGCACAAATGTTGTAAATAATGCCAGTATTAAATAAATACAAATTATTTATCATTGTAAATAATAATGGGTATTGAATGAACACAAATTTATTTTATTATATGATTGTGTCCTGCAACGACTTGGAAATAAATAAATAAATTTTTTTTTATTCGTAAGACATATGTTTTGAATAGGAAATTTAAAATCTAACTTTTCATAAGAAAAGGAAAAATCATAGATGCGATTTTGTCTTATATAATTCTTGAAATTAACGTTACGCATAATCATCATGTTTCCAGAACTAATTTTTACGAAACAAAAGCTTTCCTAAAATACAAATAATGTGCTAATATACTAAGTAATGTATTAGTTCCAATTTACAGATTTCTTTTCTTCATTGACATAATATTACTGAATAAATATATTATCCCAGATGTCTTCCGCTTTCCGGTCACCTCTCGATATTTGGAGTAACCTGTGAGCAAAGTCTACTACAACAAGTATGCCATTACAATAGTTGTCATCCTCATGAGCGCAACATTTTTGTTAGACTAAACCGATAGAGAGTTGTTGCATCAAATAGAGTCGGATAGAGTAGACTAGAACGAACAATCTTGATCTTCAATAGTCTGTAGTGTTTAAGAAGAAGAAGAAGAAGAAACGTGGTGGATTTTGAATTTCATCGGCCGCATAAAACATGGGGCGCTCTGAACTATACTACAGCAAATGCTGAGAGTCAAATCTGGTACATTAAGCTCAAAATAGTACTTATTTTGCAACTATATAACTGGCCGCATTGAAACCTATGTCAGGATCTTCGAAAAGAATTTCCATCTTTTTTTCTAATATCACGCTGGTCATACCGCATACAAAAGTCAACAGAAGCGCTACAAAATTCCCAGCACATTCTATTATGCTATGCTTAGGAATATTGTTAAAATAATTTGATGAATGAAATTCAGTTATGTTATTCTTTCACGAGATTATATTTTTCAGTTCTGCACTGGGCGAAAAATATATTTGTAATAAATGATTCGAGCCTACGTTTTGGCACATGTCATTTTTCATCGCCTTTTCAACATCTTGGTTGGATTTTAATGATATCACAAATATTTCTGCGTCATCTCGTGTTGGCATGTCCGTTGAATTAAACTACACGATAACCGTAACGGAACCATAAGTTTTTATAAAAATTTTATTAACATATAGAGCCATCAATAAAAGAATCTCGTTCCGTGCCAACGCTGATACAAGAATAAATGGTTTATTTAATATTTTTAATTTACCGTTTCGAAATATGTTCTAAAGCATGGCCGTTCTTTCATTGCTAAACTCTTCATTCAGAAGCAAATTCAAGACTGAAAGATCTTCAAGGACGAGTAGATCTTCAAGGAGAGTAAGGAAGATATACGTACATATTTAGAAATATCTAAGACTTTTTCTATTAAATTATTTACATACATGAATGTTATTTTTCCACACGTATATATTTCTTAATATATATTTCACAAGTATTAAAATTCACGACGAATTCGTCAACTACTATGAGAATTGGAATCATTGCTATCGTTTTTCACGATAGATCTAGAAATATAACTAGGTCTAGAACTCTAGAACTATCCTTATTCACAATTAAATGAAACTATGTGATGTAGTATTATTTCTACTTTCTTTAATTTCTTTGCCACGATCTAGGTTGCATTACAACCCTTCAGGTAGGCTATTAGCAGAGATGTCTTTGTTATCTATGCTTTTGCAATATAATCTTTGATAATAGCCCATCTGAAGATGTTGTAATACAACAAAACCTAGTTCGTGGTAAAGAACTTAAAGAAAGTAAGAATAATACTATATCACGTAGTTTCATTTAATGGTTAAAAAAATTATTTGGAGACACAATAAACAAAATGTTGAGATAAAAATTTGCCTCTTTTGAAATGTATTTGTTTATCTGGAGGTCTGTTATTTTGTACGTAATAGTGAGGACTTTAGATATGGAAAGAACCATTGACATAAGTCGAAAAATTAATGCCTCTCTGAAAATATATATCTTGGTATGAAATGATCAATTCAGAGGAATGTAGAAAAAAATATCAGTCCACGGAAAAAAATTAATTGTTTCAATTTACGACAATAAAAAACCTTTTTTTTAAACAATTTTTTTGGTTTAATTATATTGTAGTAGTGTAAAAAATATTTTTGTAATTATGTCGTAAGACCCTTTTCAACTAGCTACGAGAGAAGTCCTAACAAAAAAAATAATTCGCGCTATTGTCACGTATATTAACAGCCTATCGAATATAGGCTAAAGCCTTTATAAATATGGCTGTATAGGTAAATTACGTGGACTCAAATGAGATATTGCAGGAAACAGAAATATGTGTATTTTATTCATGTGGAAATAGTGTTGAGACTGCTCTCTAATCTAGATAATCTCTTTCTAGCCTATTACGAAAATTTAGAAAAATTTAATGGCTTTTCATAAAAATTAAAACTTTTTGATCTTTTCCTACAACATTCCGGATTAATATTTAATTTCTATTGATAACTGAAAAACGCGCTCAATTATTATATATTTGTGTTTTATTAGATATATATATATATATATATATATATATATATATATATATATATATACATATATATATATACTCTCTTCTTCATTTACAAAAATCACAGGAACTTGCAAAACCTGACATACCAAACATTTCATGGTAGTTGAGAATATTGTAATTGATATCTGATGGCATAGACTAATCGTTTATCGGAAAAGGAAGTGTATACATAATAAACTGAATCATTAAAACCAGAAGATAATTATATATTAGTACAATCACAATTCGACTGCTACCAAATTTCGATAGAATAGCAAGAAGTTAATGCAGGAATACCAGTTGTAGTATTGGTATTACAGTACTAAGCGGCATTCTATTATTAACATTTGTTGCAAAGGAAAATATCAGAAAAAAATATAATTATAAGTGTGTTGAAATTGTATGATAAATAACAGTACATAGCGCGCACGGTGGAGTGTGAGATGTGACATTGTCAAAGTTTATTCGGAGAATGAGTATAGAAAATTTGAAGGAGTGCTAAAATTTATATATTGTATGTGTCATAAGTACATTCAATTATATGTTACAAATATATTAAAATATTCATTGTTTACGTTCATACTGTTAATGTCAAACACATAATAATATGTGGTCAAACAATCACACAGAATTGAGACCATCGCAAAAAAATTTTTAAATTATCAAATTGACTAAGTTTCAAGCTGTGTATATTTTTGTGTGATTTCAAATGTTCGTATTTCAATAGTCTAAGGAGTGCATATCAAGACAAAAAAGTATTTATATTATATTTTTTGTAATAGATATGTATATGTTATATATTAGTGAAATACAGCTTGCTTAATATACATCTGTTGCGAAAGGAAAATTTTGTGGCAGCAATCTGAATCAGAAATTGACTTACTCTCGCCTACCCATTAGCGTTTTCAACAAAATGAGTAGGTAAGTATATTACGGTCGAAATTGGACCATTGGGCGTCCACTGAAAGTTATAAAATTACTAAAGCTAAATAGAAAAACAATTGACATGGCATCGGTACACCGTACCCTTTAAATCTTGCGTCTGTCTTTCTATGACTAACATAAAACAATACAATCCAATAAAATTTCTTTATATTTCAGTATTTTCTATAACGTGAATTCCCTGAATTTTCATATAATGCACGCTAGATAGTACTAATACAATAAAACTCATGTGAACTTCACATATGGTTCATTTAACTCATCGTCTATAAAACCCTAGTGATCCACCATCAATTCGAACCTTAATTAGCTCATGTCACCGCTGTCATGGGCCACATCGCTGACGGAGAGCTCTTCATACTGGCTGATATACTGAATATAGTTATGCAACTACCAAATAAAAGTTGTGGAAGAGTAAATTTCTCGAATTGTGCTTGTAAATATATACCTGTATGTGCGTTGTACTCTAAGAGTAATCTTCACCTTAATCCTTTGTACTTTATTTTATGAATAGCTGCATTATTCAATAAGGTTTGGATGTATGCTGATTGATTTCTATACTAATATTACTCGATCGACTCTTCTTTGATATCTATTGTATGTACTAACACATAATCTAAGTAGTATAAGTTACTAGAGAAGAGATATGCATTTTTAATGGCAGAAGTTGCCAGAGTTTATTTGTTGGACTTCCCTTAAACTTTCCGGACAGTGAGGGACATAGCCAAAGCTATACTGAACACTTCTGGCCCCATCTGACTTTTTTATGCACTACATGGATATGATACCAACCACCAACCAGCATTAGTTAAATTCCTTAACATTATAAAAATTAAAATTTTGTAAAACTGTATTACGTAATTATAAATGAATAGATACTTAGTTTTATACTTCATATATTTGTCGGAACCGAATAATAGAATTGCCTTTCGATCATTGCATTGGTGTAAATAATAAAACTGTAAATTACGCTTGCCCGTACATTGAAAACATACGCAAACGAAATTATTGGGGAGATGAAGGATAAGTGACTGAATGTATTAAGGTCATTTTAGGAATTCTGTCTGTTTATGGGTTAGTGTGGGTTCATAATGTATCACAGAAAAGTTGCTGACTCAATTAAAATGGAGCTTTTAGAAGAATAATAGCGGTTCAATTGAAGTAACATTTAACTTTGGACGTGACTGGAGTTAAAAGTGAAGTATGGAAATACACTTGTCAAAAACGGCATCAATAAATTGTTTGGTTTAGTGGTTTGCTCGTACGAAGATACACAGATACATATACATATACATGTATATATAAATATATATATATATATATATATATATATAT
This sequence comes from Druceiella hillmani, assembly GCA_039881145.1. Lineage (NCBI taxonomy): Eukaryota > Metazoa > Arthropoda > Insecta > Lepidoptera > Hepialidae > Druceiella > Druceiella hillmani. The sequence continues at coordinate 3,514,618 of JAYKKI010000065.1, read as the reverse complement.
ATATATATATATATATATATAAATATACGTATATTGGGTTTGCAACACTTTGTGCCACCGATTTCTGGAATGTTAAAGAAATCTCTAGAATATTTCTTCTATTTCTTTTTCTGCAGGGTATATAAAGAGTGCGACATTCGAACTTCTGTTCAGATCGAAAATGAGTAATCGGCGAGTAAAAAAAGTTAAAGGGAAGTAGTTCGAAATGAGCTTAGAGTACTCTTTCTTCATGAATGTCGTTTAGGGCAAAAAACCTGCCAAGCATTACGCAATATATGTACAACGATAGGTGAAGGTATGCTCTCTTACGACACAGCCAAGCACTGATTCTACTGATTCAAAGAAGGGAATTTTGACCTGTCCGACAAACCTCATCCAGAAAGCGGGTCTCCTGCAATGAATTTAGAATCGTTTAAAATCATTGCAGGAGACCCGCTTTATTGAAACAGATCCCAAATTAATTTCACGTTGTTTGACAAAGCTATTTTCAGGCTATTACACTGTAATGAAAAACAACTTTATGTTACGGGAAAGAAGTCAAAATATTTCATTTGGCTACCGTATGAGCCAACACCCTTTCAGCTTCAGAGGATCGCTGAGGTGTGCTTGAAACTACTGAGTTCCCATTGTACCAACGAGAGACTAAAGTATCTGGATGCAGGAGATGAAAACTAGTTGGCTTATGTTAATCTTTAGCGTAAACGCTAGTAGCTAGGAGCTGAAGAAAAAGGTATATGTAGACCAAAATATAATATTGAACAAAATATATTTTTGAGTGCTATGATGAATTATTTATTGGGAACTCTTTCAAGCTAACAGTAAAATTAGTACAGCTAAGATTTACATTATTTATTTCAGAAAGCCACCACTAAACTTTCATCAAATCAAAGTAAAGTTTATTTTTTACAAGACAATGTTCAACGCCAGGTAGCAGAAGTAACGCTCGAAAAAATACTTCCACTTGTTTGGAGTATGCTACTTAGATGTAATTAGATGACGAAAGATCGAAAGATCTAATTACCATCTGTTTCGCTCTCTGTCTAATAATTTACATGTTAGAAAATTTAAAGACGAATGTCGCATCAAAATGGAATTTCACCGGTTTTTCAGTCAAAGGCCCAAAGATTTCTACAACGATGGAACTTTAGCTCTGCACACATGTTGGCGACCAGTGTTAGATATCGACGGTGCTTGTATAATTAATGATTGATATTATTGATTATATACAAAAAGTTGCATATATATATATATATATATATATATGTATATATATACATATATTTTTTTTCTTTCTTTTTTTTTTTTTTTAAATATGTATATTTGTTTTTTTTGAGAGTTTGAGAAATCGTTTGAGGTAACAACTTGAAATATTGCATAGTAAGAATGTATCTTGTAAATTTACCTGCAAATATACCGATAGAAAACACACAACAATATTATTTTGGAAATTTTTGAGAGGGGGGCTTAATTAAGCATTACATAAAAATATTTGGAAAATTCCATATACTGTATGGAGAGTGGCCTGAAAGGGCTAAAGTTAAGATTTCAAAAACATTTCCTTAATAATTTTTTGCAATATATCTCCAGAGATATATTGATAAATATATAAATTCACCTTATGATTTCCGAACTCCTAACAGTAAAATAATAAAAAGCAACCTCTTTCAAAACGTGTGCAAAACATGTGAGAAAACTATAACGATTTTTCTAGATGTCATAATTTCTTAAACATTCCCGAGAATATATATGTATATATATATATATATATGTATGTATATATATATATATATATATATATATATATATATATATATATATATATATATGTATATAGATGATTTTTTGTGCTAACTACACTAAAATTAAAGGTTAAGTCGATAAACTGTTACTTTTGTATAATTTATTCATGAAATACAATTACTCTAAATTAGACATATTCGAATTCGCTTCTAACCGCTGATTTCCAACTTTTAAAACCTTCGCTGTAATTTATTTTAATTACCAGATATTTTTGTGGTTACTATAATTAAATTATTTATTTGCACGCCATCGTTAGTTATTTTCATTTTAATACTGTTAGAATTTCTAATTATTTTATGTATTGAATATATTTGGCGTTAATTTCGTAGAAATTCGTTATTCACAATTAAATGAAACTACGTGATGTAGTATTATTCCTACTTTTTTAAAATTCCTTTACCACGACCTAGGTTTCGTTGTATTACAACAACTTCAGGTTAGATATTAGCAAAGATATATCTTTGCTAATATCTCACTTGAAGATGTTGTAATACAACGAAACCTAGGTCATGGTATATCTTTACTAATATCCCACCTGAAGATGTTGTAATACAACGAAACCTAGGTGGTGGTAAAGAAATTTAAAAAAAGTAGAAATAATACTACATCACGTAGCTTTATTTAATTGTGAATTATTTTATGATTAATAAATATAAAGTGTCCGTATTTTTGTCGAGTGTCAATGTACACCAAAATTTAATTTACCATTTTTGCTGGTAGTTTACTCAAACACCCAATATCCCAAACGTTTCTTATTAGGTTGTTACTTACCAAACTTCTGAAAAGTCGAATCTTTTGCGAAGTCGTTTGCAGGCATTTAAATTATGATATATTCTAGCAGTATATATATATTAAAGCTTCTAAGATATTCTGGATATGTGCACGAGGGTTATTTAAAAAAAAATTGAAACGAAGAGTAAATATGTATAATTATTTAATAAAGGATTTAGGTATAGTATCATAGGTTGTGCTCTATAGAATTTAATTGAAGTAATTTTTGATAATCAAGGTTTCTATTGTTGCACCATAGATGACGCCCTATTTGATATGATTGAAAATAAAGATCCACAAAACAGAAATACGTTTTCTATAAAATATGCATTACGAATTGATGGAAAAGATAATAAGCATATGGGTTCTTAAGGAAGATTCCTTAATTCGATTGTATTTGAATGCATATTTGACCTGCTATGCATAACGGTCTACACAACGTGCACACTTAGGTATGCATTACTAATGCTATTATAAACTTTACAGATATTATAAGAAAAAAATTATTTCAACACCAAAAAACTAAGTTAATTCCAGGATCACTATCTACAATCTGTGTGGAATATAAATAGCTACAGTAGTTTTAGAGTTGAAGCCACCCAGACAGATCGATAGGTAATTGCATCAAATGGAAAAAGCATTTAAAAACTCGAAATTCGAACACTACAGACAGACATTTCTATTTTATTTATCTGTATTGATAATTTATATTTATGCTTAAATAAGCTGTAAATTAATAGGTATTATTTCTATAAACCCCGAACTAATATATAATATATATTTATGCAATTTGTAATAATATATATTTATTCTTAAGTAAGCTGTAAATTAATAGGTATTATTTCTATAAACCCCGAACTAATATATAATATATATTTATGCAATTCATAATAATATATATTTATGTTTAAGTAAGCTGTAAATTAATAGGTATTATTTCTATAAACCCCGAACTAATATATAATATATATTTATGCAATTTATAATAATATATATTTATGCTTAAGTAAGCTGTTAATTAATAGGTATTTCTATAAACCCCGAACTAATATATAATATATATTTATGCAATTCATAATAATATATATTTATGTTTAAGTAAGCTGTAAATTAATAGGTATTATTTCTATAAACCCCGAACACTACTTAATTATTAAATACTTTCCTAAAATTTTGTATTTTTATATTCGTTCAAATATATCGTAGGATTTTTTTCATTTTCTTGAATTTTCTTTAAAGCTAAGATTTTTGTCATCATTTACCGTAATTAGTATTTACGTAAATATGTGTCTATACTACAGTTACCAACTATGCTATTTTGAATAGTTATTATTCTAAACTACAAAAACCCGCATCTCTTTATATCTATTACATCGTGATATCGGTACAGCTTTATATACCTATCGTAGTGATCGCACTTAATGTGTGTAGAGCCTGAAAAATAAGAGCATCCATTTCCGAGAAAAACAACCCTGTGTGATATGTTTATTGAAAACAAATTATAGGTAGCCATGGGTGGAACTGGTAAATGGAGCGAACCGTAGTCGCGCTTGTCTACATTCATTACAGTAAAACGTTAATTAAGTGATTAACAGAAGAACGAACCTGGGCTGGCTACGAGTTGTCTGCGGTTAGCCACTGTGCTAATGGGTCGTTAGGGGCAACTCGTCGGAGAATATTTTATAATTTCAATGTTTAATGTGGCTCGAGGGCTGTGACGTTAAAGCCGTTTCAAAAAAATGAAGTTGAATATTTCGTTTTAGTTAAATGCTTTTAATTTAACAAATAGTGTACATGGTCACAATTTGGAAATTAATTTGTCTAGTTATACATTTTTACTAATTTCGTTTACTAAAGTTAATAATTAAAATTTATCAGGCTTTTATTTCAATAAGTGATGAATATAATTTTGAGAAAATTTTTCCGTCTTAAGAGTTTCTTTGATTTCGTATGTCCATAATCGAATAAAGCTTTTTAAATATGTATAGGAAGATAAATGGTTAAGTAATTCAATAATGGTTTAAAGAAATACAAAGTTTAATTTGACTTGCTTGATAAAAGTTTATTTATGGATTATCGATTTGGATTATGGATTTGGATTATCGAAGCAACTATTTCGTTTACTTTAAGATGTCCTGTTATTAAATAAGTGGATCTTTTTTATTAAATAACTGATTCCAGAATAACCTCGCATGTAAGGGAATAAATTTAAAAAAAAAGAAGATTAAAGTTAGTCTACAAACCTGAAATCGATCTGTTGAACAAAAATATAACTATAACAATAGCTATTCTCATACTGTCTATTAGCGATTTATATACCCATCTCTTTATCTGAAACGACTAGTAATTTCTGGCTCGTTTGAAAATTTGTCACTGAACGGGGATATTGTTAAAATATTCGAAGATTGGAGAGCTGTAACTTTTCCATATTTTCCCTATATACTTATTCATTTTACATGTAGTAATTTCATGAAATATTTTTTATACTTTAATTAGCAATAGAAATCATAAATATTTATAAAAACGTTTCATTTCGTAATAACATTTAGGAAAAAAAAACTAAAAATACCAAATTGTAGATATAGAAAAACCTTCAAGTTCTTATTGCTATTTATTATATTGCACGCATTAAACATACTTCTCTCTCTTTTTTATTATTAAGATACACTATGAAATTTTATATATTTCCCTATTTATGAGATATTCTAAAACACTACTTAATTATTTATAGCTGATTCTTAGAACTTTATTAAACAATTAAATCAATTTTAGATGTTTCTTTATGACAGAATAGTAATTCAGCATATGAAATATTGTTGCAGCAACTTTTAATATATCTTATATTTAGCTTATATAAGCAACAATGTGTAAGTTACAATATCATGTGTAACCAATCAAATAGAAGTTTTTGAATAGCTTGCGGTTTTATTACATATGCTGTTAACCATTTTCATTAACAACATTGACTTTGGCTTGTCTCAGGGTGGCGGTGACCGGAGGCTCCTCACCTGATCGGACTAGCGGAGAGGATATCGATCGCTAAGTCTATGTTCTATGTAATAACGAGGTAATATCTCTGGCTATTTACGACCTATACGACAAAAATAACCGAACCACATTGGTATTGAACAGTCGATAATTAGGCCTTAATTTTGAGTTTATCAAATATGGACTCGTTGGTACTTTCGTCAATATATGGCATACACGGCATTCTTGTCCAGCATCATAGCTTTAAAACAGCAAATTTGTAAACTTTAATTGGCCGACATTTTAAGGCAAAAAAATCGGTTACTAAATAACATAATGAGTTGTAATTAGTAATTTCAATTTTTTATTAAAATTGTGAATTGAATGGTCACGGTTTTGCATTTTTTATCTCTTGATAACTAAGCGTACGTAAGAAACCAATTTCTGTTATAGTGTGACTAGCAGAACTAAATACAAACTCCATGTGAGGGTGTGAGTGAGTGTTTGTGCGTGTGCGTGTGTACGTGCGTGCGTGGTGTATGCGTGAGTGCATGCATTCGTGGTTGAGTATAAACACATACAAATACTTTTATTTTATATGGTATATATTGAATAAGTTAATTCTATAGAAATTATATTTTGTAATGTTTATTGAGACCTAAGTTAACTTAAAAAAAAAGTGAAAAAATTATGGGTACCTAAGGAGGCCATAATATCATTTTAGAAACGGCATTCGCTCGCATATTAAACACTTGCAGTTTATCATTTTGCATAAATAATTAAAAATTTAATCGTAACGCTAGAAAAGTAATTTGTAGTAGAATTAACCGAAAATTACTATAAAAGCCTGCTTTAAAATAAATTGAATGTTAACATGCAGGATCAAAAGATATAAGAACGTAATAAGAAACATGTATTTATGCAAATGTTTTTTTTTTATATTCATTTTCTAGAACTATTGGTACGATACATATCAGTGTCTATACAGACGAAGTCTTAGTAATATTTAAAAATACAATTTTTTTACAATAGCACCATTATATTTTAATATACGTGATAGTTTTAATTTTTGGTATAAAAAAGAACCGGCAAACGAACACTCATTGGACTGCTTACACTCATCACGTCAAGGTTCAGTAGCAGTTGAAGATGGTGCATGCTAGAAACGTCACATGAAACAATGATAATTTAATTATGTCTTGCTAACATATTTGCTTTTTTTAAATATAATTAATTGTTATCCTCAAAATTTCGTTTTGCTGTACCCAAAATATTAATTACACACATTTTTAACAAGAGCTATTTTTTAACAAATTCAGTGACAAATTAGGGATTTTCATTGAAATTATCGTATTTTCCAAAGGCTGTATGTTTTGTCAGATTTTCGGGAAGATGCAGTTGGAAAAGTAGAAGAGTGTGCATATTAAAATTATTTTGGAAGTTTACATCTAAAGAATAATATTACTACATTTAAAAATATTTTATTATGCGACTTATAGCTATTTTAAAGGTTTATTCATTTACACCACATCCGACTTGGTACGCAATGGAAAATGTCTCTAAATATCTTACCTTAACTTTTACATTTGGGTTAGCTAAATGCAAGTTTTTTCGCAAATCATTGAGAAAAGACCCAGTTTTGTCTGAGAATATGGACGGGCGAACCGACATTATGAGTTAATAAGACTTTCAGCTTACCCTTATGAACTCATCATGTTAAGAACCAAATAATACCTACTGACATTTTATTTGGATCTTCAATCAAATTTTAACAGTGACCTTCATTGCGACCTTGAAATCGAGGTCACAATGAAGGTCAAGGTTACCAACATTAACGCTAAGTTCGCCAAATCTTACCAAAACAGCGTTAACATTCTTTTCTATGTGCCTAGCAGAATTAAATGACTCAAACGAAAGAAAACGTTTAAAATTGTAAGACATTAGAGTGCTAAGTGACTCAACAATTCAGTGGAAGTGTGTTAGTCATCTAGAGCAGTATATTTGCATAAAAAAAATTAATCGTTAGTTTTGTAAATTAGTTTTCATTGTATTTAAGTTAGTTTTTTTTAATCTTCAGTAAAATATAAATTGTCTTGTGAACCATATATTAATATTTAGAATTCTAACTGTATGTCACCAGTCTCTCCATAGTCTCCATACTGTATGTCACCATCTATTGTAAACCAATGTGCAAGAAAATTCGCATTTTCTTTATACGTATTATCATCGTTGGTTGTACTTAAGTGAATGATTAAAACATTTTCTCCTATATTTCTTATCTAAGGGCAACAGCATATTATACTTACCTACCCCTCAACCGTACAAATGAAATATTTATTTATATATTATTAACTTCTACAAAATTCTGAACCAATTAGTGCAAATAAAAACGTGTGTCAAATATAAAAAAAAACAGTCAAGATCGTTCTCAAATGATCTTGACTCTTTTTTTCTAAAGTAATAAATAATAATTAAACATTTTGAATAAGAAAATATTCATAATCGGATAGGACTTATAGCGAAATGAAAAGACGCTAGGATGTGTACTGTAAGAAACTGTCAAGGAACATTAATTTCTTGTTGAGGAGAATAATGGGGTAAATTACTTCAGATTGGATCTTCAGGTAAGAATTTAACAATATTGCTATGAAAGGACAATTATAGTCTATATATTTGGTTAACTTTCGAAGACAATAGCAAAACATCCGACATCTCCCAACATCGGCCAAATGTATTTAATAGATTTTGGCATTATCATAAATAAAAAGATATTCATAAATTTTAATGTGCTAAGGAACAATATAACTTATATCCTTGATATCTAAGGCCACGCTCAAATTTTTAACATTACGTTCTGCAAATTATTTGAATATCATTCTTTCGTAGCATAAAGATGTTAAATTTAGCATTTTTATGTATGTTTATTTCTCCTTAACGTAGTGAGATTATAGATCTTTTTAATGCTTTTTAACATAGTAACGTTCTAGACATTTATGTTACATTTTCAGGATTCAATTATTAAAATCTAGACCCTTTTGAGACTCTCTAAATCTCCTAGTTGTTGTGAGATTCAAATAGTTCTTCAGTATAGATGGCAATTAGCAAAATATTTTGAAGAACCTTATTTTATTTAACACTAATTTTTTTTGTAGAAATAGTGAAATATAGCTATTAGTAATGTTATGCATTTCTTTTAAACTTGGATATGAATAAACTATGCCATTAATCAGCTCGATCGTGCGTAATTGTAGAATATTTTAAAATAACCTCAATGTACAGTACGTAGTTGCAAAATAATAAATAAATATAAAAATAGATTTTACGATGCTTGCAGTAATAAGGAGACTTCCTTTCGTTTCGCTTCGCAATCAATATTTTTACTATAATAGACGTTCCTATATGTATTCTATTATATATTTATTTTACATCCCATTTATTAGATCAGTTTAAGATTAATAAGATTTTTCCACAATTTACCTAGTTTGGCGAAATCGACTAGTGTGTGACGTCTACAGGTGACATTCATAGTTTGTTTTGTCAAAATTATAATGGGTAAAGAAAAAAAAGTACAAGTATTTTTATATAAAAAAAAAATTAGGTTACGCTGCCACCCCTATAAATTTTGATATATGAATGATGTGTGATGATAATGAATATCAAAAAATTGTTATTCATCTTATTCACGTCATTGTTTACGCGTCACTTTTGATTGTGATCCTTATTTGGTTCCCATAATATTTCTTGTCTTGCAATTTAATATTTTTGCTAGTGATTAAATTGCGTATATTATTGTGGGCATTTATTTTTATAGAATAACTGAAATTTCAAATAAATTTTGAGTTTACCAATATTTTGTTATTCATTTTTTAAGAAATATACCTATATTTGTTAAGAAAAATATGAACCAATATTTCATATTTCACATAATAACAAATTATCATTTACTGATTTTCATTTTTGGAGACATTGTAAAAATTGTAAGCATTTTTTATAAAATAAGTCAAACTTTTCATATAACTTTTTTGAATAATTGCGTGCAATATAAACTCAGTGTTAATTATATTTGGCGTTAACTTTGTAAAAATTCCATTGTTACTTAATTTTTATTCCCAACTAATTGAAACTACCTGATGTAGCATTATTTCTACTTTATTTCAATTCTTAACTATGACCTAGGTTTTCTTGTATAACAACCTCTTGATTTGTAAGGTGGGCAATTTGTAAAGATGAAACAATCTTTACAAATTACCTTTTTAAAGATGATGATTTTTTAGAAATAATACTATAACACATAGTTCTATTATGTTATGAATAAAAATTAAGTGACAAACTCTAAAATTCTTAAAATATTTATGTAATTCGAAAATATTTCTTGGATTGTAAATATTTCTGAATTTTCCTTATAATTTTATAGTTAATACTTTGTGAATTTTGGGACGAAATATTTAAACAAAGTTTTTGAAATGGAAAACGATAATGTTAATTTTCGGGTGAGCAAAAATTGGGTTTCCAAATGAATTTTTTTATGGATTTAATCATAAAATCTAACCACTGACATAGTTTTCATTGCACTATGACTATTAGTTTTGGCTTAAATTTTGGAGCTCAAAGTGTGATAATATTAGTTTACATTTCAGTACTCATAATGGGATATTGTGAGCTTACATATCAGTGTAAAAAATATTTCATTATTAGATTACACTTAAGAAGTTGAGTATAACTTTATTAGCTTAGTGCTTTAAGTGTTTATTACATATATTTAAGTTATATACCTTAGTGCTTTAAGTGTGGTATTATTAGCTTTTATCAATTCACTGACCAATTATTAGACTACACTTAAGCGCTCAATGTGTGACATTATTAACTTACATCTAAGCGCCCAAAGTGTCACATTATTAGCTTCTCCCAAAATAATTGAAGTATTATATTATTAGTATACACTTAAGTGGTCAAAGTGTGACATTATTGACCTAACTTTAAGTGTTAAAAAGTATACCATAGTTAACTTAGTCGTAAGCACTTAAAATGTGGCGTTATTAGCTTACACCTGAGTGTTAAAAGTCATTTTTATTGCATCATGTTGTGGAAGTAGACTCTATATCACGTCGGCAAAGTGTAGTTCTGGTAATCATATAAGTATGTTTAATTTTTTTTTTGTTTAAATTAAAAGAATACATTTTGGTAGGTAAAGGTTATACAAAAATATCACTGGTAAGAGTTAAGTGTAAAATATTATCATAATGTTATAAATTGCATACGGGTGTCGAAGAATTAGATACGAAGTAGGCTTGAATAGATGAACATTTTACAACCCTCGACCACTGCAGCCATACAGTCGAAAGAATGTAGTGTAATCAAATATGTTGTTACGGCTAAATATTTGTTGTACTTATTTATGTCCTGAACTGCTTCATTGGGCAATTTCTTTCAGGAAACGACTGTTACACCTCCAACTTATCCTATTATAATTAAGGAATAAATTTCGTTGCAGTTTGTCAAGTTCCGTTTAGTCTCATGATAGACGGGCGATATATCAAACCTATTGTAAAATAAAAAAAAAACCTGTCAAGCACGAGTGCCACTAATACTACGAAGGTTTCATGTATTTACATATATTTAAGGGTACATAATGTTACTCAATGTAAAATATTTAATGTACTAGCTATTACATCTCATTGGTGTAAAATTATGGTGCATATTTCAAAAACCATCAGAGCTAGCATAATCGCTATAGATTTCCCGTAAATTTCTAGTCACATTTTACCAACGCTTTTCTTTCATGATTTTTGACTAAGTAGTTCCGGGAATGAGGAGGAAAATGCTCTATTTTTGACTATTTTTCAGAATAACCTAAGTGGAAAAACATGATATATATTTCAAAAATTGCAAATCGTCGCTTATTTTTCCTATAACCTTTGCATACATATTAAAAAAATCTATATTTTTGTGTAATCAAATTGGGTAGTTTTGGAATTAAGAGGGGGGAAAATATAATATCTTAAGCGGTGTTTACGTGGAGAGAGTTCGTGTGACAGTGGCTGTCGTGGCAGCGACACTGCCACCAACTGTCGCCGTGCATACACAATAATAACCCTATTCCCGCCATTTGTACCCGGGTTGTCTCAGGGCCCTTCCAGGAACTCGTAACATCCCTCCTCATGTTTAAGTTCGCCGTGTATATACAGGTGAACCTCCATATTATCATGAAGAGACAACTTGTGGTGCTGAAATATATTCGTAATTTGCTTTATTACTATGACAAATTTTTAGTTTCTACGTCATGCGGTTTCTAAGAAAACGGTTGGGACGCACGGACCGGCAGATATGTGTGACATTATAAGGTTTCCGTTTTACTTTTCGAGAACCCTAAAATCCCTGAAAATGACGATAAATCTTTTGAATATATTGATATTTTCAATTACGAAAAAAAATTCGTGGAAGGAAATCTGTTTTTTGCGGAATAGCACAGAGATATGAAGTTGACTTCAGATAGAGCCACGAAGAGAAAGAGGTTGACGGTTAATGTACGGTTTATATATGTATCTAGTACAGATGGTGTATCTATCTATGCTACAAGGTTAATTACTAGTAAATTAATTAAACGTAAACATTAACTAGTAAATTAATCAACGAGATATTCATTAATTTACATTTAAAAGTCTTAGAATTTAGAATCAAATGTGTCAGTTTTGAAACAAACATTTACTAAAATTAAAAAAAAAACTTTATGATCGAAACAGTGAAAAAAAGATCGAATCATTGAAAATTAAGTACATTTTACATTTATATTGAAACAGAACTTGAGACTTTTAATTTTTTTTCAATAAATGCTGAAAAAAGTTTTTGGAAAAACATGTAATATTTTAGGATTTTTTTCACCAGCTATCATTTTTGAACCTCCATTATCGGGTGAATTTTTGGCGAATATTTCCAAAGTTTGAACTGCTGTCATTTTAAAAATCTTGGCAGATCCGCGCAACGGGTGTATTTCAGCAAAAATCATTTAAAAGCCTTTATGTCAATATAGGTGCATGCGTGCGTCCGCACGTGTTTATGCGCAGGGATGCGAGTTCTCTGGTCTCAACACATAATTTATGAATTATTAATTAAAAAAATTACGTCTAAACAGCGTAGAGAAAAATAAAAATAAACCTACTTTATCATATAGACAACCCAACGACCTTTGTAGAATAGCATCCTTTTATTTTTCAGACCAGAAGTGCGAATTTAAATCTAGAAATTTGTATTGTATCATAATTGCTCTCTTGCGAAGAGTGGTAGAGTTCCTTGTCAAGAAGTAATAGATATGAAAGCACATCGCTAAAAAAATTCTATTATTTTATTATAAAATATTTAGTCTATTTTTTGTGTGCAGTTTCTAAAATATCTTTAAGTATTCCACATATCTTAAAACAAAATACACATTGAGTAAACTTACGGATATACTAAGTGTTATTTAAACAACTACTCAATAAACTGTAATTGTTCTATACATTCGGAGACCCAAGAAATTTAACCAGACATTATATGACCGTGGCATTTGATATAAATTTGGAATCGATATCTCCATTTTCTGTCTTTTTATTTTAATATCCTAAATTTTTGTATTCCATCACATCTTCAATTCAAAATCCGACAACGACTCTAAATGTATTCTAAATGCAAAAAATATATAATAATAAAGATCCTTTAGTACTTAACTTCCTTCAATATATAATTCTTAACGATTATTGTCATTAGCTACTCGAATCTACAAAATTTAAGTAAAAAGTTCGCATTTTTCAATATAACCTACTGATCAAAAAATGCCGATCCCTTTCCCTATTCCTATTGCGATTCATTTAGTAAAACCCCAGACTATTACTTTCAAAACGTGTATATCAATTTGAATAATAAACTATTTGCGATTTGCTAGTTAATTAAATTTGATATTTTTGCATCGTATTGCAACTGCTCGTGCATCGTTTGGGTTGCGACCTTTCTTATTTGGCAATCAAGTATCGTTAAGGTTTGTACATAAAAGCTAAATATAAAGTAAATAATACCATTACAATTCACACTAGCAAAAAAGATAAATATCAAGAAAAATTAAAAGATACATCAAACTACAACCCATTATTCTAGATATTATTTTAAATCTAGAACTGATGCGTAATGGTTTAAATGAAAAATTTTGTTTATATGACGACGCAAAGTTATTTTACTATGTATTTATTTTAAATGTTATTATATGGCTTTGCATAATGATATATGACTTTTCACAAGTCAAATTTAATATATTACGAAGTGATACAGCTAACAGCTAGTTATGAAAGCGTACAAAATTAATATTTCTTTAAATAGCATATCATAGGACGAATTGCTGTGCCGCGCAAAGGTGTTAATAAGTGTCCAATATTTTTAGAGTTTCCAGAGGTGAATAATTATAAGCCGTTAGCATTTTACAATTTTATACTTCTGTGTTGCATTAAATGTAGATTCATGTTTAACAGAGTGGTGTTGTTGTTCAAGGGTTTGTTACTGTTCACTTCGTTTACTGATCTCTAGCTAATTGAGTGGCAGAACATGACACAAACGAATAATGTTATTATCAATTGCGAATTTAATATTATTGTGACTTTCGAATAAAAATGATTTTCTGTAAAGGCAATTTAACGTTGGTTGCTCCACGATATTAAAATTATTTTAGATTTAAGTACCGAGATACGGTAGTATTACTTGCAATATGTTCTAACTTTTGCCTTGTAATGTCATAACGTATTTAGAATGATAGAGTATTGGCATTATAATATATTTTAAATCCATTAATTAAAAAAAACGTAAATGTAAATGAAAGTAAAATGTAAATGTAAAATTGGCAGATCTGAAATTAATAGAAGTATTAATAGAAGTATATTAGGACCACATCTTGATTTTTATATCTGTTCTTAATTGAGAGTTAAAAATTGACGGTAAATTTTGGTTCAAATAAGAAAGAATAGACAAAATATTTACCGTATGGCAATGAAAAGAAATATTTTCAAATGCACGTGCTAGTTCAACACATTAAATAAATCATAATTATTTAGAAACAATTGCATGTTTTAAATGTTTGCAAAATGATGTCCACACTATACTACGACTCCGTTCCTTGTGCATGCTAGAGGTGAAGCGTATTTATTGTCACCGATAAAAATACTCGATATCTTAGATTAAAATACGTACTTAGTATGCAAAGTACATAATACTTTGTATCATAAATACTTGTATTCTTGTATAGTATGACCGATCGAACGTTAGTACAATGGCTACTTTATGGTTGGGCTGTAATATTATATACTCTGTGGGGCTGCAGCATAACCCCACCTCTCTTTGCCTAGATAGCTATAGCTGTTTCATTCACGTGTATCGTTCTCAAGTATTCTCGCTTTTCATATTTAAAACGTATATGAAATAAGGGACAAACTGAATATTTAAATACTAGTAAGTCGCAATACTTTTAAAGTATGTAATACGAGTATGTTAAACATATCCGTATACTCATTTTACTCATTACATTAAGTATTATTTCACACTTCGTAATTGGCGGACAAATATTTACTCAATACGAGTATTTTAGAATAAGAATTTTAATTACGGTTGTGTTTTCTTCTAATGATTCTCTGTTTTTCTATTGGAAGAGCCGAGTGTTATTACGTTGTAGTGTAAATATTGTAAATAAAAAAATAACTGTTAATTAAGTTAAATTCTAACTTCATTATAATTAAGTCAAATTCTAACTTCGTCTTGTGAACACAAGGACGTTTAGTGTTATATGGAAGTACTTCACAGATTTGGGTGATTATTTTGCTTCTTGCAATATTTACAAAACTAAATTTCCATTTTAAACACCTACTACCAATTTAAGGAAATATTTGAATAGAAACCATATAACTAGAAAAATGATTAATACTTACTACCTTGTTACAAAACAATTAAGGTAAAATAAAAATGGCAAAAATAAAAAAAAAAAAAATTTAATAACGTGAACCATTTTGTTTAAACTAAAAATAATTATTGTAAACAACATGAATAATTTTTTTTAAATACGCTCTCTAAATGATAATCATGATTGCACGAATCATTGATTATTTAATTACAAGTCCTAAATCTGGAGCCATACATAGGGCAGTATGAAGGAAATATGAAACACTATTTTGTTAAAAACGTGTCATTTAGAAATGACAGAAATTCCCGTCAAGTTTAGCTGTAAAAAATAAAGGATATAAGCATTAAACTCTTCACAATAATTAGCAATTAAGACCTGCAGCAACCCTACAAGACGAAGACTTGAAAAAGTTACACATACCACAGTCTTTCGTTGTTAATTTAAATGACGATTACGATGGTGACGATATTTGATATAATCAATACAATAGTAATTCATTTGTGTATGTATGTGTGACTTTTCAAATCTTCATCTTGTAGATGTTTGAGATATTGGTAGTGGCCTGATGGAGTAAATTTACTTCTCCCTTTACTTGCGCCCACCCAAGGATTGTATCGGCATGTGTAATTAATAATTAATTAGGTAATAGTAAATATTTATAATTTAATTTGTTATAGATAATAAATTAGTTATTAACGTTTATTCGGTTTACTTGTGGTTTTGTTTTTAAATTTGTATTAGAATTATCATTATTACCTTTTTACAACTCTGTTTTATGTGTTCACGAAATTTATATATTTTAATTATACTTTTTGAGTTTAATTTTGTACTTACCTTGTCAATAATATTACGGCATGAGCGTTACGCACCACAAGTCATTGCCATAAGACTTGTGAGTGTAATGATAGCGTAATATGCTTCGTTTTGACCGTACGTTTTATTACTTCGTATGAAAGGAGACCGTGGCCATAGTATAGAAGACAGAAACAATATGAAAAGTCACAAGTGGGAAGGAGACGAAGATATACATTTTCCATATATTTTAAAAAGAGTGATGACGCACGGAGACTTCATATATTTTTACATGTTTAAATGCTCCGCTTATCTATATTACATAAATCAATGATCCTAATAAAGAAAATACTTGTTTGAGTACATCTTATTTTAATCATAATATGGTTTGATGTTGTTAACTTATATTTACTTTTTCAAACCATGAATTTAAATTCATGGTATAATTTAATGTACATTAGTTTCGAGCATTTCACTTAAAACATATTTATAACATTCCTTTAAACTTTTCCATTTTAATTTTAATGGGTAAAGGTAAGGAATTATATTTTCTTCAGCTCTTAGCTTCTATAGAGTATTAAAATTCCTAATCATCAGACGAACGATGGAATTGTAACTAAAAGTATCTGCTTGTATGTTCATAGTAAGATAAACAGTTGGAATTAAGAAATACATTACTATACAACAACGTAACCCTATTTTCTTACTATATTTATATACTTACCTATATATTACTATATAATCTTATCTCTTACACTGCTTCTTCGATAGTCATAAATCGCCGGAACTGTAGTTACTCGTATATTGAGCAAGTATACCACGACCTAGTTTTCGTTGTTTTACAACATCTTCAGGTGGGCTATTAACAAAGATTAACTCTTAGTAACATCCAGCAGCATTTATATACTCCTAAGAGTTAATCTTTGCTAATAGCCCACCTGCAGATGTTGTAATACAACGAAACCTAGGTCGTGGTAAAGAAGTTAAAGAAAGTAGAGATAATACTACATCACGTAGTTTCATTTAATTGTGATTAATGAATTTCTACAAAATTAACGCCAAATATATTCAATAATAATCCTTATCTCCAACTAAGTCCAAATACTTGAAGTCCATGCCAACGAACGAATCTTCACCATTATAACGAGTCATAAAATTGTGTAGAATAAAAAGAGCGACAATAATTATTATTCATTACCCAGAAACATAAATTAAATGCTTAAGAAATTCATTTTTGGTAGGTTTGATCTGCAATTAATTTTTCAGAAAGTAAATAATTTTCTTAACATATTTAACATGCGCATTTTCCAAAAAATATATAATTAAAATCATTACTTTTTGATTTTTATCTTAGCTTCTCGTTATATCGACTTTCAAGATTGTAGGTCGACCGCAGAGTACTCTATAATCTTTGATCATCAGTGCTTAAGAAAGGCGTAAAAATTAAAAAAATATGTACGTTCCAAAAGCCGTATCTTTTTATTGTTTGAACCAAAAAGTTAAAATGTAAGGCCACAGTATAGGGTATTATTTTCAACTCGATGTCTCTAACCGTTTCTGTGAAGAGCTGTGCAGATAGACGAACGGACGTACAATCAAATAATCCTCCAATGTCTCCGTTTTTTTTTTCATTTTGAGAAATGGAACCGTAAAAACGCTTGAAAATAAATAAAAAAGAAAATTGTAATTTAATATGTTTAGAAAATATATAGGTACATCGCGATTTTAATTGTAAAATATTCAAATTTAATATTTTTTAACCATGAACCAGTAAAAAAACCGAGTATGAATGAAATATGTGCAGTGTGTGCAGGTAATTTTATTTGGAAGAAAACTTGTTTTTATTTGCTCGGATTTCAAATTTTAATATTTGAGTATCGATACACTTAGATAAAACCTAAAGAAAACTATTAAAAAAATCATTATATATTAAAAAAAATAGTCAATAATTTTTTAAGAGATGTAAGAAGGTTTTGATTTATAACTGGAAGCTGTTGGATCCGCTAAGTACGAGCGGAACACACACACACACATGAGGATTTTGTACACATTTAGGCTTTTGGGACCTGCTTACCTTATTTTAGCACGGAACAATTGCGAACTACTTTTATTTGAAAGTGATGCAAAATGAAAAATGGTGGTGAAAATCATATTCTGTGATATATGTATATATTGATATATATATATATATATATATATATATATATATATATATATATATATATATATATATATATATAGATATATATACACAACGCATGTATATATACATACATATGTGCGACTCATGCACATATCATTTCACATCATGTTTTATTCATGTGTTCATGTTTACGTGCGCGCGTGCATGTTTACATCCATGTGTATGTATATATAAAAGTGTTGAAAAATAGTGTGGGATAAACATTTAAATGTGAAGAAATACAGACATATGTAAATGATAGTACAATCGGGGTCCCTTTATCTTTTAACGTTCAGAATCATAAAATTAAACGAAAAATAATTTTAATTGATGACCAGAAGTGTAAGTTTTTATAATGATAATAATATAGGACGAGTATTCACAGAAATTACGATATGAGTTATCACAGAACGTATTAATGGCTTCTGCTCATTGTAGTATTTTCTACTATATTCACACAACATTGAAAGGTTTAACCAAAGATATTGGAAGACACGCGCGGCCCGCTCTCACTAGATGTGCCATATGTACGAAACCCTGCGTGTCATTTGGATGTACGCACAATAAACGATACACTCACTTTTAACCTACTCACACATAGACCTGACGCAACATGCGTCATAAGGATAAGGATAAGGACAAAGACATCATAAGGATAATTTCTAAAATTACTATAAATACTAGTAGGTTTGTGAGATCTCGACTATTATCGTGAATGCAAGTAACATAGTCGCTGCCGATATGTTTGCCCCTTCATTACCCGCGCCAACGCATTTTGACGTGCTTCGCACCTACCTCACATGTTTTTTAGCAATAAAGAATGATTTAATTTCCTATTGCTGCAAAAACGCTCTTAAATATTATTATCTGAAATATTTTACTTGCTAAAAATGATTGTGTCGCGCGAATATAATGGAAGTCTATTATTTAAGTCAGCGTCTTAGGTACGTTGGATATCGAGCTATACTGATTTTCCGCTGAAGTTCATAATGGCCGTTGTGCATTGAGCCCTTTCGTGAGGAATGAATCGTGCATTTAGTGACTCTATATTAAGAGCTAGTAAGGAAAGTAAAACTAGGATTCAATCTAACATGTTAATATATTTATACATTACCTTTACATCTAAGCTGAATGAAGCTTTGAAAGGAGAGTCGCACGGTTCGTTTAACTGAGAATATTAGAAAATATGTTATTGATAGTTTGTGTGCCCATTCTTGTCAGTTCTATAATTTCGTAAACCGGAGCATTATATTGTAAATATAACAGATATACGAGTATGTATTAACTTACTCGATGGAGTCAAAAAGCACTGGTTTACTTAGGAGGATTACTCCTGATACTCATTTACTAAAATCTCAATGAAGTATGTGGCTTATTTTAACAAGTAGCCATATTATTCAAGTTTCAAAAAGCTTATTTTTAAATTACCTTCTGGTAAAATGACTTTCTCCGCGCGCCGCGTGAAAATAAATAAATTCGTCGCGGGTAGTAAATTCTTGCATAATATATATTTATATTCTCTCTTTCGTGACAGTTTTAGAGATAATAATCCCCGTACAGGACGGGTCGATGGGGGTCGCGTCAGCCTCCGTCGCCAAGTGCAAATGTAAATTTTTTAAAGCGCGCCCGCTAGAGGCGTCACACCCTCTTGTGTAGAGCCGTTACAGGCAAGCACATCGACCAGACCAAAGCAATAGAGAGGTGCGGATTTGAAAATAATGCCTGACAAATTTCTCTTTCCTTGTCGTTTTTTAGAACTCCGGATAATATTAAATAATTTAGTTACATTTTCCTTCATTTTCAGTGGTAATCTGATTTGTATCGAAAAGGGAAGCAGTGGGAAAAATCGCTTTAAGCACAAAATAATTTCGTTACGGATTGCAGCGAAGTGTAGAAAATTTATGTGAAATCTGTATTTACACTGTTCATTAATATTCACTTGAAACATTTTTTGAACATTTGAAATAAAAACAAAACGTGGTATTTTACAGAAATGATAATGCTGCTGAAATGTAATCAAAATAAGGTACAGATTATACATGATATAACTTTTTATTTTGGAATACACAGGTAATCAACCCATAACGTAAATAAAACTGCGTAATAAATTCGAAATTTTAGGCAAGTCCAGGCCTTTCTAACAAAACTAAAAGGGATTAAGACGTGTTTGCACAAATATACTGTATGGAGTAATATAAAATTTATAGATTTCTGATGTTATGTTAAAAACAACTTGTCAAATAAGAGTCGAACTTCCGTTACGTGGGTTATTAATGTTAAAACTTTTAGGAATACGAAGTGTTTCTATTAAAATGTTTATAAATATTGTTATTATTTTTCAACCTATTAATATTGTGCCTCATATATTTTTCGATGTAGTAAAAACATAGTGAATTTCTTAAAACCTGTAAGGTATAGGTACTTGATTGTATTGTTTTTTCCGCAATGTTGGGTTGCGCAGTTTTAAAAATAAGAATGTGGACATGTTTTTTAAGCAAAGCAAGTTATATTATATCATTATACGCTTTTCAATTGTGTACCATTAAAGAAGTTAAGGAATTAATAAAAAAATAAATTCTTGTCTGGATTTAAAATTGGCTTTCAATCAAACAATTGCTTATAAAAATTAAATTATGAATCTGATTATACAACATTTTAATTTCATTCCATTAGACACCAATGAAGGAATCGTAATAGTAAAACAATAGAAAGTAAGTCGAGTAACTTAGTCGATCATTGTAGTGTTAACGTATTCTAGATTCAAAAAGCACTATTCAGTGATTTTCCTCGAAATATACATATATGTAAAGATATGTACAAGCGTGGCATGGGTATATATATATATATATATATATATATATATATGTATATATATATATATATATATATATGTATATGTATATATATATATATATATATATATATATATATATATATATACTACATGGTTATTTACTTGGTTTAGAAATGCTCATCGCCACATAATGCAAGCAAGGGATAGTCTCTTGCCCACGAAATAACCCACACATGCCTCAGACGGATAAGTTCCAAATTTGCAGTTACATAAATTTAGGACGACCTTTCTTCATCCTTAAAGGCACTTTCATCAATGAATACCGTCAAAAGGTCATTTCGTAAGCTGCTTTTGACACAGTGAACTAGCAGTTTTAATTAGTCTGATTAAAGTAAATTTTTAAATTTGTGCGTTGTTTTGGTATTTATAAATAATTTAATTTAATTTTTAGTTTTTGTTCATCCTCGGTTTTGGTTCATTCCTTTTCTATTGTGGAATGCCTCCTCCAAAGATGATAATGTGTGCATGTTTTTTGTAAATGTATGCACATGATGCGTGGATTGAGGTATTGAGGCACACTTGTGCACATCGATTATATAATATAAAATATTTATATAAAAATATTTACATAAATATTGATTGTTTACCACTATGTTATGCGCGCCAAAAATACGTCATAAGTGTGGTATACATGTGTATATATATATATATATATATATATATGTATATATATACATATATATATATACATATATATATATATATATATATATATATATATATATATATATATATATGTAGTATTTACATGTTATTCACATTTTAGTCATTAGATCCTGAAAGCTTATTAACTACTATGATTACAAGATCTATTGAAGATTATGTGTTCCAAAATTGTTTTTTACTTCTGCTGTCAGAAAAACGACTATTGGCTCAAATGAGACTTACGATTTGTTTTTGTAATTTACGTTTGATAAAATACAGGATATTTCAGATATTGCAAATGATTACGAAATTACACAATTCCTGGTTATGTCAAAAATTGCTAGAGAAGACAGTTTGGTTGTGTCGCGATACACAATCGAGGTAATGATGTGAGTTAAGGGAGAGAGTTACGAAATTCGACGATACAAGAAGATGAACATTTTAAAAAGATAACTTTATTTAAATATTTTATAATTACAATTAAATATGCGAGATGACTTAATATTATATCAATGCGTCTTTATCAGCTATGTGTTTGTATCTGCTCGCTTCCTTTCGAAAAAATATCATTTGTATGTGAGTTCTCGAACTCTATACAATGCGTTCCCATGGTACTTAAATATCTGTTTCTCATAAATCTGCCATACGTTTAGCGAATTCAATAGTGTATTTGGCGTTGAGTCGACAACGGTCTCTACGAAGCGGTTTTTTATATATGAGTCAAAAAATTCGATGCGACGGTTTCCATGGCACTTGAAATGTGTTTTTTCTCCAAATCTGTTATTTCTGTAGCAATTTTAATTGCGTATTTGGTGGGAATCGGTGCGAAATCTATCAAATACTTTGGCGGCTGAGCGCGGCGTGACAATTTTGTATTCACTTAACTAGCTCGCTTGCGGCCGATGTGTTAGCGCGGTCGTTGACTGTGCCGCCAACGCACAGACATTTCGTTTCCGATCCGATGATCTGGTTTGTAAATAGTTCAGTACGGTAAACCCAAGCAGGTAAGAATCTATTATTTACTCCGACCGCTCTATTGTCTCGCTATCGGCTGACAGTCGCTGCTAAACTTAGGGATTATTTACAATTGAATTTTAAAACCTGTGCAGTTGTGGCTATGGCAAGCTTAGCTACTGGTACGTACATATATACAATATAATTAAATTCCTATTTATGTAAAAACTTAATTTCAAATTAATTTTTTAAATTAAGTAATAAATATTTAAAATTTATATTCTTTTTTTGTTAATATTATTAATTTATACTAATTATGCATCAATCTTTCCCAATCACCATCCGATATTGGTGTCACCATCCGATACTGGTGACACAGCTCTTAGAATTATTCAATAGAATTTTATCTTAACTATGCATCAACATATCCCAATCACCATCCGATACTGGTGTGAAAATATAAACGTTCACAAAGGCTCGTATACACTATGACATCAATTGCTACACAAAAGTCTGACATTAATGTCTGTACCGTTCGCACATAAGGCGGTTTCGTTATCGCAGTACGTTTCTGGACACTGATGTTGCTACATAAGTGTGTCGGTTGTTCCCGCACAACTCCGCGAGGACATCGAGAAACGACATGTCATTTTGAGTGATTTTGCAGTCGTAATTTTGCACGCTGCACTTGAGAAACCACGTAAACGAAATAGAAAAATATGAGTTCAACAATGGATAAAAAGAAGAAAAGAATCGGGAACTTCTCGTTGATTATTAAATGAATTATGATATGAAGGTTGAACAATTATTGTTTTTGGAGTACTGTTTGTAATAAAATACTGTTTTTGGAGTACTGTTTGTAATAAATGAATTATGATATGAAGGTTGAACAATTACTGTTTTTGGAGTACTGTTTGTAATAAAATACTGTTTTTGGAGTACTGTTTGTAATAAATGAATTATGATATGAAGGTTGAACAATTACTGTTTTTGGAGTACTGTTTGTAATAAAATACTGTTTTTGGAGTACTGTTTGTAATAAATGAATTATGATATGAAGGTTGAACAATTACTGTTTTTGGAGTACTGTTTGTAATAAAATAACTAGTAAAAATCTGAAGGAAGCCTCAAGACTATGAAAGAATATATATTGAAATTGGCATATTCACCGTTATGACATATTTATTTAACAAGGAACAAAACGAAAACTTATGATTTAGTTCCATTATTCTATCAGAACAGTTTTTATCCCAAAAACCATTTAAATTAAAGAAAAAATTCATACTGAAATTTTAGATGGGGAAAAAGGCACTAACTCTGCCAAGGAGTCTAGAACAATATTGTTATTGTTTTAATTTTACTAAGATGCCAAACCCAACCATTCAATTGGTGGCTTATTTGTATTGATGGTTTTGGCATCACTTAAAGCTTCAGTACTAATAAAAAGTACCTAGGTATATAATATAAATATAATGAAGTATCTATATTTGAGTAATATACACTATCATGATTTATATCAAGCAGTGACATAACATTTTCAAAATAAATCTTCAATATAAATTTTAGTTAAGTAGTCGAAATAAAAGCTTTTTTAATCTGAAGGTTTATTAGGTAATAAATACGTATTGACGAATTCAAAAACTAAAATATTATGTCAATTTAAAAATATTATAATTCACTCCTCTTATTCATCATCTTCCTTATTTTATTATTAAAGTGTGTCGTAAACATTCATATATGTCCTTTTGATTGAACACTGGTCGCGAGTCTCTGAACAAGTTTGTGCCGGTTTAAAAACTTGGATACTGCGGCAGACACTCCCGACACTACCGTTCACACGATGCTCGGTGCGACAATAAACTAAGTATCACAATAAATGTCACCAGTGCAGATAGTGGTGTTCACAGGCAGACACTCTATATTTACATTGAGTGTATACACTAAAGTGTCCTAGTCTAAACGTAGCTTAATGGCAGCCCAGGCTACAGCCAGACACCGGACGTAAACAAGTCACAGCGAGCGAGAGTAGCAATAGTTGAAAATACAAAAATCATATTATATTGAATATATTTGGAGTTAATTTTGTAGAAATTCATTATTCACAATTAAATGAACCTACGCGATGTAGTATTATTTCTACTTTCTTTAAGTTCTTTACCACTACCTAGGTTTCGTTGTAATACAACATCTTCAGGTGGTCTATTAGCAATATTTGCTAATAATATTGAGTATATGCATATATATATATATATATGTATATATATATATATATATATATATATATATGTATATATTTATATATATATGTATATATAAATATATATATATATATATATATATATATATATATATATATATTAAATACTACGTATATACACAGCACAAAATATATATGCGTTCAAAATACGTCTATATATAATAGTTAATTCGTCGCCGCTGTGATATTTTGGGTTGATCAAAAGGTGACGGCGCGGCGTACCACAGGGCCCCGGTTCGATCCCCGATCGCTAGTCGAGAGGGGCTGAACTGGTGTTCTGGTTGGTTGTATGTGTTTGCTTTTGCAGAAATAAGTCCGTCGAATATTAAAATTTTGTGCATTAAAGTAAGTAAATGAACAAATAAATCAACACTTTTTTAAAATCATTGGTTTGCCCACAAGGAACATACCATAATATTCGTTTCCTAAAATTTAAAGTATATGCTTATAATAACCAGATATTATTCCTATGTTTCGAACTTATTTTCAAATTATCTTTTTCCGGCAAGACGAGCTTTTCCGTAGGCCGTGAAAATAAATATATCCATCGTGGGTAGTAAATTCCTCCATAATACATATTTATATTTTCTCCCTCGTGACAGTTCGAAGATAATAACGTCCGTACAGGACAGGTCGACGGAGGTCACGTCAGCCTCCGTAGCCAAGTGCGAATGCAAATCTTTTAAAAGTCGCTCGCTCCTTACGTCACACCCTCTTGTGTAGAGTCGTTACGGGAAGGCACAGCGATCGGACCAACGCTATGGAGAGGTACGAATTATTAGAAATAATTCCTGAAAATTTTCATTTTCCTTAATGTCTGTCCAAAAGTCCAGATAAAATTGAATAATTTCATTACTTTTCCCTTCATTTTCAGTGCAAATGTGATTTGTGTAGAGGATGGAGGCAAAGAAAACATTCTCTATAAGCTTAAAATATTTTTTTTACATATTGCAGAGAAGTGTACAGAAATTGATTCTAAATTAGAATTTATATCGTTCGTTAATATTTACATCAAATATAACGGCATGATATTTTAAAATCAAGGTAGTGTTAAGAAAAGTCGATTAGGGTCCTAATAATATTTAAAATACTTTTTTAATTTGAAATATGCAAATAGAAACCTCATAACTTGAGGAAAATTGTGTAATAAATGCGGAATTTTAGGCAGGCACATGGCTTGCCTCAGAAAAATTAAGTAAATAGAGATGTCTATAGGAATTGCATTTTGTAAAATATAAAATCTCTAATTCACTGATGTTATGTTGGAAAACTGTGTAAGATTAGAGATTTTGTAAATACATTGGGCCACATAAAGATTACGACACTAAAGACACGATACTACAGATTACGACACTAAAGACACGAAGTGTTTCTATTATTTTATATTACTGTTAATATTATTTTCCTTTGTATTAATATATGGCGTAGCACATATTTAAAAACGGATAAATCTGTGAGACCTAAGATCCTTACATCTTGCCTGTAACCTTCTAATTAGATTCTACCCACGTTGTTTTTCCATGATATTTGGTTCAGTAGTTCCAAAAATAGGATGAGGTGAATGTACTGTTTTGCACATTTTGGTGCGTATTTCCGAGGGTACAACTAAAATTATATCCTCAGAGATACCCCCCATACCCCCCACATTCAAACAATTATCTACACAATATACAAAATTAAACGAGTATACAAAATAATTACGAGTAAAATTATCATATTTTAAGGAGTTAATTGTGTGAATGTTTTAATGTGATCTATCATATTATTGATTTTCAATAGTTTTTGAGAAAGGCAGGCATGACAGACGGGCAGGCGCATACGTGAGTGATCTGATATAATTGTTCCAGTTTTCCTTTTGAACTACGGTAATCTAATATTAAAAAAAATTAATCACCAGTATCAACACAAATGTAACTCGGGATTACGTACAGAAATATAAAAATGTGACCGTATTCGAATGATTTCATTCAATAACTTAGGTGGTATAAATCCAGAAATATATTAAAAAATATTCGTCTACCTTCTTATTTCCGGAACCACTGAACCAGAACTGAAAACACAAGGTTTTTGGAATTCTACGCAAAGGTTGCAGGAAAATTGTAACGATTGATTTAAGATGTCATAGCTTTAGTTATATTCACGATAATATAAATATTCCACTTAATTACGTTAGGTATTGCTAAATATTTATCGCCCTAAGAAATTTATATTAGTGACGACGTATGATACACAAAATAATTTCACTTTAAACGAGGTACGAAAAATTCCATGCTCGAGCGAGACTTGCATTTGGCTAGTTTTAGTTTTATTAATCTACGCTGTTTTTAATAAAGTTAATCTTAGTAATGTAGCTAAACGATTACGTATTATTTAACCTGTGGTTCATTCAAAACATGATTATTTAATTTGTATCGGTGTCCTGAAAACAGCCTGGACAGGTGTTTCATTTGTTTTTTTAACAAAGTGTGTTCACAATGTTTTTAAATATTCTCCTTTGTTATTTATAGAGTATTATATGCAATGAAATGTCTGAATGGAATCTGTCTTTTGTCCCTTCTCTGCAATTTCAGAGGTCTTTACCTTCTTTACAGAACAATAAGTACCTCAAATCTGCATAAAAAGTGTTTTTACGAAGCATTCTTACACATAAAATTAAAAATTTAATTGGATCCTTTTTAACTAGATTATGAAAAGTCGTTGAAAAGGAATAACTGAGTAGAATTCTTGATTCTTAATTTTATTTCGCTACTAATTAAAAGTTTATATATATATATATATATATATATATATATATATATATACATATATATATATATATATACATATATATATATATATATATATATATATATGTATATATATATATATATAGTTTAAATAAGTGCCCAGGTAACTTTTTTAATCAGACTTAATGTATTTGTGTATTTTACCACAGTACGTGATTATTTAAAAGGAGCAGTCTTTAAATATAGATATCCAAATATATAAAAGATCATACGAATTCTAATATAATAATTTTATACGGAAGAAAATAAAGCAAAAGTTATGGAAGGCAAGGGACGAGGTAAGAATAGCACGAAAATAAATAAATACAACTAGACAACACTGACGAAGTACTTACAAATATGTACTTCATAAGTTAGAATCAAACATATTCCACAACTGAGCAGTATGTTACAGAATTAAGTTTGGAAATAAGGATACTTAATAAGAAAAAAAACAGCTTCTTTTGCCGGAAATACCGACTTTTCTAGAAAATACTTGTGAAGTTTCTTACGACAAAATATTCCTCTTTATACTACACAATGTTAATGATGTCAATCTTGAATCATATTTACAAATACGTCTAAACTGCATAAAATAGTTTAAATACTTCTGAGAACTAACAAGCTCAGGCCTCATTATGCTGTCTTCGTTGTTTTAAAGTTAGACTGGAGTCCATTTATATTTCAGAGTAGTTGTATAAGTAGCAACAGAATATCACATACGTAAATTCCTCGCATTCAGCCCTGTTGTTGAAGCAACAGGATACGCTATTTATTGAAGGTCACATTCACAACATTGCCAAGTTTATGACCCAAGAACGGAAAGTTATAAAGGAATTTTATTTTGTCGATAGAATTCCTGGGAGAATATAATTCTTATTTTATTTGAATGGTTTGAAAATAACTGGACCTATTGGTAAACTTACTTCCTAATTTGAAACAAAAGGAATTTAAATGTCGAAGCCTCTTTCTGCAAAACTTGTGTAGACGAATGAAACGTTTGTTTTTTTTAAATTTCTCAAACAAATTTTGATATACTAGAATATAAATAAATACAAAATAATTTCCTGAGTTAAACACTTAGGAAGTAGTTTATATCCTGCTGTCGATGAAACTCATAGATTTTGTTATGATGATTAGTACAAAATAATTTGATACCAGTAAATGTGGTAATAAAATAAATTAATAAAATCATTCATTGATATGAATAATATGTTATTTTAATTTTATACACGACCTTTCTTATTTTATCCTGTTGGTCCTTATCTTTTACTCCAGAACAAATAAATTATATTAGAAATATATAATTTCTGGTAAGTTGAGAATGTAATTGTATTAAATATATTTGGCGTTAATTTTGTAGAAATTCATTATTCAAAATTAAAATGAAACTACGTGATGTAGTATTATTTCTACTTTCTTTAATTTCTTTACCACGACCTAGGTTTCGTTGTATTACAACATTATGTTGTAATACAATATGTATTGTAATAAAATGTGTATACATAATGTTGTAATACAACAAAACCTAGGTCGTGGTAAAGAAATTAAAGAAAGTAGAAGTAATACTACATCACGTAGTTTCATTTAATTGTGAATGTAATTGTGCTAGAAGCTCTGGAAAGTTTAATTAATTTATAAAGTTCTAAGGAAATAAGTTCTACCTAATTTTGATACACAAGTATGTGACCTAATTAATAATTGAACGCTTTAATTAATCATATCAAAGTATGTTATTGCTGAGATCTTTATTCATAAGTAGATTTAAGAAAAAAAACCTATCAAGTACGAGAAGAACTTGTGATGCAATGAGTTCTGCACACAGAAATATTGAAAGATATAATATTTCTCACAATTAAATGAAACTACGTTATGTATTATTATTATTATTACTTTCATTAAGTTCTTTACCACGATCTAGGTTTTGTTGTATTACAACATCTTCAGATGGGCTATTAGCAAATATATCTTTGCTAATAGCCTGCCTGAAGATGTTGTAATACAACGAAACGTAAGTTATGGTAAAAAACTTAAAGAAAGTAGAAATAAACTACATCACGTAGTTTCATTTAATTGTGAATAATGAATTGCTACAAAATTAACGCCAAATTTATTCAATATAATATTTCTAATAAACTATTTACAAATATTAACATTATTTCTCAACATGTATGCATATTATTGAATATATTTTTACAAGTGTTAAAATTAACGATAAATTGTTCTAAAATTACAAGATTTAGTATCAATTCCATAGTTTTCCCGTCAACTTTGTTTAAATCTAAATTAAGGCTGTTTTTTAATAATTCGCTTAAGTTACATAGATTGGCGTGGTTGTATTCGCCCACAATGCACTCTAGATATCACTAATGTGATTAAATTCATGCGTAATACATATTTCGCTCATTTATCCCGTCTTTAGTTGAACTCTATTGATCCGCATTTGACCCGAACCGTAATTAGTTCACATGAACGATACGGGTCACATCACTGACGGAGAGATCTTCAAACTATCTGATGTCCTGAATATAGTTTTGCAACTACCAAATAAAAATTGTAAAGGAATCAATTTATTGAAATCGTACTTGATTATGTATGTAAGTGT
Source organism: Druceiella hillmani (assembly GCA_039881145.1). Taxonomy (NCBI): domain Eukaryota; kingdom Metazoa; phylum Arthropoda; class Insecta; order Lepidoptera; family Hepialidae; genus Druceiella; species Druceiella hillmani. Next base: position 3,484,119 of record JAYKKI010000065.1, on the reverse strand, counting down.
AATTTCCGCATAATTTTCAGCTTAACAGTTTGTGTTTTATTTCATAAATAGCGACTTCAGTACTGTCTCGATAAGAGCTGATTGATTTCCACAATGTCTTTATTCTATTGCCTCTTTTTCACTGCTTGTGTATATATACTAACGAATAATGTAATAAGGGTTGGTTAAATTTCTTAAATTACAAAAAATTTAAATACGCAAAATTGTATTAAATAATAAAAAAGGGAATATATATTTAATTTTATATTCTTGTAGAAACTGGATCATAAATTTACCATTAGTATATTTATACATTTTACAAAATTGTAAATATTGCGTTTGTACACTGAAATTTAAAAAAATTGTTGAGTTGCTGAAGGGTAAATGATTGAATGCATTAGGATTATTATTGGATTTGTTATCTGTGTGTTTGTGTGCATCCAGGAAACATGTGTCACGTAAAAAATATTTGAATGTATTTTTTTGAAAATCATTGGAGTTCAATCGAAGTAACGTCAATTTGTGTTTCAACGCGATTACGTAACGCATTAAGACGATGTGTGACTTTAATATTTTTTAAAAAATGATTTGCATTGCATCTGTAAAATAGCAAAGAAGTGCCTAAGCTATTCGAAGTTGAGACATTTCATAAATACATAGTGTACATATGTACATCAATACATGGCGCCATGTTTACTTTAAATCGTGCTATGATGTTTGCCACCCCGAGATATACCGAAGTTTGAATGAAGTTTACTTATGAATAAACGCATCCATTTTTCAATGGTTTCCGCATACGAAGTCGCAGATGCAGACAGTTTAGAATATATTTACCTAGAGAATATAACCTCAAAAAAGGAATATTTCTAGGCTTATTGACTCAATAAGTATTAAGTGACAAATTAAATAGATTTCAATACATATACAACGCGTATTAGTTAGTTAATATTTGTTTCTTAATATTTAAGAAGAGCATGTAAAAGCTATCCCCAGAACTACAGGCCCATAAGTTTTCTTCTGCAAGTGCACAAATTATTGCTCAAATTAATCAGATAGAGATTGACCGCCAAATCAAACTTTTATCAATTTAAAGTGGAAGCAGGTTTCAGACGAGATTTTGGTGTGCTGCATAAAACCACTTCCTGCTTTGGCTGGCATACGTCGACTACAAAGGAGCATTCAACTGTGTGAAAATAGAAACTGGGCAGGTATGGGAGGTCTCTCAGTAAAGCGAATACAGATCATAGATACAGAAGCCTCATTGTTAATATCTATAAGTTACTCCGAACGTGTCCTTAACACCACAATATATTAAATCGGTATCTATACGAAGACAAGTTAGAAATAGAGATGTAATATCGCCAAATCATTTACCACGTCGCGGAAGAACTTTTTAAACTACTGCGTTGGAAAGTAAAGTTCTTATGATATCAGGTGTACGTTTAAATTGCTTAACGTTTACCGACGGTATAGTACCGTTTGCTAATAATCTATATGAACTGCAGACTATGATTCAGGTACTGCACGAAACCTTGCTATCGGTAGGATTCGAAATGTATCTTAACAAGACAAAAGTCATGACTTCAGAAAAGTAGAGTGCGACCATAAATATTCCCGTAAATAAGTAGATGAATGAGAAAAAAGAACTAGACCAATTAATTGAATAGATACATAAGACTGAGATGAGCAGCTTTCTTAAAAATTATTTTTCAATTAGTACGTAGTCACTTTCGGAGTTAACACTTGGGTAACGGCGAAAACAAGTTTCGCAAAGAGCGTTGGAAAGAAAGCTGGAAAATTTTTTATCAAAGCACCGCAAAATAAATAAGTGCATTGTGAAATAAAGGAATTTTGCTGATATTATCAAGAAATTAGCGAGAGTTAAGTGGTAAAGGGCTGGTTACGTCGCTCAAAAGTCTGAATAGTTCAAATATCTCTCGGAGTTAAGATCCCGAGAAGGCCAGAATCAAGTTGGGTGACCGTAAATAAGAGGAAAAGATGAGTTAAATAAAGTGGGGGGTAAAAGCTGGATCCAGATAGCCCAAAATAGAACGGAGTCGTGTAGGTTGAACGAGGCCTCCATCAAAATTGTTGAGCATGGCTTGCGATGATGGCGATAATGATGAATTGTAAATAGAAAAATATGTTTTGAGGGTTCCATACCTCAAAAAAAGACCTAAATATTATATCACTCATGAATCTAAGAAAGGAAATTTGACCGTTTAGTGTTAATAAAGTCTTCCAAAAGTTTCAAGTTAATTTGCTTATATCTCAATAGCTTAAATAATAAAACTTAAACACTTTCCATTTAAATATAAATACATGTATAGAAATACATACATACATTCATGCATATATATATAATGGTATGGCAAGGAAAATAAACCCATTAACCACAAAACACAAAATTATCATACTAAATTGATCCTATATATGCGTAATGACAAATCCGTACAGTTTTTAAAAAGTCTTGTATATTTTTATAAATGTTCAATTACAAAAAATACTATCTTTTCTGATACAAAAGAATAAACAAAAAAAAACATTTATGCAACATAACAATTTTCATTAAACTCCAAGTCGGTTCGTACGAATGTACGTCCGAACTTTATGATTAAAAAAATCCAAGTAATTAACCAAGGAATGTAAGATAACAACAATATTGTTAACGATATTAGTAAGTCAAATCTGCAGTCTAAAAATACACATGAACTATTCTTAAGAAAATTCTGAATTGATCAAAAAAATAATTAAATTAAACGATTTTCTGTGTGATTAGTATTAATGTAAATAACATATAAATGACAAAGGTAAACGTTTAGTAACAAAGTACAATAAAACAATTAATATTTTCTAGTGCGAGTTATTAAAAAAAACGCAACTGTTAACAAATCAACTTACGTGTCTTGATATCATACATGGGTAAACTGTTTTCTTTAACGGTAAATTGTTGTTAGTTACTATAATATGCAGCTGTGTAAATATATCTGTATAACATATTTACCAATAATGTAATTTTTTAGTATTTATTATTCCGTCAAACAAAAACTGACATCACGTTGTACATATCATATTGTGATATTGGTACACTTTATCTACTTATTGTAGCGATCGTATATAGCGCCTGAATAACGGAGGCTTCCGTTTCCTATCTAAACGAACCTGTGTGATAAGTTTATTTAAAACTAATGATAGGTGAAACTGGTAAATGCAGCAAGCGTGTTTTTCGACATTCATTACTGTAAAACGTTTATTAAGTTCTTGACAGGAGAATGAACCTAGACCGGCTACGAGTCTGTCTGCGGTTAGCCACTGTGCTAACGGGTCATTAGGGGCAACTCGTCGGAAAATATTTTAAAATCTCAATGTTTAATGTGGAGGGCTATTGAGCAACTCGTGAAAATAAATTTGATTTTTTTTTCTTTTTAGTTAAACGTTTTCATTTAGCAGATAGTATGTATTATGGTCACAATTTAAAAATTGATTTGTTTCTTCATAAATTTGTACCACTTCATTTGAGTAAAATATCATTTGATAAAATTAATTGATTGTAATTGTTTCCTTGTTGTCATATATTCATAAACAAATGAAGATTTTCATTGATTACAGATAACCATATATTCAAGGGAACAATATCTCAAAAAAAAAACAGAGAAACAATATACGTCCACAAAAATTAAACGGAAGCGTTGAATAAAAACATAACTACAATGACAGCCACTCTTCTACTATCTGTTCACGACATAAATACCCGGCCTTACGAAAAAATCGTTTAGTAATTTCTAACCCATTCTACAATCACCCACTACAGTCACTGAAAGGGAATATCGATTCTTAGAGAGTTAAGGGCTGTCAGTTGGGCCTATTTTGTGTGTACGTAGTTCACGGTTTTACATTTTTTTCTTTTGTTTACTAAGCATATGTACTGAAACAAATCCCTTTAATAATATGACGAACAGAACTAAAAAGATAAGCAATATATATATATATATATATATATATATATATATATATATATATATATATATATATATATATATATATACCGTTATATCCGTTTATGTATTTGCATGAATTGTTTAAAGATTAAATCGATTTGTTTGGAAAGTATTTCGTGTTAGAAATTACCAAAAATTATTGTAAAAAAATTTGCTATAAAATATGATAGAGGTTAACAAGAAGTGTTGAAAGATATAAGAATGTAACAAAAAATTTGTGTTTATATCATACATTCATTTTTATTTCTGATATTCCTTTTCTACAACCTCTGGTAGATACTAATTGCCTTTAAGCTCTTCAATTAAGTCAGGTTTTCATGAAAAACATATTATTAAAATATGAAATGTTATTCGCGCTATGTACATAAAATTATATATTAAAAACTTATCCTAATAAAGTTTTTAATTCTAACTCAGTGCTACGAATCTCCCTTAATTTTGTTAAACAAGTTAATGGACTATTTCTTTCGCAAGTTTTATATCTTTGTATTTATTTTTAAACAGATGTGTAAGGAAATTTCTTTTTTCCTTTATGCATATTATTATCGCTGGTTATACTTAAGTTAATTGTTAATACATTATCTTCCATTAAGATAGATCAGAAGCGAAAAAAGTTAAATAAAAAGATTATGCTTGTGGCCTTTAACTGTACGAAAGAAATGTTTATTCAAAAGTCTTAACAAATCAGTATGAACTAAAACGTTTATTAAATAGGATAAACAGACAATTAAGGTCATTTTAGAAAGAACATAACAATTATTCATATTTGAATAATGATTATGAATCCCGGAGAAAAAAGTATTGATGCCTTGACAATATTCATCGCTAAATAAAATGAGGCTAGGAAGTCTGCGGCAGGAAAATGTCTAGGAATATTGTTGTCCGGTTCAGGAGACTTAAGCGGTTAATACCTTCTGAGTGGAAAATAAAATATAGGAAAATTCAACTATATCAATACCAAAAGTCAATTGTTATCGATCGAGAGCAAGACTCGCCCGACTATTGTTTCTTATCTATTTCGTAGATTTTGACACTAAAATTTGGATCAGAACACTCGTAAATAGTAACGTGCCAAGGATCACTATAACTTATGCCCTCTATACCTAAAGCAAAGCTCAAACTTCAAGCAATACGTCCCGCACATTGAGCGTCTTTCCTTTCGAAGGATAAGATACATGCCTAAATTTAGCAACTTCCTATACTCAGAGCACACCCGAAATATAATAGAAACATCTTGCTCGTACTATTTATTGCCATTTAGCATAAGTTTGCAAACTTTTTGAATTGCTCTATAGCTTGGTCAGATTCTAGGCTTTTAAGTTACATTTTTGGGATGCCGCAATCAAAATCTAAACCCTTTTGGTGCTCTCTAAACTTCCTCATTTTTTTTGTGGAATTCCAAGAGTTTTTTGGAACACATGTTAATTATCAATATATTCTAAAAAAACTCTATTTTACCTAGCATTGACGTTTTTAGAGAAATAAGTAAAATCTACCATAAAGGTTACGCTTTCTGTTCACGCTACACGGTTGAAAAATGCCTTGCATTAAATATAGAAAAAAATTACTGACAATCAGCTAAATCATGCACAGTTTTACAATGTATCTCAGTGCACGGTGTACCCATAGTTATAAAATTAATGTTTCATACACGCTCAATTCGATGATTGCAGGAATGAGACTTCGTTTAACTTCGCTTCAGACTTTACGTTTTTACTATGATAGTGTTGTACTTTCTTTAAAATATTTATTTCACTTATCTATAATGTATACTTTATTACATTCAACTTATCAGATTAGTTTAATCTATAATGTATATTTTTTTAATGTATATTTCTTATCAGGTCAGTTTAAGAATGCAACTTTTTCCATAATTAACACGTACTTTGTCGAAATAGACCAGTGAGTAAAATCTGAAAGTTTCATCCATAAGTTGTTTTGTAATATTTATAATAGTCGAAGAAAACTTTACATTTAATTTTTATGCAAAAAAATTAATTTGATTGTACTGTCACCTTCTATAAATTTTGACTTATTAAAAACAATGAATATAGAAATTTAAATTTTATGTACCAAAGAAGGCACGCAAGATTAAAATTTTTAAAGAAGGACGGAATACGATTAATTACTATGTACTGTAAAAAGACATAAATTTTCTGAAATCAATTAAATATTTTCAGTATTTTCTGGCACAAATAATAAAGAAGTTTTATTGTTATACAATTTTTTAAATCTTCGGCAAGTAAGCAGTTCTTTCTGGAATATTTGATACCAAAGGTATTATCGTTTACTTTGTATACAGGTTTCTAGAAAATTGAGAGACATTAAATAAATAAGGTTAACATCAATTGCAAACTTAACCCATTCATTCTCAATTAAAGAAATACTATATATTTTATATCCACATTGCAAAGTTTAGTTAGCAATGCAATAAACATGATGACTAATAGCGAAACAAATTTTTTTTCATCAATGATTTGTTTATCATTCTGTCCTAATATAGTAAAAGAGATTAAAATATAGACTCATAGAAAAGTCACTTTATTTTTTCTAATTGCAACACAAAATTGGAAAATTATTGATAATTTAAGTAAGAATAGCTTATTTTATTTAACATGGAAGAAATTAGTAACTATAGTTTTTTCATATTTCACACAATAAGTTAGAGATTTTTTCTGCAGTCTTCACCTTGGCACCGCCACTGTTCCTCTCTTTTCGTCTTGAAGTGATCCCAGTAGTTAGTATACATCCCAGTAGTTAGTATACTCATCCTACCTTCGCACTTTTTTTCTTCTTCACCAACGCCTTCTGAATTCCCAAAGAGTAATGGCTTTATCTGGGTTCATAGAATTAAAAAGGGTCCATGCGTTTATTACAGTTACGCCTAATACCCCATTTTCTAATAGTTAATATTAATTTTTCTCTCTAAAATTCATATGTTATTCAGATATCAGCTATTCATGCTTATCAAATCCACCCATATTTTTCTTATAATTATGAATCAGCCTTGGCTAACTGACAGCGATTTTAGCTTTGTCTGTCTTAAAGTATCTGTTAGTTTTTACGAATAATTAAGTGGTATCAGAGTTAGCTAAAAGATATATAATATTATAACCATACCATTTGACACGCAATATTCCATATTTTTTGTCAAAACAGTAGTCAGATCCCACAATCTCTTTTCATTTCTCGCTTGGTGATAATAGGCAATTTTATGTCCTATTTTCGTGTACTGTCTGGGTAGCTCCAAATCCTGATATTTTTCAATCAATGAGTAGTTACATACTATTAAAAAATTACCAAAATTTTGACGCACTGGGGTCTGTATACACCTCAAGCAACTTCTTCAGTGCACCGCAGCTGGCTTGAATGAAGCATAATTTGGAAGGTCAATCCTCAACTACCTTTTCGAGCAATAATTTTAAGTTTTTAGAATTCATACGGTAATAAACAAAATTATCGGATTTCGAGTGGAGAAAATTCATATGCCATTAAAGAGATGCTATCACAATCCATAAAAACGTCACCGTTTGGTGAGCTTTGTGGATTGGTGGAATCATTGATCGTATTCCTTTAGATGGTAGCAACAAGTACGTCACAGTTTATTGGGAATGCCTTAGAATATTTTTTAAGGATTTTTTGTTTTCCAATTAAATGGAATTACTTTTAAATACCTTTGGTTTCAAGAAGGCGGTGCAACATTCCATAAACTATGCGATACAATCAATATATTGCGGGAAACATTCGATGAGCGCATAATTTTGCGTAGTGCTCTTGTGAATTGGCCTCCACGATCGTGTGATATCACACCTATGGCTTATTTTCTGGAAGGATATGTGATTTTGCTGGTCTATGTAGATAAACTGCCGACCTTGGACCACTTCGAAATCGACGTTCGTTGCATTATTGCCAATACCCTAGTCTACTCGAAAAAGTGATTGCAAATTGGACTTCCAGATTGCAATTCATTTGAGCCAGCCGTGACGCCCATATACCTTAAATCGCATTTGGACATAAATGGCATAAAATTACCTTTTCAATAAAACTAATACAATGATCCCTATCATGATATTTACCTATTTTTTTCCTTTTTAAAGTTATGTATCTTTAAAGATACATTCATTATATATACAACTGAGTGTCAAAAAGTTCACAACATGGCTTAGGAGATAAAAAAAAAGATGAATTTAACTTTATAATATTATATATAGTATATTTTTTCGTAGTATTTAACGCAAAACACTTTTAGAGAATTTGATTAATCTTTCTCTACTGGGAATGTAAAGCTTATTGATAGATAAAGCTACGAAGTTTATTTTCACTGACTCTTAGCGATTTCAGATTGTGAGAATTGGTAACAACCAGACGAGTCGCAGAATTAAATCAAGAATTACCTGCTCGCATGTTGTTAGTAAGATAAAAGGTTGGAATGAAGAATGATATTAATAATCTTTTATCTTACATTGCAACTTTGATATTCATAAATTGCTAGAATTGAAGTAATATTGAGAAAGTTTAGGACCAAACACTTTAGTAAAAATTACACATTTGCAACCGAGAATAAATTGCATTTATTTTATATACTTATCTCTAATTACAAATTTGAACTATTGAAGTCCTTTTCGTTAAAAGGGTCTTCACAATTTTAACTAGAATAATAGCCTGATTAGTTTGATAAAATCGTATGTAATATAAATTTGTGCAATAAATATTATTAACGACATAGTTATAAGATATACAAATTAAAATTTAGTAGTTTCATCTTTGGCTAGTTTGATCTACAATGAAAAATAGGAGTTTGAATAGATTATGTAATTCATTACATACCATTTCATTAGGAAATGAGAGAACAGACAGGAAATATCAACAATGCCGCTTCGCGCGGCAGATGCTGCATATATTTTTTTATTTAGCAATGTTTACACAACCTTCGACGTTTATAATTCGGGACTAACCTCTGGACATGAAGAGGTCGAAAATGTCATTTCCGTAAAAACTTTTTGAAGCATAAATGTAAATGTGTGCATCGACAAATGTTCAGTGCAGAATCGTAATTAGCTAACGGCTGTGCAAGTGTCCGTAATTCGAATCGTATCGTACACATTTTTACCTACTGTAATGTATACAATAGATACATTCTACGGACATTTTGCTACCAAATTAACCTCTCACACTATTCTCACTTTCTACCCGGGTTGTCCCAGGGTCCCTCTTGGGACCCGTAACGACTCACTACATACAAAAAAGGGGACCTTCGAAAGCTCCCTAGTAGTGTCCTGTATCTACAATCTCAGCGCTTCCACCGAACAAGGTTAGAGTCTGTTCGTACTCAATTAATCAGTTTGTCATTAATTAAGCCTTCTCGATAAAACGGAGGCCCATTTTATCGAGAATACTTTTTGCGAACACTCTAAAAGACTCAAAGATCGATCCATTCCCAACCTAGTCTCGGTGACTAAAGATACCCCTTTCTAAGTATCCGCGTGATTCCACGTTACTGTTCAGACGCATACTCCTTAACAAAACATTACGCACATCATTATGCCATATCAATAGTTAAGCATAACACTAGATCAGCCTCGCTCAAAGAGCAGTTGGTAATCAAACTCTGGTCCTCATGGTGCGCCAAGCCCTCAAAGGGCGTATGTCTTGTGATCATCCCAACACAACCCGGTGACGACATTTATTTTCTGCTCTTGCAGCTACGTCACTTTACATACGCAGGTAAGCTTAATAGATAGAAACTGATGGACATTGTCATGGTAAACGTAATGGAAATAAAGTAGAAGGATACATTTTAATTATTATCGGTACATTTTAAAGATTTTTGTTGTTAAATATAATTTTATATATTTGAAAATTAACATGCTCTTTGTTAAAGAGGATAACATCGCCAACACGAATGTAAAGTCGATTATATGTAGATTCGTTATTCTTTATCGACATTATCAAAAGTAAATTATATAAAAATATAAATTAAGGTATATTATGGTAATTTATAGTAAAAATAACAAGTAGTAAATTTTATATTTTCCTTAAAAAACAAAAAGACCTGTGAAACCCCCATTTAACTCCCACTGCGAGTGTCCCTTATACATTTAGATACTTATTAACTTTTAAGTGCACATAGTATTTCTAATTAAATTAATATAAATATTAATTTTTCAGAACGTAAATATATTTCTCAACATGTTTTTACAGGCGCAAATTTAAAAAAAATATATAATTAAAAATTAACGATTTTCAGATGTTTCTCTTAACTTCTCATTATACCAACTTTCAAGTTGGTTTAATGAGAAGTTAATTATTGTATTGTAGGTCGACCGGCAGAGTACTCTATAATCTTTGATCATCAGTACTTAAGAGAGGGGTAAAAATTTAAAAAAATAATACGTTTCAAAGGCCGTATCTTTTTATTTTTTGAACCAAAAAGTTGAAATGTAAGGCCTCATTATACGGTATTTATTTCAACCCGATGTCTCTAACCGTTTCTGTAAAGAGCTTTGCAGACAGACGGACGGGCATACCATCAAGTAATTCAATTTTTTTTTGAGAGATGGAACCGTAAAAGTCGAAAAGAAAATTTTTACCTAATATGTTTAGAAAATATATTGGTACATCACAACTTTAATTGTAAAATATTCAAGTTTAATATTCTTTAACCATCAGCCAGTAAAAAAAACCGGGCTAACATGAAATATGTGCACTGAAGGCAAATAATTTTATTTAGAAACATTTGTTTTTATCTGCTCAGATTTCGAAATTCAATTATTCGACAAAATTTTCGACATTATTTAAAAAAAACATATATTAAAAAATATTCAAATTTTTTTGAGAGATGTAATGAGGGTTTGTTTCATTAATGGAAGCTGTTGGGCACGAGCTGCTAAATATGAGCAGAACATGCACTACGAGGGGAGAAAATGATTGTAAAAATCATGTTCGGTGATATATAAATATATATATATATATATATATATATATATATATATATATGCACACATGTGCGACTCATACACATATCATATCATACACATGCGTTCATTTGCACTTGCGTTTGTGTATGTGGATGCACATATAAGGGAACTGAAAAATAGTGTGGGATAAACATTTAAATGTGGAAAAGTATAGGTATATGGTCATGTAAATAATCGTACAAGGGGTCCCTTTATCTTTTGAGGTACAGAATTTTAAAATTAAACGAAAAAGCAATGAAAAATGTGGAATTTAAGAATGGTTATGAGTAAGAAAAAGTATAAATATTAGCTTATTGCGCATTATTTTATACTCATTTTTGTTTACGACTAGAAGTGTAAGTTTTTATAATGATAATAATATAGGACGAGTAGTAATAAAATAAACGAGAGTCACACGATGTAAGATACAAGTTATCGCAGAACGTATTAATGACTTCTACTCATTATAGTATTTTCTGCAATATTCACACAATACTGAAACTCATTTAACAGATCTTCTATATATTTTTTTACGATTTAAAATTAACGTTTTTTTTATATTATATGGTTAAAGAATAGTTAAAATTTACCTGTCGTAAAATTATAAATCTAGCAATTAGTAATTTATAAATATATGGAAGAATGTATTTAAATAATCTTTTTATTATATCAAACTATTCTATTAAATAATTATTTTTGATTTTTAAATAAGGTTAGAGCGGTCTAAATTATTCGCTATGCGTTCGACGAGACATTCATTTTATCAGTAACTATTGCGTCTTCGTTTATCATTCATTATATTAGTTGTAACATTTTACGTATCAGTTGTAACACTTTACGTATCAGTTGTGACGTTTTACGTATCAGTTATAACATTTTTCTGAGGAATAAAAAGTTACGATTTGCGTATAAATTCATTTAGTAACTTTTTGGTGACGCCGAGTCAAAAGGGCAAAATGAAAAGGGACGGACATATAAGAAGAAATATTGCCTTTTATTCCTTAGTCAGTCTTTGTCTATTAACAACTAAATGAAACCACGTGATGTAGTATTATTTCTGTTTTATTTAAATTTTTTACCACGACCTAGGTTTCACTTAATGACAATATCTTGAGGTGGGCATTTAGCAAAGTTAGGTAGTATCTTTGCTACCTATCTTTGCTAATAGCCTACCTGAAGATGTTGTCATACAACGAAATCTAGGTCGTGGTAAAGAATTTAAATTAAGTAGAAATAATTCTATATCACGTGGTTTCAATTAGACGTGAATAATAGATCTCTACAAAATTAACGCCAAATGTATTCAATATTAGTCTCTTTAATTAATTTTTTTCGAACAAAAACTAAAATACACACATTATATTTGGCTTTAATAATTTATTGTATGCATATCGCTCACTTGTATATTTTATTTATGTCGAGTTTAGATCACCAACTTTATTACATAAATAACTTGACACAACTTTCACGATATTGTTTCGTTCTTTATGTAATTAATTTCTTTTTACACTTATTTGGTTTCCATAAACTAATTATACTTTTAGGTTTTTGTTATTTTAGAAAATTAAAATTATAACATTATGAACATAAACTAAAATAACAAAACAAGAAAAGTCTAGAACTCATGTTTATGGACTATTAACAATTTACAAGTATTGTTATACTCATATATATATATATATATATATATATATATATATATATATATATATATATATATATATATATATCTACCACACCCATTTTTTTATAAAACGCTTAATCGGGAAAGGTAACCCTCCCAAATATTCATACAAAAATTTTAGAACAACAAACAAAGAACTCGAATGCTTTTATTTAAATTTATTTTATATTTTTTGAGATATCGATTGAAAGACGTATTTATTACAATTAAAAAATTATTTGTTTTTAAAAATTTCATATTTGCACAATATGAAATTTATATTGCTTTGTCTATAAGTACACTTTAATTTCCGTATAATTTTAATTTTTTTTTGTGATTTTACATCTTTCGTTAATTTTTGCTTTTTTTAGAATAACTTTGTGGTTTGAGTTTAAATTATTTACCTGCATAAAGAGCCGAATTCGCATATCAACACAATTAATCCCTTATTCTTTATTATTTTTTTACCATAAATTATATTTGGCATATCATATATCCAGTAAACTTAGGTTGTAACAAACTGTGGTTAAAATGAGATTATTTTTTTTAAAACAGTTGATTGCCCCAGAATTCTAGAAGAGAAAAAAGGGCGAACAGTGTTGAAATGAGACGAAAAAGGTTATCCACCGTAAGGGACGACTTCGTAAGGAAATGACTATTGAATCAACGCGAACACTTACTATTTTTCCTTTGAATCAGGTTCACTATTCAACAATTTTCGAAATAACAAAATTATTTGTTTCTTTTGGGAAAAAGAAATCATCAATAGTAAGATAAACGAAGTAAACTAACCGACTATATCTGTCATATATATTATGGCATAATTTTATGACTTTCACAATTATGGCATTGTAATAAAAGAGACCTTCAAAAGTATGGCTTTATGATCGCTTTTGTCATGCACGATCAGTTTTTTGCGAATATTATTTCAATTATTCTAAATAATTAATAAATATCACAAGTGATAATTCTAAAACTGTTAGGAAGATCGTTAGATCTGTGAGATCTCGAGTATTATCGTGAATGCGAGTAGCATACTCATGACCGACGTGTTTGCCCCGTCGTTACCCTCGCCCCAGAATTTTGACATGCCTTGCACGTACCTCCCGTTTTTTTTAGCAATAAACATTGATTTATTCTCCATTTGCTGCTAAAACGCTTTAAAATATTATTATATGAAATTGTTTACTTGATAAAAATGATTAATTATGTCGTGCGAATATAATCGAAGTCTATTATTTAAATAAGCGTCTTAGCGACTCTGGATGTCGAGTCATGATGATTTTCCGCTGACGTTCCTAATCGCCGTTGTGCATTGAGCCCTTCGCTCTTATATAGTAACCGAGTGACTATATTAAGAGCATTGAATAAATACCAATTAGAATTTGATAAAATCATTTCAGTCGAAGATATGATTTTGAAAATTGCATCGAAATTTTCCAAGTACCACCCGATAATTCTAAACGTATCCACGTCAAAAAGTCTTTGGAAAAGTACTAAAAGAAAACGATTTCAGTAAAAAAAAAGATATTTTTGCTCCATCACCGATGAAGAAATACCAGGTTGCCCGATTCTGAGAAAAAGAGAGGTGTGTAAAATATATATTAGAAATCCATATAATCATTTGAGCTTAATGTTATCACGGAAAGCATGTCATAAAAAATTAAAGATTTAGATTGAATTTTCAACGGGTTTTATAGATTTTGCTTTTAGATTCTAGATTCGTTTTTTTTATAGATTTTGATTCCCATAAATCATTAAAACTAGGATTCAATCCAACATGTTAACAAATGTATACATTATGTTTACATCTAAGCTTAATGAAGCATTGAAGGGAAAGGATCAGTAGAGGCATAATTTACTAATTTCAAGGAGCTTATGTTATTATTCATAAATCTTAGTCGTAAGTGTTCAATCACGTTGCTCGCAAACTGAAAATTTTAGAAAATATATTGTTTATAGCTTGTGCGTCCATTCTTATCGGTTCTGTAATTTCAAAAACCGGAGCTTTATATTGTAAATGTAACATACATATGTATTAACTTACCCGATGGAGTTAAAAAGCAATGATTTACTTAGAACGATTACTCCGTGATACTCATTTACTACAATCTCAATGAAGTACGTGGCTTATTTTAACAAGTAGCCATATTCATCAAGTTCCATAAAGCTTCTTTTTAAATTACTTTCTGCTAAAATGAGTTTTTCCGCGCGCCGCGTAAATAAATTCGTCGCGGGTAGTAAATTCTTGCATAATATATATTTATATTCTCTCTTTCGTGACAGTTTTAGAGATAATAACCCCCGTACAGGACGGGTCGATGGAGGTCGCGTCAGCCTTCGTCGCCAAGTGCGAATGTAAATTTTTTAAAGCGTGCCCGCTACAAACGTCACGCCCTCTTGTGTAGAGCCGTTACAGGCAAGCACAGCGACCAGACCAAAGCAATAGAGAGGTGTGGATTATTTGAAAATAATGCCTGACAAATTTCTCTTCCCTTGTCGTTTTTTAGAACTCCATATAATATTAAATAATTTCGTTACTTTTTCCTTCATTTTCAGTGGTAATCTGATTTGTGTCGAAGAGGGAAGCGATGGAAAAAATCGCTTTAAGCACAAAATAATTTCGTTATGGATTGCAGCGAAGTGTAGAAAATTTATGCGAGATTTTTATTTACACTGAAACATTTTTTGAACATTTGAAATAAAAACAAAAACGTGGTATTTTACAGAAATGATTACGTTGGTGAGATGGAATCAAAATAGGGCACAGATTATACAAGAAAGAACTTTTCATTTTAGAATACACATTTAATTAACTCACAACTTGAATAAAACTGCGTAATAAATTAAAAATTGTAGGCAGGTCCAGGCCTTCCCCTAGAAAAACTAAACGGATTAAGATGTGTTTGCACGAATGTACTGTATGGAGCAATATCAAATTTATAGATTACTGATGTTACGTTAAAACCAACTAGTTAAGTAAGAGTCGAACTTCCGCTACGTGGATTATTAATGTTGAAACTTTTAGGGATACAAAGTGTTTTAATTAAAATGTTTATAAATATTAATATTATTTTTCAACATATTAATATTGTGCCTCATATATTTTTCGATGGAGTAAAAACATAGTGAATTTCTTAAAACCTGTAAGGTATAGGTACTTGATTGTATTGTTTTTTCCGCAATTTTGTGTTGGGCACTTTTGAAAATAAAGTTGGGGACATGTTTTTTAAGCAAACCAAGCCATATTAGTAAGGAATACGCCACAATTTTTCTTAAAGTATACCCAAAGTTTTAAAAAATACCTAAAGTTTAAAAAATATACCCAAATTTTCCAAAATAGTCTTAAGTTTCAAAAATAATTTTGAGGCACGTATGAATGACACCACACACTATGTATGGAATTGAAAATATTTTTTCCGAGTACTCTCTCTACAATTTTTCAATAATTATTTTCGAGTCTTAGGTATCGAGATATATGCAGACTAATATACTTTGTTACTATCCCATATTTAAACTTTCCACCTCATGCGGTTTCCGAGAAAATTAGATGGATCTTCATACAGAATTCTGACATACGGAATCCTAATTATCTTTATTAACTTAAATCAACAATTTCAAGAAATATTCACTAATGTGAATCTCTGCATTATATATTTTCCCACACGCATTTGTTCCTTTTTTTACTGATCAATACAAATTGTAATGGTGACTATCCTGATTTTAACGTTAAGGCACAGAATTATTTTTACAAACAAAACCATTTTTTTCGGTTGTCCCAAATATCAGGTATCATGAAAGCAACGGATATAAGTGTTTCTTTCATTATTTTAAAGTACGTGTACAACGTTTTATGCATTCTCATTCGTTCCTTTTTAATGGTCCAAATTCAAAAGGACTGAAAGAACTTTTCTCTTATCACTTCTCTGCTCTGCGTGAGATTTCTATAAAAACATGTTTAGCGTACAACATATGACCACAAAAACATATTTATAAGAAACATTATTTGGTACCAATAATGTTTCTTATAAATATGTATATATTATATAAATATTATCGAAAAGGCACTTGTTAGTAGCATTTTTAAGGTGTACGTCATGATTTTTTAAATTTTTTTTATCAAACATTTTTGTATCTAAAATATTGATAACCCTTGTATGTAAGTAGCAGAATTTTATAGCCTTTCTTCCAAAACCTTTGTATTTTAATAAACAACTACAAATAAGGTTTAACGACAATAGTTTGTAAGTTATCAATATTATAATCAAAATTTTTTTCGTTCTTGCGATCATCCGTGTAAACAAATACTTACATCACAACTCCCAGTTAAATAAAATATATTAATATTGCATAAAATTATTTAATTCACGTGAACTTTTAAAGTGAAATATGGAAATATATACATACTGGCGTGACCCGTGCGAAGTCTTCGCATTATAAATTATTCAACTCAATTTAATAAATCAAAATTGATTGTAGGTATTCAATTCATTTCTAATTTTGCACACTGCTTATTACGTTTTTATTCCATTATGAAGCTCAGATGACAGATCAAACAAATATTTTACTAAAATTGACATATAGAGGCGCAAGTATCAAAAGCATTGAGCTAAAGCGCCACTTTATTTATACGTGAGTGGATTTGAAATTAAACAAAAATTTTACCGACCGTCGATCATATTGACGTTGAGCCGTTAGATGGCAGCATTGCTGTTTTGTGTATATAATTTTAATAATTAATTAATTTGCAAAAACAATAGCAATAATAAATTGTTTAGTTGTGGACGCCGGTAGAGCAAGCAATTATCTATAAAATTATATATAATTTATGTGGATTAGTTGTGAGGTTTTTTCTAAAAAGGGAGAGTAACATCTTAACCTTAGCGTATTAATATATATGATGATCATGATGATAAGATACACGAATAAAAATATAAGAATATTTCAACGAAAGAATCAGAGAAATGGAATGGAAGAGAAAGAGTCAAAAATACAATAGCATTGAAATATGTAAATTAAATGTTTGATTCTCTTGAGTACGTGTAATGATATAGCACTTCATATAATACTTTCAAGCATATTCCACGATTTAACTGTTTATCAGAGGACTAGGTTTAAAAATAGGAGAATTAATGAGGAAAAATAACAAGACCATTGTTAGGTTTATAGACATACCTTAAAAATACTTTGAAAGTTTATTACAATAAAACATCGTTTTTTACACTACGTAACCTTGTATGATAACTGTAACTGTACTCACAAATACGCCCAAAGCGCACAAAACTGTTAAATTACTCTTTAAAGCTAACAAAGTCACACCGCATTATTCCGTCCTTGTCGTTCCAACGTCAGACTGAATTCCATTTAGGAACCGGGACTGTTGTACAAGTAGCGGCAGAATAGCACACCCGCAAATTCCTCGCATTCAAACCCTCCCTGAAACAACTAGTGACGCTATTTATTTAAGGTCACCTTCACAAAGTAGCAGAGTTTATGACCAGGGAACCGACAGTTGCAAAAGAATTTTATTTTCTGGGTATAATTCCATAGAGAATAAAATTTGAGTCGACTTGAAAATATTCAGAGGTTTTTGTAATCTTGCTTCCCAAGTAGAAACGAAAGGAATTTACGTACCAAAGCATATTTTTCAAGTTTCGAGTAGGCGATTGAAAGAATTTTTGTTTTAAATTTTTAAGCTTAATTTTTCAATATCTCATATTAAACGATCAAGAAAATATTTGCAGTGCACTAAATAATTAGCTGTAGGTTTACCTCTATGCAGTCCATACAGTGCATACATTTTATCATGATGACTAGAACATAATAACTTCAAACAAGTATATGTTATAAGAAAATACAAAATCGTCGTTTTTCTACTGACCTGAACCCTTTATTTCTTTATATATCGAAAAGGCAACACGTCTGATATTTTATGCGGATGGAATCCATTTTTAAAGTTTTTGTCCAGAATATGACGGCAAATATCTGAATAGTGTTTCTCAATTAATTCACCTTTCTAAAAAAAACAATAAATTTTTCAAGAGAAAAAAAAGTTTTAAAAATATAGAATTGTACTTTTAAACGTAATCAATCAATACAAATTTGTTAATATGGAGTATGCTATAGAGTTAGGGAAAACCGTGTATGCTTTCACACAAATTTTATTCTAACAATGTAGTCAAACATTGTGTTTTCTCGATATTTTTATAGTGGATTTACAAAAAAAGTAATTGATGTTTCTCTTGTTAATATTTTAATGAATACTGTTATTTATACGATACGTACTCATAGTTTGCCGGCTTGAAATGTAATGAAGGGCTATAATAAGATACTCTAATATAATTTGTGTTCCGCAAGGTTATTTAGATATAATTTAGCGTTCCTATAAACATGATTCGTATAATTAATTTTCGAATAACTTTTTATTGAAGAGTTTTTATTTTCCTTAAAATTAAGTAAGGTTTTTATTTTAAGTGTCCTTCAAAAAATTAAAACCGTCTCACAATATATTTTATTATGCACCTATTTTATTCTGAATGTTCAGCTTAACCTTTTAATTTTTTTACATTGTGTAATTTGTTTACGTCTGTTTATAATCTTCGGATGAAATTAAATATGTCAAATATTGAATAAGATATGCGCCTCAATGAGAAGATATGTTGGAAAATAATTTAATATCGTATGGAAGAAAATATATTCACATAAATAATGTTGATATACTAAATATCAACAATACTCATCATAATCGGAAAATTGATAAATTTAAAAAGTTGAAATTTTTTGAAACGATAAATATATGTTAAAATAACAACTTTTTTCAAAGATAAGAGATTTCATAATATAATTTAAAAATAAGTAAGCTAAAGGTATTTTATTTAATTAAACAATTTATATAGAGTAGGCTTTTGCATCAAAGGTTTCGTGCCTTTTTTTAAGTAAAATTGTTTACTAATACAAACTTTCTAGCACAAATTGTTGTACTAATATAAACTTTCTAGCACAATAAATATTTAATAATATATAAAATAATTAAGTAAGGGAAAGAGTATTAATATGTAGTTAAACAGGTGGTCAATATATGGCACTACTTATACTATAAACACCTTCGAAGAATAATATGTAGACATCTCTCATAATGATGAAGAATGATTACACAAATATTAAGTTTTAATTATTTTAATGATAAAACACAGTTAAGCATTAAAACACTTCATGATTTATATAATTTCAAAGATGTTAATGAAAATATATCCATGAACGAGTACGTAATAGAAGCGGTAATGCAGTATTTCGTTTATTTTTACTGTAACTATGACGAATGTATTCACATGTTAGATATTAGCACAGACATGTTATCCAAGTGGTACTACACTGTCGGTAGCTTGGTTGCAGGTAAGGGTCCAAGGCTCAGAGACCAAGTAGAAGTGAACGGAAACGACACCATAAGAGTCGGCGTATTGAGCCATGCATGTGGGAGATTTTGGTACGGTGTAGTTCACAAAAAGTCCAGTTATATCATCGTACCAATTCCTCTCGTAAATTGTTTTCTGACCAAACATCTGCCAACCCAAACCGGTCACGCTGCCAGCTTGTCCCATTACAAACCAAGGGTAGAAGTCGCTGCAGTCCCCGACGTTCAGTTCAACATCGTAATAATAATGAATACCTGTAAATGGAAAACGCTGGTAAAAATAAACGCTTTTCAAATGTATGTCATTAAAGTAATTAAGAAATGAATAGAAAAATAGATCCTTGTCTGGTTTTAAAAATGCATCGAATGGGAATTCAATCAAGCAATTGCTTGTAAAATTAAAGTGTGAAATTGATTATATAAATTTGAATTTCATTCCATTAGACACCAATTAGGTAATAGTGATAGTAAAACAATAGAAAGTAAACTGACATAGGCGATCAGTGCTATCAGTGTGGTGTATACGTACAAAGCTATAAAGCAGAGGTTACAATAAAAATATATATTGTTAAGTTTATTATTCTGCACTGTTGAAACTTTTAATATAAATACATTTTCAAGTTCAATGCTCGGTAAAATAAATATTTTGACGGTAGGAATTAATATTATTTACTACGTAAAGAATATTGTGATCTTTTGTTTCGATGCTGATCGTTTAAATATTATTGCGTTATCTAAGAATCAATTTTTGTAAATGAGATGTATTTTGTTTATTATGTGTAAAGCGCGACCGCGTAAAGCAACACAAATTTAATGTCAAAATCAAGTCAGCAGTCAACTTTGAGCGGCAGTAATTTACAAACGTGATGTAACGCGGTATCTTTAGAATCGAAAATCATTACGTTTTGTTTGCGTTCTACAGAACGAAGAACTTTGAGAGGTAATATCACAAGAGAAGAAATAAATTCATGAAATCCGAAGAACTAAAATTATAAAGAAGAATTATAAAACCATAATCCTAAAAATTTTTAATCCAAAACAATCAAGTTCCGGGAGTGATATTTTACATAACGTTGAGAAGAATCGATACAGCACGTATAGCAAGAAAAAGATGGAAACTATTGGGAAGGCACGGATACGCTCGCCCACTGACAGTACGCCAGAAATTTGGTTTTATCCGTCTGGTCAGTTTACTCCAGTATATTTATTTTCGAGTCGTAAAATTATCTCTTCAAAATATATACGTGACTTGATAGATATAACACTTATTAAGACTGCATATATTTAATACCAGCTGCGCCTACAATTTGTTTGTTTGACCTTTTTGGATTGATTAATTTTGATACGTTATTTAAAAAATATTTGAAATTATATATATATATATATATACATATATATATATATATATATACATATATATATATATATATATATATATATATATATATATATAATTTTTCAAGGGATACCACACCGTGGATTGCACCTTACGGAATAAAAGTATCATAAAAGGTTCTGTTAGTGCGCCGTAGATGGCGTCATACAAAATATAATCGAAAACGTAGATATCGTTTGAATCATACATTACCTAATGATCGAAGAGAATTTCCCATTAAGGAATATTTCTAAATTCTTTTATACTCGAATGCATATTTGAATCGCATTTGAGTATAACATTAAATCGAATGTAGTTTGGCCCACACATCGTTTCACGGAATCCATTATAAATATCATCATAATTTTTTAAAATGGTTCAAATATTATAATGAAACGGAGTTGATTCCAGAACTGCTATCTATGACCAGTGTATTTAAATTTTTGTCAATAGCTTTAGTAATTTTTCATTTATATCCATCCAGAGAAAATTGGAAAATCAGACAGACACTTATTCATCTGTATTTGTTGATTCTATGTAGAACATTGGCCGAGAAACTACTTTTGTAGTAATATTAGCCTAAGCGCCTTTAGCTATAAAAAAATACTGTGACAGTTAATCATTGCTGATAAATCGATAATTTGACTGTAATGAAAAGATAAGAAACTTTATCTTAAAAAATTATCTCAAACATGGACCGAAATTTCATGAATTTTGTTATTTAGATAAGATGTCGTTAGATAAGATATCTAAATTAAAATTTCGCAACACATTATTAAAAAAAAGGTTATTTTAATATCAATTTATTGGTAATCTCACTATATCGTGAAATGAAATTCTAAAATTGAAATAGTCCTATTTTACAACCAGCTTTTATTGCGTATTTCCGTAGTGTGTGAGATTGTCTCATAAATTATTTATTTATTTATAGTTATAGAACTACGTACTTACACGAAATATTTTAAAAAAAGTATATACTTTAAATAGAGTACTAGTTACTCTAGTAGTAGAAAATTAAAAAAAATTATCACTTCATACATATAAAGTGGCTGCGAATTTTTTTTGCACTTCGGGTATTACATAAGAGGTACTCAGGTTTTTTGAAATGTAAAAAGAAAATACATGCACTCTTGTTCACAATTTTTTAGCATATTTTGCGTAATGTCAAAATTTTAAATTCTTTCTCCTTCTAGATAATTATTCAATTACGGACTTGAAATCTGATAAAAAATTTAAAATCTTATAAGCATTTTATTAGGTATACAGATTAAAACTGTACTTATTTTACATCAATAATTTCGAGAGATGTATATAAATCCCTTTATACACGTTTCGACATACATTTGTGTGATTTTATTACGTCATGATACATTTTTTCGTCTATGTTCAATCGGTGTTCAACCGATGTTCAACCGATGATACATTTTCTATACGTCTATGTTCAACCAATGTAATAAACCTTGACCACTGTTAATGATCCAATTTCATTTACATGTTCGAGTTTAAAACAGAATCTCTTCATTTTCAAGTTATTCGGAGGATGCACGTCTCAAAAAACGTTTGTTGTTGGCATTTGTTAATCTCATGAAGTATCCGTATTTTGTTATTTAAGCTGTATATTGCCAATTTGACTTCAAAACATGCTAGTAAGTCTATTCTAGTTTAAAAGAAATCTATTTTTTACTATTGTTTCCAGCTCTTCATTATTCACCTTATTCTATGATCAATGCAAGCTTGATTTTTGAATTCACCTTCTACTATCACACACTGTTAATATTTAATTTATTTGTTTTTGTATAAATACTGTTCTGAATGAATTTTCATGAAATATAGATTATTTTCTTCGAATTGATATGAAAAAGACTGAGTTGGAAAAGTTAGTAAACTGATAATAGGAAAATATACAAAAACGCGACCAATTGGATGCACTGCCAGTGCAACAGAGAGCACTGCCAGTGCAACAGGGAGTTAAGCACACAGAGACGAAAAAATGTTTTTTATATTCATTTAGAACGTACTTACCCATGGCAGGAATACAATTTTGCCAATTATAAGGAGTAGTCGTGTTCAACAGGCTGGTATCGGTTGGTACTTGCCAGTATCCGCTTGCTGAATTAGTGTCTCTGAGCCACAGACCCTGACCGAGACTGTCGCCAAGTTCTGTTCGTCCTCCTGCAGCCAGAATCGAGGGGCTCACTATCAGGAAAGTAGAGGTTATCTGTACTACGCCATTTATGGCCTTAAGTTCATTTGCACCGGTAGCCATGGGGTTGAAAATTGGAGGTTTTGTATTATACAGATGAGCAGCTGGTTGCTAGAAAAAACAGACAAAGAGAAGTGATAATATTTTACGTGATACATTGAATGTAATAATAAACATATTTGTATATTTATGTTATAATCATTTATTCGGGATATTAACAATTTCAAGGCGTTACTAAAATATGCCCTAAAATTAAATTTTGCTGACATAACTTCATTCTAAGTATTTAACAACTTTGAGTTAAAAAACAGTTTTTTAATTATTGTTTTTAAGTTGGTAATGGTGGCCGATTCAATTTGGATATTCATACACTGGAAACTCAGAGAAAAAACATCGCGTCAAAGTTAGAAAGCGAATGATGTTATGATTGTGAAGGTTATTTTTAAGGATCTTTATTTTACAAAAATAATCATTTTAATAGTAATATATGAGGTGCCTGTGAAAGGTTGCTACTTAAATTTCATTATAATTTCTTAATAATTTTTGCCATAGATCCAATGTTTTTGTTGAGGTGATGTCCTTTCAATTAAATATCTATTGCTATGATCTAATTGATGGGTAAGTATTCATTTTCTATTATTTTGGCGTGACGCTTAGAATTTAAGCCTTTGAATACTTTTGATTTATTAATGAATGAAGCATACATGATATTTAAGAAAGTTCAATTTCAATTTAAATACTTACAGCAACGTGGATACCAGCAATAAATCCATTTCCATCATAGAGTGGGTTTACACCAAAATCCTGACTGGAGGCGGCAACTGCCCTCAATCCTAAGTCGTTAAAGATATTGACTTGGACCCAGCCGTTAGCTAAAGCCTCGCTTAGCGTGGGTCTCACTAACCAGAATGAGTTCACATCCGCACCAGTCCCTGTTGGTGCGAACTTCACTCGGATCTCAGTCCATAAATCTGCCAGTAAATAAGATTTAATTTATTGTAAGGTACCAACAATTAAGGTACCAGAATTTCTTCTAGAGTGTATTTCGACTTTGTGCAAAGAAGCTATTCCAACTATCATTTATCTCCCAAAGGTCTTAATTTTATTTACATTTTATATAGAATCAAATACCCCTCCGTATTTATATTCTATGTGCATATTTAATCCATCTACCCAAGAATCATTGAGAAGGGACTTTTAAATAATTTAATTATAATAAATTTATCAGATGTTTTTTCTGATAGTGAAAAAAATTCTAGCAAAAGTATGCTCGGTAAAGATACTATGAGTAATCATGAAAATCTCAGGTATTTCATCTTCTTGTACAATAAAAGTCCTTTTTCTACTAATGGATTATTACTTCAATTAGCATTTTCCAATAATCGATATCAGTTTAAAAGATTTTTTTGAAAATTAGTTTTTTATCAATATAACTTTTGCTAATAAATCGCAAATAATATATATTCTTAGTCCACACGAATAGAACTCCAAATATCATCTGATAATTATAAAAATCAAACTGCAATACTAAAACGTTTTATGAAACTTTGGAACTTGTTATAATGAACTAACAATTCTTGACGAAAAAAACAATGATATAAAATACTTATATATATATTGGAGTATATATTGGATATTGGAGTTGTTAGTTATTATATATTGGAGTTCCAAAGGCAAAATAACACGATTATATTATATTATTGCATTCGTAATTACTTTGTTCGTAATTCTATTGTAGGGTTACATTTATAATTATGGTTTATTATTAGTAATATGCACATTATAAACAACAGTTACCTGTACTTGCTGTCGCAGACGCGACTACAACGGCCAGGAATAAGGCAAGCGGTCTCTTCATCCTAAATCTGATTGCGAACTGATGATAATGATATAGAATTCAGTATAAATAGCTAACACAGTTATCTATTAATTAAAAGAATCAGATATGTGTTGATAGGGTGAAAGGTTGTCTTGTGGCTGATAAGGAAATATTTATATACTTGGTGTTCTTATTTTAATTGTTAAGGAATACAGCTTTAGTAGTGAAATTATTCATTGTTACAAATGTCATCCTTCGTTTTGGATATTTGCAAATATAAATCTTTCACGATACCCCTGTTTTGATCTTATTTTTTATTACCGTATTCCTTTATATATCGATCTCGTAAACCATTCACAAATTCGATGAAATATATTTTAATTTAATATAAAAAAATAGGCTCCAGAGATTTATAATAGGTATAAGAAATGTTGGAGGTTAAGCTACAAAATAAAATTGATGTAATGTACGTAATTAATACTTACGAATTTTTTTGAAATCATAAATAAAATACGGTCAAGATAATTTATTTTAAGGCTATGTTTTTAGCCTTAAAATAAATTAACTTAACCGTCAAGAAAAACCTCTGGAGTCTGCTATTTTGTTGACGTATGTCCATAAGAAAAATCTTTAAACGTAACCATTTTGCTATTTCATTGCTGTACGTCTTAAGAAAGGACTCTTGGCGAAGTGATCAACCTACAAATTCATACATATAACGACTCTGATAAACACTCACAGAGACTATGTCAGGGGCCGCGTATGATAGTAGGTCCGCAGTTAGAGAGTTGTTTATTAGTTTCGCACATTTCTAATGTCTTTGTATTGATATTCTGTTCGATCAAAATACTTAACAAACACTTATGATAATTCTGAGTTGGCGGTTTCTTTTCATGCATCTATGTGTATGTGAGTTATGGGTGCATATGTGTATATGAGTTGTAGTTAGTATTTTTCAGTGTTTTGCACGTATTTCGGCAATTGTTCAATAAATAAAAAAGTTGAAACTTAAGGAAATATTTAAAAATGTTGTAATATGCTGGTACTTATACATAAGAAAATACAAGCATTAAAAACCAAATATCATTTAAGTAATAGAGTTTCATAACATTATAGTTGAATAACCGTTATTTCTAATTCAATTAATTTAATTAATTGTCATATTTGATAAGAATATTTGAGGTTAAGCAATTAAAAAATTGGGGTTATTTCATTCCACATTTATTAGAAAACCTAAACACGGAACCTGCTCAAATTATTTACCAGGTGATGAATAAAAAGATAACCCATGTGTGCGTGACTTGGCACTGATGAAGAATTATCATTTCGATGTTCCGTATCACTATAAATGAAGATAATATCGCTGCTTGGAGCCGTGTGAATTACAATCGAAAATCTGAAGATCTAAACCAACGATTATTAAATGATAATGCTACTAATTCATAATTTCAATGCGTCATATGTCGGTGGATTTTAGTTGTGGTACTATTCGATCATAATTCTTTACACCCAAAGTAGCTTTTTTATGAAATTTAAATGTATTTTTGGACATATTAATTGACATCAAGTAGAATTTATATATACATGTAATAAAAGAGGAAAGTTACAAAATTTTTTCTCAAATAAATTTTTAAAATTAATTGATTTGGTCACAAAACGTTAAAAACTTTGGATTTTGCTACTAACATTTATTTATATAATAGATGGAAAGGAAGATGAATAATTTTTAGATGAGTAATAGAACATTTTAAGTATAATTTCCTATTTGTTTGTTTGTATACGCATAACGAAAAAAAAGTTTATGAATTTTTTAACGTTGTCTAGCTTATGGTCTCAGAAAAATGGGCCAACTCAAATAATCTTCGAATGGAAAATGCAATAAAAACGATAAAACATGTACTTCGTTGTAACTTTCGATGTAAAATATCATTGTTCAACATTAGTAAAATTGTAAAATACTGCCATTATTCGAGATCATAAAAATCAGCACCAAGTCAATGCCTGTCTCTCTCTAATAAACATGCACACCCACACATGTACACTTACACACACACACGTCACATTTAACTTATCCAATTCCTATAAACCCCTAATAGTTGCCGCAAATTTAGTCATCTTCAGAAACTCAATTGCCCAACATAAAATCTGACTAAATACTTGTATTGATACTGACTAAATACTTGTATAGTATAATAATATATCCTTTCGTGCGTGCCTACGTATATAAAGACACGAATAATATTTCGCTGTTTTGACATGACCGTAGTCAATGTTTCATGTCTTTGTATACAGCTGCATGAACTTACCTATGTGGCTACTAACATCTTAGTTGCTTTATGCCTTAGTATATATCGGTATATATTGACCTACCTAAATACTAATATACTGCTCAGGCTTTTGTGTAATTATGCCTGTTTATATTTACATACCTATCTGCACACTAATATTGTATTGTACTGTGTCATGCCCTTTTATGTGCCTGCACATATTTACGAGCTTTTTACTTTGTTTTTTTTCCTCTTCTCTTAAGAGAATTTAAAAGAACTCAAATTCGGTAAATCTATTATTCACTTGATGATTGATGAGATTGTATACCCGTTTTGGTTCAAACATCAGAACTTGGACACTACTTGCGATAAAAAAACCTATCAGTTCAAATCAAACGAACCCGAATTCAATGAATCTAATCTTTACCATTGAGAATTTCTGAAGCCACCTTCTCTCTTCATCGTTGCGTTCTGGCGATAATCTGTTATTACTTCTAAAAAACTTTGTATGAGTTCAGATTTGTCAGAGGTTTTTACTCCCATCCGGTTATTAGTACCTCAGGATATATCTGAAGTGCAACAAGAGATCTTGGTTGTGGTTTGTGGTTCAATATGTAAACGATTTACTAATTGAAAGGTTGAACATAATCCAAATTATAATTTAATTATTAAGTGAATAAATAATTTAAAATATCTAAGGATTACGGTTCTCAGCTTTGCGACTAAATTTTTAAGAATATATATTAACATTTCTACTACCTATTTGCATGAATCATCAAACATCAAAAAGCATTGAAGACATTTGAAAAAAAATCTGGAATATATTTTAAAAATTGAAAATATTTTGATATGCCATATGGAAAATATTTGATTTATTAATGCGTTTCTCAATTAAACCCATCCAAACATTCTATATTAAATTATTTAAGACAATTAAAAGGGCAGTCAACTAATATTGCGTGGTGTTTTATAATTTGAGTATTTAAGTAGTTCAAAGGACTCGGATTTAATGTATTTTGCAATTCCTGTAACATCGCTTTATTTTGAAGTTAATTGAAGACAAGATGTAAGGGACAAAAAAAACAATTATGGGTAAAAAAAACCGGAATGGCATCATTTTATACTGAGGTGGAAATTTGAGTAAGGGTTAAAAGCACAAATTTTTGTTTACAATAAATTACGATATTGTAAAATATTTTAAGGAATTATGATAAAGCAATTAATATCTTTGAAAATAATTATTCTGTCATTAATCCAGCATAAAACCCTACAGAATATTTGAAGGTGTAGACACAAAATTAAAATCAAATTTATCATCAAAATTATAAATGTCTATAAAATTATTCTTAGGTACATATTCTAATAAAAAATCTTTAGTAACTAATTTACATAAACTTGTGTTATATTATTTGAGATGTAAATGAGGACTTGGCGCATTTAAGAGATGTCGTTGATACAGTTTATATAAATTGCTATCTATGGTTGCGGCAATATTTTAATTTTGAATTTGAACTTTTTTTTGAAATGGTAGTAATAATATCTTGGTTTTACAATTGCTAAGTTTCTAAACATTTACGTTTTTAATACAGCATTTGATTGATGAAAAGATTTTATTGTTCAATTTTCTTTGGTTTATATATAAATATTTAAGTAGAATAAATAATACAAATATTTTATTTGAATATAAATATTTAAGGACAAACACTTTTAAAATGTTAACTTTTTAATATTTTTTACTTTATTAGTTAATTTATTTATTGTTTGTCAAAGAAATCGAATTACTTTATGAAAATGATTCATTATGATTATATATTAACAGGTTTATATATCTAACCTCAAAAACATAACAACTCCATACTTGGACGAGGAGTAATAAATTTTCTATATATTGACGTTCATAATTTTCTGTTCTTTTTTCTAAGTAAAAGCCTTCAATTTATGAGCTCAAATACTGAAATTAAATGGAAAATAACAATATGAGGGTGACAAACAATTTTGTATATTATCTTATTATTGGAATCAGTCTCGTTAGTAACCGTTTTCTTATTTATGATGAGACATAAAGATTACTATTTTCATTGCCTTTTTTAGTTCCACTTATTATTTGTCCTAACAGAAAATTTTGGATTGAACTGGTTCTCGATGACTGGTATGAACTGGTTCTTGATGAGCCGTTTCTATGAACCTTTTCAAGGATCTCCTGAAAGTCCTGTATTTCATACTTCTTAACCCCTGATTCGAATTTCCTCTGTTTCCTTGATCATAAAATTTAAATGTTCGTAAATTTTCCTATTTATATTTATTATTGCTTAATTTTGATCTTTTTTATCTTAATTGCATATTTTATTAATTACATAAAAGTTTTAATAGTTTACTTTATCTTTATATTTTAAAAGTTTAATTTATAAATTGTACAATGGAAGTTGAAAATTTGATAACAATTGATATCATTTTTACTCGAACGTCACCTTTCAGAGACACATTTCCTTTGAGAGACACATTTCCTCTCTTAAGTTATCTTCCAACTTGTATTATATTGAAATACGTGCATTTTCATTCAAATGTATTTTAGGTTTAAAAGGCGGTGATTACGAATTCGTTTAAATTATGGCTTAAAATATTTCAACATTCTTAACCATCATTGCTGACATGAAAATATTTCGAATATCAATCAGATATTTTCTCTTCACGATAATATCGAAAATGTTCATCGTGATTCAAATATATTTCAAAACATAAAGGCTTTATGCTATCCAGAGCGTAATCAATCATATCCATGGATACCTAATGAGGCAGTTTTAAAACAGCATCCATAATACTGGCGTGGAATGGAGATCCGTCTGAAGGAATTTATTTCGTTTGTTATTTTCGCCGCTCTGTTGCGATGCTGCCCGGCAGACGGCGTAAAGCCGGCGCCGGCCACTCGACTGTGAATCGGCCGATAAGGGATTCGATCGTAGTTTATTTATGATTTAAAGGAGCCGACGGTCGGCGCTCACCGTTCGCCGTAAGCGGCTTTCGTAAAGGGAAAGATGTTGGCAAACAACGCGAGTACTTGTCTCAAAAGTTTATTGTCCGATTGCGGTGAGAGCTTTGTCTCCCAAATGCGTTATGTTCTGTTGTTTTGTAAGGCAGGGAGATGTGTTAAAGTAGGGTTATCCCTCTCATGTAAGATAGGCAGTGACATACATATTTAATGGATTGTTAATGTTATTAGTTTGATCTACCACATGGAGATGAGATTAAACTTATTTGAATTTTCCTTTGTTCTCTCAAACAAAAATTCAAATTTGTTTTTTTTTTCTTTTTCGCAATAATAGGAGGAAAATTTTATGAACCGTATAATCTCTTCAACAGATATAAATTGAATATGTGCTAGTGTATTGTTTATGCTTGCTTCTCATATATTTATGTACAATTTAAACGATGAATCATCAATTATTTTAGCTTCTACTTTACTCTATTCAATAACATGTTACGTTTTGAATTGATAAACTCGATAGCTTATCGTGAACCACCTTGCGGTTGATTAAAACTTGCACCTGTTTACTTTTATCTGGACATTATATAACATTGTTTTGAAACAGATGTACATGATATTTATTAAATTTATGTATAATATATAAACAATTAATATATATATATATATATATATATATATATATATATATATATATATATATATGTGTGTGTGTGTGTGTATAAAGAATAACTTTTTATTTCCTTTTTTCTCTCCTAACAATATTTAATTTTGAGGCCCCCATCAGTCAATAACAAAAGAAATATGTTGTAATTTTTTGGGTAAAAAAGGTTTGAAAATAATTTTGAATAAAAATAATTTTGATAATATATTCTGTGCGCTACTCTTCTGTGAGCTTGGCTAAGTATGAATAATTTAAATGTTTATTAATAAACCTACAATTAATGGTAGAATTGTTTTTCAATATTAATTTTTTCACAAAGGTACTACCATCAATCGAAAAAAATTAATTGTATCTTAACTTAAATATCCAGCTGTATCACCGTTACATCGTCAAAACATCATATTTCTCGGTTCTTAAACCTAAGCATACTATAAGATTATTTCTAATTTTTGATATAAATCGTAATGCTTCATTTAGATATTCTGATGAATAATTCAATAGATAACTCGCCAAACAATAACAATTCAAATCACGTCATATTCGCCTTTATTCAGTGAAGATAGATGTATCAAACGTGGACAATGTGCGACTTACTGCTACGGGCTTGTGTCTATTTACTTTACTTCGACTTACAATGTTATTACAAGAAGTTTACGATATTTAAGATTACTTCGTTGACATTCATAATACGAATTCAAGCATCATTAATGACTTTTTTGTTTTTTTGTAAGCGATTTCTAGGATAAAGATAAAGTTCTGTAAAAGTTTTTTTTTATTCCTGATAAAGTTCTGTAAATTTCATAGTTGTTCCGTTACACCAATTCATCGTAATCAAAGATCGTAATCACAATAAGGAACAACCGTAAAATTTGTCGACAACCTGCGACAATTTTTGCAGGTCGATTGAATATTGAAGAACATGTAAACAAGTCAATATCGATTTGAGAAGCGACAAGTATTATCGACGAATAGCGAATGTGCACGAATAAGTTGTGCACATTCTCGTACTTGTGCCTATTCGTCTGTATTCTACGATATTATAAAAGTTGTATAAGCATTATCTCAGTGTCCTTTGGAACAAGTATAGTAGCATGCTGCAACAGCCAAAAAGTTCGAAATTCTAAAAAAGTTCTTTTGGTTTAAGCTTAATTCAAGACTTTTCACAAACATCTTTTGAAAATTAAGATAGCTTCTATAAACCTAATTTACTGACTTAAATTTTTCCTTTCCAAATGACAAAGCAACAGATCTTTATACCATTATAGATTATGAACAAATGTATTTCAATAAGAATTAAAATGAACCTAAACACTATATTATGTGGGTACGTTTTATCAATTTAATCAATCGCTCGTTGACAAGTAAGTAACAAACGGTGCACTAAATAATTTTTACATTAGTATAATAACTGTGCCAATTTTACAGTATTATCATAGAAATTAAATTATTACATTTATTTCTTTCTACCCACAACGAATGTAACATAGGGGTAATATTTAATAAACATTTTCTTAACGTTTGAAGGAAAATTATTTATAGGATTCTGTACCGTTTCCTTTAGAAAACCTGATATGAAGAACTCCAAATTTGATGCAGGGATAAAGTATTTTAACCTTTAAATATTTCAAAGGCCCTTAGAAAGGGCAAATAAAATACTCGTTTGCTTTCGTAATTTTTTTTCATGTTTTACAAATTAATTCTCGTTTTTTGTTAATTGGTATTTTAAAAGAATTCTGAAAATAATCTAGATATTGCTGAAAATACAATAATATCCAAATATCCACCAATATGTCTCTTCTCCCACCCCTACTAAAACTTCTTAGGCGAATATTATTTTTAGGCTTATTTTTTGTAATTTGTGCCGTGTCCGTATGTTTGTCGTTTTCCTCCGAAAACCTAATATATAGAGACTTAAAAATTTCTCTTTTTATAAAGCATATTATCCCCATTTATCTCAGTAGTTAACGTTCAAACATAGTTTTACGGAAATTTTAGCAGGCGCAAACGATATACTGGATGTTTTTCTTAATTTTATTTGTCGTGTGGCGTTTTTTAAAACCAATTTTTTTCCAGAATTTTGTTAAAGTTTTGGTCTAACGATATTGTCCAAATTTTCTACCATGTTCTTCTGCTTGCCTGTGTGTCGGTCACAAGCGTTTTTCTTAGAAAACGTGATATATATAAATTTGAAATTCGACATAGTGATAATGTAAAGTATCTCTCACATTCAAGAACCTGAAAATATGTTTCTCTCCACCGTACTCCCTAACTGCTGAGGGAAGTATTATTTTTAGAATTATTTTAAAAATCTGCACCATGTTCACCTGTATGTCTGTCTGTCTGACGAAATCATTTTCTTCAAAATATGTAAAAATTTTAAATGTGATTTATTGATAAAACATATTAGGATACATCTCAATAGTTAATACTCGAAAATATCTATATGAAATTTTTTGAGGATGCAAATAAAGTAGTCGATCTTTCTATAAATTGTATGTATAGTGTGGAGTATCAGTTAAAATGGTTTATATTCGGATTTAGGTTCGGATACTAATTTTTCAGAATTCTATATAAGTTATTAGCAGAGATATTATTGAAAATATCGACTAGCATATTCAAGTGTCCAAAAAATATGTTCCCCCTCCCTAAGAATTTCCCTTTCCCCTCACCGGAACTAATTAAGGAATATGGTGAAAAAATATAAAATGACTAGATCATTATCTAAGTTGTTGCCGGGAAACTGTAGCAAATATTTTGAAGAATAAAGTTTGTGAAAAATTCGCGAAATTTTTCGCATGTAAAGGGTGAATTAGGCAACATATTGATTATATGAAAAAATATATTGTTATATCTAAATTATTTAATAGAACCGCTACGACCCTTTACATGTTTATGTATGTAACTGTAAACCGATTCTCACTTATAATTTCTTTTGTGATTGGTGTGGTATGATTTATGCGATAAATAATTTTGCAATGTTGTTCGTTTTAATTAAATTAAACACTTTTTCGAATGCCGGTCGAGAAAACCAAGATAGAGAAAAAATGATCATTATAACTTTTAATATATCTCACAGTGCATATTTTGAAAGTTATTTGTAGTTAGTGGATCGCTGGTATTTATATGACTATGTAAAACCCTTTTACTGTATGATTATTTTGAACTTTAAGTTTATGATACAATGAATAAATTAAATAATACTAAAACATTATTTTGTTACAATATTTTGTATTCAAAATAATTTTAATAATAAAAAAAATATACAAAATAGATTTTGGGAGATTCCTATATCAAAAACTTACATTTACTCTTTAACAGAGATGACTTGGTAAAGCTTTTGCTGTTTTTTGTGATTCTGGTGAAATTAATCATCATTTTATACGCGAGTCACAAGTTAAAGTTAGCCTTTTGATAAATTATATATTGTTTATATAATTGGTATCAAAGCTAAAAAAACATACAATAAAAAATATATATGATATGCAAGAAATATATTTTTCAGGACGAATCTTTGCTTAATTTTTATTAATGCATAACTTCCGCGCAAAAAATTGTGATTGCTCGAAAAAGGTAGACGGAATAGTCGACTTTTTTTAAGTCCAGGAAAACACCGAGGCACTTTTGAAGCGTGGACTGTGAAGCTTAGAAAAATTAAATAACTCCGAGATAGTTTTGAAGCATGGACTGTGATGTTCTAAAAAATGAAATGACTCCGAGACACTTTTGAAGCGTGGATTGAGACACTATAGTAATTAAATAACTCCGAGACACTTTTAAAGCGCGGATTGTGATATTTAACGTAACTTTTTCCTCATAAGCGATGTGATAAATGTAAGGTAGTTATGAAATTGGATCAGACTGCAACTCGTTACTCATTATCATAGCCTTCAGAAAAGTGATGCCTTCCGATGCGCCCGTGTAATAGATGATGCTCTTTATGATGTAGCAATAGAAAAGCACCTTAACTATGCAGTCCAGGACGTAAACTCTGAAATAAATATATATTCAAATTAAATAAAGGAGTAGCGTAATGAGAAATGAAAAATATAAATTAAAAAATTTTAACCCAGCTATGGACAAAAAAGAGTATATTTAATTTAAAAAGAAAAGGTCAGAATTAAGTTTTTCCTTTGAAGTACGTAAATATTTATCGCAGAAAAATTATCCACATTAATTTTGTAGTTATTAGATTTGTTATTGAAAAAGAAAAATACTCTTCTTATGTAGTCGTTGTCAAATGCTAACGTTGTAAAACAAGATTTTTTATTCGTTTTTAAATAGGAATTTTACCAACGGTCGGGTATTATATATATATATATATATATATATATATATATATATACACATATATATATATATATATATATATATATATACACATATATATATATATATATATATATATATATATATATATATTGGTTTTTTATTTGTCATATTTATAGGTCTAATAGCTAGTATAGTTAAACATATACAAAACCAATTGTGTATGTGAAAATCAAACGATTGAAAGAAATTAGATTATAATCTTAATTATAGACTGTTTGGAGTCTTCAGCCTCTTTAATTAATATAATATTAAGCAGTGTCAATCCACTTTTTTACTACAAAGCTTAATTTTTTTTTTTAATTCCTGAGATAAAAAAGTGTTTGGTGTCTTTATACTTCTTTCCAAAAAAATCAGTTAAATGAAGCATTGAGACTATTTCCAAATACAGAAAAAAATCTATAAATATCTATAGATAAGTGTACTAAAGAAAATAATAATGGAAGGTTATTTTTCCAATTTGTTTACTTTGAATATTCCTTTTTTCATAAGGTACGTTCGATTTGTATTCCGCATAATTTAGTTTGCAACCAAAAAAAAAACAGTACGTGAACGTCTGCTATAAATTTCCAGAAATGGTTCATGAAAAATGCTGTTTATCTCTGGATTGGTATATTCCGTAATTCCAACTAGAAATGATCCTGAAACTGTGAGCGTGTCTTTTATACTTTCAATACAGTCATCATTTAAACGATTCACAGTTGATTGTACTATGGAAAAGAACGATTGATTTTTTTAACTTTCTCGTACTCTAAACTGGTAAACTCTGCGATTTATACAGATAACTAACAAAAAATATTGCCATGTTTGAGGTAAGATTAATAATAAAAAACACCCTTAACTCGGCACCTCATTTCTTTTTTATTGAACTTTATTTAAGCCTTAAAAATATAGCATGTACAACGAAAACTATAGAAGCTAAAAGTTATATTAACACTTTAATTCAACTAATAATACTTACATTTAAAACCACAGATGAAATACCTGTGTAACTAAAATAGAACTAGTTCAGTACAAATTGTTCATAAAGTTATTATGATGAAATAAGCCAAATATTATCTCGTAACACTGTTGAGTTAAATTGAAGTATTTCTGTTAGCACAGTACAAGCGACGCAATATTCACGCTGTTATAGGAAAATTTTACTTTATATATTTCACGTTAAGTTTAGTAGGAAACAACGTGATGCACGAGATAAATCTACTTTTAATTGCTCTAAAATATCCAAGCATCATTATGAGAGACCACTTGTTAGGTGTAAAGCTGCGTCTTTAGAAGTTTCCCTAATGACTAATTTTTAATTGTATATTTGTCAAATTGTATACAAACACACTTGTCACTATTTTTCTTCATGCGAAATATAACAATGACGTAGTTTTTTCTTCGAGAAATTATGATCTTTAAATGTCTAAAATCATAAAATCTTAGAAATCGCAATACTTACATATTATTCTGCAACCGAGCCTTCGGCAAGTTGCTGAGTGGTTCCTTTAAGCAATAAATCCTGCCACCAATCATACACTTTTCTATATAGTCCCGGTCGTCGATTATAGTCATGTCCATAGGGAAAATCTCTTTTTCTTTCGGTGTTAGTTTCACGTAAAGATCTTTGAAGTTGTCCGTATTGAACCACCACTCGCGCGTCGTGAAATATTGCAGTACTCCGAGACCGATGGATATTCGGTTTTGGATACGAACGAGGCTGAAATATTTGTAAATTTGTGAATTACAGATTTTGCCATTATATGCATTTCTAAGTTCTATATCGGTATTTCTACACATTTGATTAAAAAAATATAGTTAATTGTGATTAAAAAAATAAACTCGAATAATTTATTTTTACATATGTAATTTTTATTTTGAGAGTAAATAGCATTTTAAAAAAAGTAAGTTTCAAAAATCATAATAATTTATTAAAAATCTTCTTCAAAGCATTAATCATTACAAAATTTATTAAATTATTTCTTCGTTAAACTTTTTGAAACTTAGACTACTAATTACACAGATGACAGATGCTTATAATCAGTGCAACACGACAAACGATAAATATTATTGCAATAATGGTTAGAATGTACTTTATATGTTTATATTTAATTCAGCATATCTGCTAATAATTTTCTGTAGAATGCAGTTATGGCTTGAGCGATTGGGAATTTCATCTTATTTTAGAATGCAATTCAAGGCTATGAGTTAAAAGATATTGAAGTTTGGATTATATACATGAAGGGGCGAGAGGATTCTCGAGAATATTACTGAAAGTCATGAATCGTTTAGATCTGACATTCTCGAACTATAACAATTTTAGTTGTGACTGACTTTTGGAAATATTGTTGTGTCTTTGAGTGAGAATATTAATCAAATACATACCTTTTAAAACTATTCTAATATACTGAGAAATTCTTCAGTTTAATTTGCATATAATAAATAAAAATTGTCTAAGATTAGCATCTAATTTACTAACGGACGTTTTAACTTAAAATCGACATATTCAATAATTTCTGATTATTAAATCCATAGATACGTCCTTTTCTAAGCAAATTTTAATCTGTATTTAAGCACTTTAAGCAGATTTACGAAAGCTCCAAGGCAGTTGTGTAAAAACTTCTGTACGCAGTTAAAAGCGACTCTCATGAATAGTTAAATTTCCTTGAGTGGAATATGTACACACTTTAAATATTTAACAAGTTAACGGACGCTTCACATACTTTGGAATACTAACAAATTTAAGACACGATTGAGGTGTGACACGTCCTGTCATTATTCAATTTCTATTGCCTTTTGATATACTGAATATATCATTCTATAAACGTCCTTAATTGGCACTTTTTATGTCTAAAGGTTTTAAAGTAAAAACATTTAATTAATGGATTGCGTGCTTGGGACAAATCGATATCAAAATTATTGTAATTGTAGTCTCTGAAGTAGATATTGAGTTCAGTGTCCTCTATTTAATTACAATAGCTTTCGGATTAAAGTCACGCTGGGGACTGAAGTAACGTTTAATATTTATGTACGATAAAAGTAAGGAGATATATTTATGAATTTTTTTATAAGTAAATTTAAATGTTTTAAAATGTAATTCATAACATCAAATGATTTCAGTTTCATAAAAATTTGTTAAGCCAAATATGTGGCATAAAATTATTTCCGAATTTTTATTATAAATTTTTCATCTTTCAAGTGATTCCTGAAATATTAATTGATATTATGTAATCTATTCAGTAACACAGGTAATCCTTAAATATTTATATATTAATATTCTAACCATTTTGTGCACACATAAACAGAGTTACAATTTACAGTTTACTCTGATTTTTTATCATACACTTATTTGAAAGTGTCTTACAAAATAATTTGAAAGTATCTTACAAAATAGCTTTTGAATAAACAAAT
Organism: Druceiella hillmani; assembly: GCA_039881145.1. Classification (NCBI taxonomy): domain Eukaryota; kingdom Metazoa; phylum Arthropoda; class Insecta; order Lepidoptera; family Hepialidae; genus Druceiella; species Druceiella hillmani. Next base: position 3,445,085 of record JAYKKI010000065.1, on the reverse strand, counting down.
AAGAAATAAAAAAGATCATTCTTTATTCGATTAAGTTTTATTCTCTTCGCACATCATTTTTGACTAATTTTCATACCTAATTGTTTGCATTAATAAATTCCAACACCCTCTTTGGGCGACATCACCCATATACAATTTTTTTATGTTTTAAAATTTAATATTTATTTATTAAAAAATTTTCTTTCATAAATAGAAGACACATTCAGTAGAAAAATAAAAATTTATTTATTGGCAGATCGTCTGAGTAACTTACGGCGTGTTCACTTTAGGGGAAAATTCCGTTCCACTGATGATATTCTAGACGCGACGTTTTCCAAGACGATTTGAACCAATTTCCTATTTGTATTATTCTGTTTTCTCTGTGCTTTATTTCATAATTATTTGATTTAAAGATTAAGATGAAAATCGCATATAAATATTAATAATTAATGAGATAATTCAGCATTTCATGGATAAAACTATTTAAATCGACATTGTGTTTTGAGCAATCTGTTCAACGTCCATCATTATCATTATAAATGACGCATTAATATTATGAGACATTGCAAACAATGGTTATTATAAGATAATTGGTGTAGAATTGAGATATTCATTCCACTGAACGTTGCAAACATTTATTTTCCTGTATTTATGAAACTATTTAATCTGCGTTTGTCGGACATTTCTTCATTCGTATAACACATCCATTGTCAATCAATTTCTATATGTCATTTTAGATATAGGTTGAGAACAAACATAAATCACCCCATCTAGCCTCTTTACTAACGATAAACTAGTTGCTCAACCCTTTACCAACTCTAACATATTATGTACAATCATAATATAAATATTTTGTATTCTGAATGTATTATTTGAACTGTCCATACACGGAAATTATTTTGAATTAAATTACTAAAAACAATTACTGTCAACTAGTTGCTCAACCCCTACCAATTCTAACCATTATGTACAATCTTAATGTTAATATTTTGTATTCTGAATGTATTATTTGAACTGTTCATACACGGAAATTATTTTGAATTAGATTATTAAAAACAATTACTGTCAACTAGTTGCTCAACCCCTACCAACTCTAACCATTATGTACAATCTTAATGTTAATATTTTGTATTCTGAATGTATTATTTGAAATGTCCATACACGGAAATTATTTTGAATTAAATTATTAAAAACAATTACTGTCAACTAGTTGCTCAACCCCTACCGACTCTAACCATTATGTACAATCTTAATGTTAATATTTTGTATTCTGAATGTATTATTTGAACTGTTCATACGCGGAAATAATTTTGAATTAAATTACTAAAAACAATTACTGTCTTGCTTATTTTGACTATTTTATACTTTTATATAAATCCTCGGTTCCTAATTTTCGCAGTCTAAATGAATAAGAATGCAGACGGATATTGACAAAAACTGGCAGTGTAGTAATTTGTTGTGACGCAACCGGACACTAGCTGGTTGAGGTCGAGCGGTTCGTTGAACAATAAGCAGACCGTGATGGAGCGGTTCGTCGTTTCATCTATTTCGCTTAATAGTTTCCAAGAGGCAAATTTATCATTTCCGCTAAAGCGTAGATCGTGTTATTCAATAAATATACTTATTGAATAACACGATCTACGCTTTAGCGGAAACGACTGTATAACATAAGTTATACTTGTGACGTAGGAAAAATTAAGCTCACTTCTTTTTTGGAAAAGTTTTGGCTTTTGTTTTAAGTGATGTAGTGTACCTCAAAACATTTTATTTAAATTAATTTACAAAAGTAAAGATAATTATGATTAAATTACCATGTAACTATTTTTTATTTTTGTTCATTAATAAGTGTACTCCAGTATATCAATTATATAACTGTCGTTATTGAACTTGTTCATAAGTTTATTTATACATACAATAAATACTGGTTTTTGTGGTTTACTCTTTAAGAATCGATTTTCATATATATATCGCCTGGTATGAAGTTTTATGAGGAGTAAAATTAGAGGCTTAGAGTGTACAAAGCGCAGAGCGATAAAAAGTGTAACCGTTAGGTTCTCATCGTACGAAGATAAGAACGTTAAAAAAAGTATAACCGTTAGGTGGCCTCTAGGCGTAACATTTCTACGCATTTTTAGAGTAAGATATCAATATGTTTATTTGGCACTTACTTATGGCGTAATCGCAATGACGGAGTGTGATACATATAGTTCACTATCGTTCCCTTATATTAAGATGTAATTAATAAATGTCATTATGTGTGAATATTTGATGTCCTCAATCTTAGAAAATTAAAAAGTCTCTTTTAATTTAAGCTTCTTATTCTGGCGTTACTAATTTTTTTAAATTTTGTTGTATAAATTTGATCTTGTTAATTTGCGTTGTACTTGAGAATAATTATATTGTCACCATCTTCTCATTAATGAACTTTCCATATACATTTAATTATATTGATATTTATATTTATAAAGAGTGTTATCTATTTTATACATTCCATGACAATCGTGCTTAAGAAGTAAACTTCAGTCGTGCGTCGAAGCTGACACGCACAATTTTTTTTGTCAGCGCATTAAAAAGAAAGAAGAACTCGGCGGACTAAACATTGATAATATGTTAGAAACATATCACTGTAAACTGTCATGAATCTTTGCTTCATTACCGACTAGTACACCAGTATCCAATTTTAATGATAAAAATCATCATAAATCGAGTAATTTCACAAATAATCAATTTTTTGGAAAGAGAGGATTTTCCCTTAGAAAATGAAAACATGAATCGTTCTTCTATCAATTGATTAGCTATCGGAATGGAAGCTTATTAACTTTCCCAGCGAATTGTAAAATAGTTCCATTTAATGAACATTTTTCTACAAAAACTCTCTTTTTTCTGTTCGACGACTGTTTTTCCTACCCCTTTCTTTACGTACTCGGTTGTTTCTAACTTTTTTCTTTGTTTTTAACTTCATCTTGGAATTGTTTATTTAATACCCATATATTTATTGTTTATTTACATTTTTGGTCATGTATTTACATTTTGTGTTTATGTATATACTATACGTACAAAGGTGCCTGTACCATACTAAAGCTTTTAAATTAAATGTAATAGGCTTTCCAATAAAATATAGCTCGACATCTACAAATATAATTAAATACACATAACCTATGCATAGTTATGTACAATAGTTATATACAAATAAAATGGAGTACGATATAATGTAGAAAATTTGACGAATAAACGAATTCGTCAAATTTTCTACATTATGTATATATAATATATATATATATATATATATATAATGTGTATATATATATAAATATATATATATATATATACTGTGCCTGGGAATAAGTAGAAAAGAAGAGGTTCGTGGTTGTCTATAAAGGAATAAATTGTCGTGAAATAAAACATAAAACAAGCCCTTTTTCTAATTGCGTGCAAAAAAAAAATCACAAATAACTCTTTTTAACACACTCAATGCTTGCCCGGAGCACAGTGCTAACCCGGGCAACTAGTTGTCTTCGCACCTGTTTGCGGGTTATGGCCCTGAGCGGCGCTGAATAATGTGCGCAAATATCGTGTGTACGAAAGTTATGACAAATAAATATTGATATTATTTTCAATTCTCTGAAAAAAAGTCATCTTTTAAATTTAAAATATTTTAACGACAATCAACTATTTTTCAGTCAAGTAATAACGTCTTATATACTAACGTCTTGTATATATATATATATATATATATATATATATATATATATATATGTATATATACAACGAAAGTTGGAAACGCTCTGTAGTAAGTTCATAGAAAAATACACGATTCATGACGAAGTATGTGCAAATTGATTTAAAATTTGTTAATTAATTGATTTATCATATACTTAAATTCGATACAGAAAATAAATTATACTTACAATCGTTTCTGAAGAAAAACCAACATGAGAAAATCAATGAAGTAGGCTGGTATAATGTGGAAAAGGAAAACGTTGATTCTGTGCACGAGGAGACTGCTGTGAATGTTACCGTCTGGGTACCATAGCGGCAGTTCAAAGGGCAGCTTACGTACTGTTTGCTTACCCATGTCCAGCACTTCTTTCCATGTCGTGTTACGCACATCGCCCGTCGTTATATTGAAAACTGGGATGTGGGCGGACCTGAATATTTTCGATAAGTTCTCTCAGATTTATTTTTACAAAGTTATTTATTCATTTTTCAACTCACTTACAGACAATTACATAATTTTAAAATTACGGTATGATTTTGAATTTTTGTAAATCCGTAGCTTAAAGTTAAAAACCCGCAATTTAGGAAGCGATGTACCTTGCTTTAACCAATAAAAATAACGTATCGATAGACTACTGATTTACAATACATTACAGTCTAAGAACGCTCAAAAATACGTACCAATGTAGGTTGTAATGTAACATCTTTGAATATAGCGAGCAGCATTGTCTGTACTAACGTGTTGCGTTGCGGTAATTTCCCGTAATTTATTTTAAACACAGATAGTTTACACACAACACAATAAATATTGAGCGAGAATCAGTTCTTTCGAATAAAGAATAGAGTTCAATTTTGCATAAGGACCTAACTTAAGACAACCACCGTAAATTGCGATGCAGTGCGTTTAAGTCGCTTTGCCGTTAGTCAAAAATTAAAAGGAAATTTTGTCATTGTTTTATCGTCAGTCATTCAATTCACATTAACTCAATCCACCAGCTCTGTTAAGGATTTTCTTTTACTGTTTGTTGTGATTTCTGATTGTGAAGTTATCGGCCATTATCATGAAATTGTAAATAAATTATAAATTGTAAATTACATGTTCAATTCCTCTTTTGGATTATAAATTTTACTTACGTAATACAACCCTGTGGGTATTTAAATTTCTTTTGTCCACACACTAACTAATTTGTTTACTTCATACAGTTATTTTATAACAATCAAACAAACGATTAAATGTATATCTATATTAATAAAATTTGTTGAGGGTAGTGATAAAATGAAGATAAATTAAGAACGATCCTTTTATTTCTTTAAATCAAGTAATTTTTCAGAATATTATAAAAGTTGCGCTATCATATAATCGATATCGTTTAAACAAACTGTTGCATTTGACAAATCATTAAATTAATTTTAATTTGGTAATCCATGTTCGTATTCCGGCAACATAACTAATTTAATACTTTAATAATGGACGATATGTCAAATGTAAACATTGCGAAAAAATATTAAGAACTCCTAGTAGTTCAACTGTAGCTTTACGTAACCACATATGTTAAAGAACAAATTCAGACTATGAAAGAGTCAGTACTGCAATTACTGCCAAAAATAGATCAGGATAAAGTCAGAAACACTAGGAGTGAATGTCCAACAAAGAATATTAAACTCACAGTACTTCAAGTGTATTATCTATGGGAGACTGGTGTGACCAAATGGTAGTACTAAATGCAATTACATTTAACAAATGTTGTACTTTTGAAGATCTAAAATATATGTTTAAAGAATAGTCTTTAAACATATATTTTATATTACCTACATGAGTTACATTTAAACTTTCTATAACTATAACCAAGATAGTTCTAGAACATAGTGATCAAACAAGAAACGAATCAATTAAATAATTTAAAGAAATATAAGAATAAAATAAAAGATTTACTAATATTTTTGACACATAGACCTCAGCCACGAAAGAAGGTATTTAAATTGAAAAATTAACAATAAAGACTTAGACTAAAGGAAGTACAAGAATTTGGGTTTATTGAGGATATAAGGTTCTATGATGGTTGATGTAGCTACTCCCAGGTTAGGACAGCGTTTGAGTGCATTTAAACTTCATTCCAATTAAAATGGGTAAGAAAGAAGCCGCCATAAACTGTGTTAGATCCAAGGAATACAAATAGAGGTGACTGATGTATAAAACGCAGACAATATCAGATCTACAATTTGAACGCGAACTTGAAAATGCTGATGCTAGAGAAGAAATTGATTATGTATTATTTATAGATTGGCATAGATTTTCAGAACTAGAGTTTGTATTATAAAATATTATTGAAAAGGAAAAGGAATCATTAAATCTTTCAGTAAATTGCCTTTGAAAAATCCCAAATTAGAAAAGTATACTTTAGCAAAGCAGGGTAAAAACTTGGATGTGATATTAATTGTAAAAAAGAGAGGAAGTGGCTTGTCAGATATTATTTGCCGATTTCTTAAATTAAATAACGCGTCATGAAGGCGTTTTCAGACTGGAAGTTCAACGTGAAATTAACAGGTAAAGAAATTAGAGGTCTTTATAACATTCATTGTAGCATATATATATATATATATATATATATATATAAAGAAAATGAGGTCAATGATGTCTTTGCGTCACCGGGATTCAAATTTATTAAAAGCGGACTGCTGCATTACGGTTTATACTTAATAAATTAAATATTCTATCAAATGACCTTAGTGAACAGCTTGCTTTTTTCTCACAAAGAGAATAGACGGAAAATGAGTAAGTGCATCTCCTACTTTGGAATATTCACATAAAAATGATAATTTTTTCACGACCACAGTTTTTCACGAAAAATCAAAATCAAACAAATCGTCGTCAGATGAAGTTAGAGGATTTATTGAAATTTTTGAAATTATGCATTTTAAGCAAATGAGATAATTTATCAAGTTGTAACCACAATTAGTGACGATGATGACTAAGCGTTAACCATCGCACAATAGTTGGAAAAAGAGGTACGCAAATCTAAGACAGGAAACAAAGATTAGTCTGGAGAAAACACAGGTCTACAATATATTATTGGAATCAAAATATGCATTTATGATAGTGCTGCTGGCAGAGGACGCGAAGTATACCCGACATCTGCGTACAATATTTATTGTCTATACCGTCGACAAGTGACGCTAAGCGGGCTTTATCCTCCACTGGCTATTTTTGCAACAAACTGAGTCTTTTACGCGATCACAATTCCAAGAGTAAGAAAGTAGAAATAATTTATAGTTTTTATTTTTTTTTATTCTCGTTGATTATTTTTTATTTATCTTGCTCATTATTCTTTAATAAATGTTCAAATACAGCTCAATATTATAATCGGACTTTTATTGGATTACTTCTTGAAATTACAAATACAAGTTTTTTTGATAATACTAAGTCAGTTACGTTATTACTTAATTACGTAACATTTTAAATTAGTCACTCGTTACGTAATTGATATATCCGTAATTTGGGAATAACTCAGCAATTACTTTAAAAACTTTTATCTACATACAGTTCCTTCTATGTACGCACATTTTTTGAGTAAAGTTTAGATCCATAAAAGTAGAGTGGATTAGTTACAATAGCGATTAATTACAATAGTTAGCTAGGACAGATAAAGACAGATCATATACTGATCATAGACTGACACTGAAACTTAAGATTCAATATATTAGTTATAGAGACCTTTCGCGCTGTGTTCCAATCCTATGAGCGATGGTGATGAGGGCGTTGATGGCCATGTCGACTGGGATGACTTCAGCATGATACTCGCCTATGCAGTGCATAGAACGAATAACTCCCTTACCCGCACCCACCATAACACCGATGGGACCATTCAGGCTGTCCACCCACCCAACTACGGGCTCTGCATACGCTGGAGTAACTGCCAAATTAATTTAAATAACTACTGTAAGTGACAGTGGTAATATTCATGAGACTGAGAGTTACCCACAAATAAACACAATAATTCTAAAATATTTTTTTATGGTGCAAGTGGCGCAGTGGAAGTAAGTCGGGCAATAAGGATTTCTTCGCCGTCTTTCGTAACAAATTTCACAATAAAAAAATATGACGTTCATAATATATTTATAAACTATCCGTCTGCCGTTCTGTCAAGAATCTCTTTTTCAGGAATGCATGAAGGAACCACGTTGAAATTAATGTGAAATACTTAAGTCTGTGGTCCCTAGGAGATGTACAAAAATCAAGCTTGTAAGTCAACGCAGTCAAGAAGAACTCTAAAAGGGCGGCTATTTATGCTGCCTATCTTGACTCTTGCAAGTAAATATAAACCTATAGAGTACTTTTTGTTGACATGATTCTCATGCAATTTGGCAAGAAACAAGGTTTCATAGAAATAATAAAGGAATAAATCCGAAAATTGTTCATTTTTAATCATATTCTGAAATATGCCCGATGTTTTACGCATGAGAAAAATATTGTAGTTAATACATTTACGTTGTGTAAAATTAATATTTGTAAACATTGTAATAAGAATACCATGTATCTTTATATGTTTATAAGTATCTATTTGTGTAACTGAGAGGTTTTTATAAGACTAAAAGATAGAATTGGCCAAAATTTTTTCTACGAAATTAAAAACACTCTAGGTGCTAAGCCATCCGTAGAGAGATCCGCAGAAAAAAATCACAGCTAAACACTATCATTCCATTTAGCTGTATCGTTGTAGCATAGTAATAACGAATTATAGAAATTGTCGTGGAATGTCGGCCAAAGAAAACCTTAAAGTAGATTTTACGAGTTTTTCCAGACACCTTGTGAAAGTAAATAAATCCGTCACGGGTAGTAAATTCGTGCGTAATTTATATTTATCTTCTCTTTTTCGTGACAGTTCGAGAGAGGATTACGCCCATACAGGACGGGTAGACTGTAAATTTTTTAAAGCATGATCGTTCCTGGCATTAGACGCTCTCGTTAAGGGTCGTTGGAAGACTGGCGGAGGAGGGAGGCATAGCGATTGGGTCGGTAGAGAGGTACGGATTATGCGCAATCAATACTTTTAGAATTTCGTTCCATTTATCGTTATTCATTGAAAAGATTGAATAAATTCGTTTCTTTTCCTTTCGCCCGAACCATAATTTGATTCACGACAAAAATTATGCAGAAAGACGAAAGTTCAAAGTTCATTCAAGGAAGGAATTTAATTTGATATAAAAATGTTGAGTGAAATACATTTTTTCACTTTTCATTTGAGGTACTACGTTCAGATTTAATTAATGCCTTTATAATATATTAAGGTAAAATGTTATAAACTTAACACGAAAAATCTGACTTTATTAACTTCGATGCTTAAAAAGTGTCATACAGTATGTATTTCTGAATTTTTTTTAACTCCACAAATTGACAATCTGTAACTGAAAATCGTCATGATGAGTTCAAATAATTTATGAGGGGCTTGGTTGAATTAAATATTTTCGGTTTTTTCGAGATTGAAAACTAGATTTTTAATTAGATCATTACCGAATAACCAAAATTAAAGTTTTGACAATATTGCATTACGAGTTTCTATATTATTTTAATAATTATGGTATTTTTCCACACAGAAAAATTATATCTCATTTGCTAAAATTGGATTACCTGTTCTAGCACTAGAGAATAATATTTCGATATGCCACAAACATGCACACGTACAAATAGACAAATATATACTCTTCTTGGCGGGCCATTGTTGAAAGATTATATTACTTAGATTATAATTTATTATATACATTCTTCATTATAAATGTGACCCTATTCTTTTAATATTTCATTTTAATCCACGCAAATATCCTAGTTTTGGTGGAAATAGTCATGAAATCCCAAAAAAATATAATTTCTTCTTTTGTCTTTTTATAAAATTAAATAGATTTTACAAGCCTGTTAGAGGAGATGAACATGGATTGTACGCTTGGGTTGAATAATGAAAGACGAAGTCGACTGGAGTAATTTAAAATGGGCCATGTCTCTCGGCAAAACGAGAGATACATCAGCGCCTCGCTGTGGAGTGTTCAGGGGAGGACACTAGAGCGTTCTGACTTTCGATGTAATAGGCCGACCGGATCAAGTCTATTGCGGGAGGTACGTTGTACAGAAAAAGTAACTCTGTGCATTTAACAATTTATATTAATCTGTAATGAAATACTAATTTGTAATTAGTGTTTATTTATGTTTATTTTACCTATGGAAATATCAATGATACAAAAATAATTCTAACAAACAATAAAACATTATGTCCTGAGATCAATTTCCACTGTGAATATACTACTTCTTCAATATTCTGTTGGTCACATAGTATTACGCTGATTACTATATCCGATTAGATTTATAATAGCAAAAGTAATTAAGAAGAACAGACAGATTTTATCATACGGATATAATCTCTTATGGTTCATGCCGTAAAATGTAATGGTCAATTCTACTCTTGGTGATATTCAGATTTCATAACTGATATGAGTACTTTTGTCATAAAATTGGTAGTTAAAAAAAATTTAAATTTTTTTTATTGTGGATCGAAAAGCCACGTTTCGTACACGTACACGTTTTGGATAATACTTTATTACCAAGAAAAGTGCTTTAGAGTCTGAAATCAGTTACCCCTACCCTGCTTTTAACACTTTAGGAAAATTTTTAATGAAATATTATTCACGGTATTTAGGAATAAGTGTCGGACAAAGAAAGACACTACTCGTTGGCTATAAAGAAATAAATCGTCGTTGAAATAAAATGTAAAACACGTCCTTTTTCTAATTGAGGGCAAAAAAATCACACATAAGTATTTTAACACACACAATACTTGCCCGGATTGCGGTGTTTACCCGTAGTGGCAATGTCTTCGTAGCTGTTCGCGGGTTATCCCCCAGGTACGCTGAACAATGTGCGCAAGTATCGTGTGTACGAAAAAAATGACAAATAATTATAAATATTATCTTAAATTTTCTGAAAAAAGTAATCTTTGAAAATTTATTTTAACGACAATCAATTATTTTTCAATCAAAGGAATAACGTCTTTCTTTGTCCGACACTTATTCCCGGACACTGTGTGTAATGCTTTTATGTTTAGTACTATAGTAGACAAATTTTTAAAAAAATTATAACTTTGGTGGTAAAAAGTATATTCGAAACATATTTTTTCTGAATACCTCAAAGTCTACGTATTTATAAACACGTTTACAGAAAATTAATTACGCTCTTTGAATCTCACCGATGCCAGGTCTAGCGATGCACACCGGAAGTTCAGGATAAGCCTCGTTCACTAGCGCTTCAGCGAGTCGCTTGGAGTAGGTGTAGCTATTAGGGTGCGCCTGCAGCAAGCTAGGCGTCAGCGAATTAAGTTGCGCTGCGCTCAACCACTGCGCCGCGTGCATTAAGTCGTGTGGGTTGTGCGGCGGCGCGTGTACCTTTAATTTTATTTATTTCTTTATTTTATTCAGTTTATAAATCAATTAAATATGCTTTTAATAGCACAAATATTAGAGAATATATTGAATCTAGGGTGACGAAACTATAGCCATTATTTAGGATACAAAAAAGTTCACAGTAGACCATGTTTAAGTATACATATTGGGATCAGTTGCCTTCAGTGGATATTGTAAGCTATCGTGAGTGAATAGAGAATTTTCTTGAGAAAATAAATTCCGTAAAATCCCATTCTCTTTTAGGAAGTGTAAAAACGTGTAACTTGAATCAGATCCAAAATATAACCTCCTACCTGTAAGTTTAACATTATTCTTAAATTGTAATTATTTAATGGCACAATATTTTCAGTATTTTTGGTGTAATTTGATGGGATAATGACAAATAACTTAGAGACTACAAATCTAGACTACGTATTTGCGAGTGTTAGAGAGATGGAGAGAACAAATATCTTTGTATACGTACATATGTTTTAGTGTGAGTTATTATACACCTACATACCATATTTTGAAAATTTTGTATGCCCGAGGTCTATCTATATAATTTAAATCGATGATAATTATCGAAATCGATGAATTTACAGCTCAATATTTTATATATAAGTTCTCAAAATAAAATAGACTCCAGAATCTGAGTTTCCTTTTATCAGACTTATCTAATGACATCCTATTATATGAGTTATAAGAAACATCTTTCGCTACATTTCGAAATGTCGAGAAATTATTTTTATTTTTTCTACGTAGTAAAGGTATTTTTGCTATTTTTGATTATTTGAAGCATTTATTTTTAAAATAGATCTAAAATTATAGAAAATTATGTCCATGACCGACGACCGGAAGGAATATGTTTTTCCGGCCGGAATAATGAAATAAAAAATATCGACGTCGCATTTTCGACAAATTTAAAAATTGTTAACTAATGCTTTTGTAGTTTATTATTATGGCAGGAATGTTTATCCTATTATTATAAGAAATTAACAAATGGAAAAAGCTTAACATCTTACTTTTAGTGATATTTTGGAAACATCGAAAACCAAAACGGAGAAACTACACCTTTTCATCCAACTGTTCATAGTCGGGATAACAGAAAGCGGTAGAAAGATGAACCACGGCCACCAAATTCTTAATCCGCTTACAGATGTCGAGCAGTCGCCTGGTGCCGCTGGTATTCATGTCGATCGCGTCCTTCAACTCAGCTTCCAGTCGCAGGGTGGCTGCGAAGTGGTACACTACGGATACATTTGATTCTATGTCCTGCAGCATGGTTGAGTCTATGCCCAGGTTGTCGAAGAGTACATCGCCCTGAACAGCGACCACTTTTTTCATTACTTCCGGACGCTTTTCTCGAATGCGGCTGAACATCTGAAAGTAGTTATTTTATTTTCATAAAGTTGAAAATACTATTAAAAAAATTCAATAAGACATATTTTAAATACTTTCAATATTACCGTGTTCTCTACAAGAATATTGAGCTGCCTATTTATGTAAACAGTTTATCCTCTAAGAACAGCGAGTTGCCCATTTATGTAAACTACCTTATTACAAGTTTCCGTGTTTCACTTTCTAGTATATTTTCCATCACAACTGCGCAATGTGAAAGTTGTATTGTTTTAAATTAACTGCAACGCTTTAGAAAGAATTTATTCAGTGTGTGAATTGTTCAAAATATATATATTAGTCTGGAACATTTTCAACAAAAATACATTGTATCTTTTGTTGAAGCTTTAATAAATAATATATTCATCCATGTCCCCTACAAACGCAAGTCGAGGACCAATAATTATTTCAGAAATAATGTAATATAATAATTTTTTTATTAAATATAAAAGCATATATTTATTTTAAATAGCTTATGTTTTCAAGGACCTAATTGTAAAATTACCAACCAGACATTATATTTTCTTCACTGAAAAGTGATTTGAAATGATGACAGAGGATGAAGTGTCCGTTTTAGAGTTCTATAGGAATTAGACCATCCCATAATCTTGACATGTTCATTATTTTGTCGGTACATTGGAAGTTTTAATAGAACGTTTCTCAAAATATTAGGGCAAGATTTTACAAGTACATGTATTTAGTTAACTCAAAGTTAGATGGGAAGTAAAATAAAAAAAAAATAGGTTTTTCTTATGATGCATATCTATACAGGAAGTAAGAAAGCAATCGCGTTCAACAGTTACAGTTCCTGTCAAGTGATTTCAAACTTGATTAACTCCGCTAAAAGTACAATACACCATTTTGTTTTGGTTTTAAATAGAAGTTCAACGCACTATGCGCAATTGACCTTTTCATGAAAAATGTAACTGAGATAGTGTCCGATATTTGCAATTTCTCTTTATTTTTTGACGCCCTCCATCGAGTGCGATATCACTGTATATTTATTTAGAAATGATGTTAACTTTCTCATGCAACGTGCTTTATGTAGTCTCTTTAATCTTCTCAAGTTATCTCAAAAGATTAAAAAGAATTTGAAACGATAGCTATTATCGAGTGTTTACACGTTTGACTCACATTCACAAACTTATTGATAGCTTTCAAACAATTTTGCAATAAATCATGTCAAAGAAAAAGTTATTTGGCCACATTATTCGATATGTCACCAATGTCACTTGCGATGCCCCCCGTCTCCTTAACATTATTTACAAATTTTCAGAAAAATGTGAAAACATTGCGATTGATACTTTAATTAAAAAGTTTTTGCGTAATTTGGCGAGTATCAACTAGTCGTACGTCCATTAATTTATGACATACAGAAAAAAACATGACTTGACTGTTTCAAATAAGAAACAATTAAAATATATAATGAAAGAGAATTGGAAACGATCGCTATTATCGAGTATTCACACGGCTGACTCACATTTACAAATTTATTGAGGGCTTTAAAAAAAGTTTGCAATAAATTATGTCAAAGAAAAAGTTATTTGGCCACACTATTTGGTTTATTTATCCTTCCATATTCACTTACAATACCTCCGTCCCCACGTATACACACAAACAGACACACACACACATTTATATATATATATATATATATATATATATATATATATATACATAAATATATATATATATATATATATATATAACAAAAAAGTTAAAATAACTTACTATGTGTAATGGTAATCATACAATAAAGCAAGAAAATGTACGGAAAAAAACTGTAGAGCTTTGGATTATAACACATTAATCATTTTATTTCCCTTGGGCAGAAGTATAGATTGGTTTTCACGACTGTCTGATCTAGACAAAGCAACATGAAGTTTTTCTATTAAATCGATTCGGTTGTCGAAGTCGGAGGTATATCCGAGTGAATACTCGGGATGATTGGTCAATAAATAAACCAATCTTTCTCTATCTTGCGCCATTTAACTAGTGTTGTCTCATCTACGTCTGTCACATCTTTTTATTATTTTATTATTGCTTAGTCCTTATTTATTCTATCATAATCATACATAGCTGATAACCTTTCTACAAGTGTAAATTTTCTGACAAATTATCGAAATCAGATCTACGGGTTTAGACTTTAGTGAGACAAATAAACAAAACAAACAAACAAATAAACTTATTCACCTTATCACTACTCTGCTCCTACGAATCGTAGCTATAATATTACATAGCTTAAAAAGTTTTGTCAAAATGTAAGCTTTTTATCCCAAAACGATTGATAAAAAATGAACGTGCATTTCTGTAAATTTGCGCAGACAAACAAATAGACAAGTAAGCTTTTCCATTTTACATATTAGTATAGATTTATCGTGTTTTTTGTACCATGAACTCTTTCTACATTTACCGCCTACTTGTCTAAGTCATTTGTTTAAAATTAATTAAAATAAATGATTTTAATTTGTTTTTATTATTTACATAAACAGTATACTGTGTTTACTTTAATATTTCTTTAATGCTATGTTTATTTAAAATAAATTTGAATACTGTAAAAACTAAAAAATGGTAACGGCAAAGATAGTCAATCCCAAGTATGAAATAGTGAATGTTACTAGTTAGTCGGCACCATATGTATGAATAACATATGCTACTAAAAACGTCAGAGCAATGGTAAATTCAAAGGTTTCCCAGGAAAAACTAAGAGTTACCAAATAGTAACGGTAAAACCTGAAACATAAAACAGTTGTTTACCTCGTACGTTTACCTATATTCGCTGGTAGATCTTAAGTTTTCCTGTTTATAGTTCACATGTTTGTATATTTGCGGGCCTATAATCCCAGCGATTCTCGAAGTTCACCGATAGATTCCACTGATTCGACAAGTTTAAATACGCATGCATATTAAGATACTTTCATTCGTTGCTATACATTAATGTGTTTATATTAAACTGCTATTAATTAAATTTGAAAAAAAATTATTAAATAATTGTATGTACGAATAACACATATCACAGACTTTTTGTAAGATTATTAAATCTTCATTAATTGATATTTATCTTAACTTTTACATATCAGTAAATACAAATAGATATATGTGTTAAACAAATAGATATATGTCTTAAATTCAGCTATGCAAATATATAAAATTACTGTAATTTTATTTTTGTAATTTTATCTTACCTTTTACATATCAGTAAATACAAATAGATATATGTGTTAAATTCAGCTATCCAAATATATAAAATTACTGTAATTTTATTTTTGTAATTTTATCTTAGCTTTTACATATCAGTAAATACAAATAGATATATGTGTTAAATTCAGCTATCCAAATATATAAAATTACTGTAATTATATTTTTGTAATATTATCTTACCTTTTACATATCAGTAAATACAAATAAATATATGTGTTAAATTCAGCTATCCAAATATATAAAATTACTGTAATTTTATTTTTGTAATTTTATCTTACCTTTTACATATCAGTAAATACAAATAGATATATGTGTTAAATTCAGCTATCCAAATATATAAAATTACTCTAATTTTATTTTTGTAATTTTATCTTAACTTTTACATATCAGTAAATACAAATAGATATAAGTGTTAAATTCAGCTATCCAAATATATAAAATTACTGTAATTATATTTTTGTAATATTATCTTACCTTTTACATATCAGTAAATACAAATAAATACATGTGTTAAATTCAGCTATCCAAATATATAAAATTACTGTAATTTTATTTTTGAATTTATCTTAGTCATCAAACTTCTTAGCACTGTCAACCTATCAATAGCTTGTGATTATAGATATGATAATTAAATTAATTCGAGGAGAATCACATAATAAACAAGGTATTTAAAAAGAAATAAACCGATAAGCTTATTTACTGATAAACTGTTTCTTGCTTAAGGTGAATAATAAAAAAAAACATTATTTTTCCATAGCAAAGACACGTGGTGACGATTACGTAAATATTATCATTTAAATACTTGTGTTATCGGTTTTTTTTGTGATTAAGAATACGTCCATTTGATAATAATATAATTAAATAATAATATAATTATATTCTAAAAATTTACGCTATTACTAAAGAGCTATTACGCTATTACTAAAAGACGATGTATTCAAATCAATATGACCCACTACACAAAGTCTCAATTATAGTTTAAGAATGACCTGAAACATATTGCATTACACCGAATGTACTTAAAATTTCTATGACGAATTAATGTCTTAATTGTCTGGGATTATCTTTGTTATATGACGAGATATATAAATTATCTAGTTAATTAATTGATAAGTGAATTTTCTATTTAAATACCTTGATTAAATTGTTTATTCAATAAAAAATAAAAAAATAACATTAGGTGATAACTAATTTAATAAAAAAACTAAAAAGTACCCAGAATCCTTATTTCACGCTCTGTACAAATCGTTGTGCCCTTTTCACTCTTACGCCTCGAATTTTATTTTTTAAATGTTTTTTTTACCCCATACCCAACTTATCATTAAAGTATGCATAATTTTTTTTCTCAGATCTCGTTGAACACGATGTCAGTGACTTTTATAATTGACAAACCTTGGTAATATTTTTTAACAAAACCAATCTCTCTTTTAACCACGCTTTGCAAAAGGAATTATTTTTTACGAAGTGGAAAAACCACAAGATGATATTTATTATAAATTAATTAAGTGGAAGATATTTTTATCAATTGCTTTAATAAAATAAAAAGATATATGCCACCATGTTTTTTGCTATAATTGCAAGAGATTTATCAGAAAATATATTTACACATTGAAAAATAATATAAATTTTAATAGAGTTTATAAAGAACTACTATGTAATTTTAAAGTTTCTAGGCACCTGAGCGTATCTCTCGTAGCCTAAGGCTTACTAGCGCTTAATATATTTTTTTTAATTTGTATAGTAACGAGATATTTTGACGTGAAACTGTTTTTAAAATTAATGCCGAATGTGGAGAAGCAATCGTGTTCAAATGAGGGACAATTTCTATTAAAGTAATTTTATGATTCGATAACTTGTATTGCTTTAAAAATAGGAATAGCGTCGTCATCATAAAGACAGAAGGATGACAAATTATGCCAGTATCACTCCGATATCCGTGACCGACGGACGTCGCGACCTGCAACGGGAACATACGATTTCCATCTTTAACGACTCGAAACTGGATGATATCCTAATGACTAAAATAACGATTCTCGATACTTTTTACTTTTTCAACCCAATTTTTTTCATTCTTCATTGAATCTTGTTATTTCATACTTCAATAAACTTTCCTTGATTTGTCTATTACAATAATTTTCTGGTTATTATCACCTGTAATAATGAGCTGTTGTGCCGTTATTACATCTCAACTAGCTATTATGCGTAAAACGTTAGATTCTATAATGAGGCATTAGACTTGTTTTATCTGTTTATGTTTTAGATAATAGAAAAGTATTTGTAAACGTGATATCATCTTCACTTTACAAACGGATCTCATTTAAAACTAAACGTATTGTTTCGTTTTATTATTAGGAATTTTCTATTCTAAATTTGACATTCGTACATACATAAATATTTATAAAGATTCAGTCATGTAATTAAAGTTGCGAGTATATGTTTTGATGATGGACGTAATTAGGACTCAAGTAATATTATAAATAATCAACTTTCCAAATCTTTTTTTTGGAAAGAGAATTTTCTTTTATTAAAATGATGCCATTTTTGTAAAAATATGTGTTGTGATCTAAAAATGAACTACGTCTCCGTTCGTTGATCCGTACGTACGTATGTATGGGGACAAGCTACAGGTGGCGATTCTGGACCGATCTTGAAAATATTTTTTTTCTTCAAATTGGCTATCACAATAAAAGCCTATTCATTTTCTTAATGATTTGTAAAATAGTTTAATTTCTATTAACAATTTTCCACAAGAATTTCCCTTTTTCGTGCTCGGTGTCTGTTCTCGGCTCCCTTTTAGTGCGGATCTTTTTGTCCCTCTTCTGTTTTTTTTTGTTTTCATTTTTTCTTATAATTTCTTAATACCCACGACTGAATAATCAATTACTTAGACTTAGTTTACGCGTTTAGTTCATATTGTTACATAAGAAGATGTTACTTAATCTAAAAACTACTTTGTCGTACGTTTCCATAAACAAGCGTAGAATGTGGCACCGTCACGTAATGGAATGTCTTAATACAGAGAAGCGAACACCGAACCGTGAATGCGGTAGAATTTATTCCCCGGTGAAATGGACACTTGCAGTAGCGTCACTGGAAATTGTGCTTCTCCAACTCCCCGAGCAACTAGCTCCAAGACTGGTTTACAGTATCGCGTAGCCGATAAGAATCTCGTGACAGTACTTTGTTTCTATTTACTTTCTGCCGTACGTGTTTTATATTTGCGTAACATTTATGTATCCTTTCTAGTCTTGTCTAGACAAGATGTAATGAAAGGTGATGATCGGCTTTTATAATGTTTGGTCATATTTATTCATGTATTTTCAATGCATGCAGTAGTGGCATAATCAGTCCTTACGGGTAAGTGAATGGCGATTATTTTTATGTGTTTTCAATTATTTTATCTTCCCTTATTCGTTTTGAATTAAGAACTGATTCGTTTTATAAAATCACCCATCTTCTTATTTACGAAATGTGTAAAGTGGTAAAGGCATTTTAATTTCTCTTGTATTGTCTTTTCCATCTTTATTGGTACAATTTTTACTTTACTGTTATTTATTATTGCAAAGAGCCTAAATTATCCTAATTATCAGTAAAGCTAAAACTTAATGTTTAGAAATGTACTATTTAAAAACGTGTCAGGTCCTTTTTGTGTATTAAATATTGACTGTTTCTCGAAATTGACCAAGAAATACTTTAAATAGGTTTTGAATAAAAAATATATTTAATAAGCTATTGATATGAGTTACAGTGTTATAGTTACACAAATAAATTTATCGACAATAGTTTTAACTAGTGGTCGTCCAGTGGTTGAAATTCGACCGTAACTCATTAAATTTTTAAGTTTAAAAGTTATTCCTTTACGTGTAATTCATTCACTCAATCTGACATTTTAAAATACTTTGGCGACAATATCTACTCTGTGCGACTGTTTGACCACAGGTTATGTGTTTACATTGACATTATTAAAGTAAATAATGAATCTTTTTTTATTGAACCTAAACAATTAATCTTTTAATGTATTTATAATATATAATTATATGTATTTGTAATTCAAATTAAATTAAAATTTTAGCTCCTTGTACTCCTTCTCCACATAAACTTTAACTATGCCAAATCTCATACTCCTCCGTGCGCGCAATATGCTTAAAAAGAGGTACAAAATTTTCTTTTCACTTATTAAGATATAGATTCGTGTAACTTATTTTAATTGATTGCGGTTGAGTTTTTCATTTCTGTTGAAAATGTTGAATTTGTTTATTATTTTTTTTCTTTTTTTTATTGCATTTAAAAATAATTAATTCTCTTCCACTTGAATCATTCATTTATTAAATTTTAATATTAAAAACGTGAGAGTTTAATTATTTATTTTTCTCTTAAACGTGGAACTGAGCAACGGATCGACGTATTTTTTGCGCAACTGCCGAGCCCGGAGATAACACGAGCTTTTTACCCCGTGTAATCTCTTTGCTTCGGAGAAATTCTTATATAAAAATTTAATAGTACACAGATGGAATAACGCAGAAACGTCGCAAAAGAGAACGGATCGTAATGATTTATTGATAATTTTTAAATATTTGACAAACTTTTAAATTATTTTTAATGTGTTATTTAAAAAATATGCGTAAAAGTCGATGGAAAGTGCGCACGTGCGAGAAAAAATAATTTAAATGAATACATAAGTGGGTAAAAAAGTAATTATGGACGGAAGAGAAAACATATACATAGGTGTTTGTGTACGTGCGTGCGTGTAAGCGTGCTGCGTGCGTGCGTATGTGCAAAGGTGTACGCGTGTGTGCGTATGTGCGTGCGCGCGTCTGTGTATGCGTGCCTGCGTGCATGCGCGTTTGCGTGCGTGCGTGTGTGTGTGTGCTTGTGTGTATTTATGTGTGTGTATACACTACAGGCCAAAAGTTTGAGGCCACTTGTAAAATGGTATTGTTGGCTCTGAATACACTGAAATTGTGGGTAATAAAATACAAATTTGCACATCTGCGTATTCTATATATTAATCTCTTTTGTGTATTTCTTCGGAGGCGCAATAAACATGATATGTTTCAATAGATCAAAGAACTCCAGGTGACAGTCAAATGGGTGGAGTCTTGGTAAAACATATGATTGTTTTATTTTCCTTAAAAATGTTTTTCTTTTGAATTACTTGTTTTTTATGAAGTTAAACAAAAGTTAAGCAAACAGTTCTACTTAGATTCCACTTGTGGTTCCTACAATAAAAACGTCATCAAAATGGAAAAAGAATGCGAAATTAGTACTGAAATGCTATCTTCCATCGTCGTTTTATGCAATGAAGGCAAATCCGAATGTACAATTCGACTTGCATTCATCGCACAATTATTCGACACAAGAGTGACCACTTCTAGTGAGGACAATTTCATCGTCATTACCAGCAAACGGAATAGACGCCTGACAGCACCAGACATTTGAGTTAAAGTTAATAAATATCTATCGGAATCTGTATCATTGACTACGATAAAAAGACGACTGCAGGATGCAAACTTGTTTGGTCGTGTTGCTGTCCGAAAACCTTTGTTATGACCACAAAATAAAGAAAAATGAATATAGTGGGTTCTTGCCCATCGATATTCGATAAAAGGAGATTTTAAATAGTTCTCTGAACCGATGAAACGAAATTTGAAATATTTGGTTCAAAAAGGTGAATTTATATTCAATGCAGCGCCATCCATCAAGCACGGCAGCGGACACAGAATTACTTTATACAGTTCTTTTTTTCATTATTCTTACGATTCAGATTAAGTCAGGCGATTTGATCCGAATCGAAGAAATAATAACAAAAGAGCAATATAAAGTAATTCTACAACAAAATTCTGTAACTTCTGGGATACAATTAATTTGAAAAGGGGTTAATTTTCCGAAAAGAGAATGACTTAAAACATAGTTCTAATTTATGTAGAGATTATTTAGAACGAAAAGAGATGGAAGGGGTGTTAAAAAACATAGTATGTCCTCCTGAGTCCTGATCTCAACCCGAACGAACTTTTACGGGAAGAGCTTGATATAAATGTTCGAGATCGATCTCCCACTCCACAAAAACACATGTAGCCACGAAAGCTGGATCAATTTTCTCAAGAAACAATTGACAACTTAATTGCTCGTATGCCGAGACTTGTGAAAAATATGATTAAATGCAAGGAAGATTTTTTTTATGCAAAGGCTCTTTGGAATATTATGACCATCTTTTATATCAGTGATTGATACTTTATGAATAGATTTAAGTATTTCATTTCACAATGAAAAATGAATCAGATAATTAAACTTCCTTCTTTTTTTAATTTTATCTAATTTTCCAACTTTACTTATGGTGGTCTCAAAGTTTTAGCTAGCAGTATATATATATATATATATATATATATATATATATATATATATATATATATATATATAAATGGATGCCTTTAAAAATTGGCTAATAACATCTGCCACACTTATCTTTGTTACAAAATACTGGTTTTATGGAACGTGTTTATTATGTGTAAAATGTATATTTCAACAAATCAGTAATTTTTTTAATTTTTGTAATACGTTCTCGAGTAAATGAAACGTATATATAGTACCTGGATACGACGTCAGTTTAGGCGGAATACAATTTAAATACTGGCGGAGCTCTTAGGATAAAATTTAGGTAGGTAAAATACGTTCTAAAACAAAATAATTTTGTATTATAGTTATTGTGTATGCGTGCGCACACTAATTTTCAAATAACCCGAAATATCGTACAACAGCGTACTTAGAAAACAAATAAACGAACAAGCAAATGTATCGAATTAATGTACTGAGGTGATTGAGAACGAAAACTTCGCTTCGATTTGTTTCCAACAGCTATCAAAATCAACAAAGACAACTCATGTTGATATTTGATAATTAAAATTCGTTTGGCGTTATCAAACTAACAGTTGGCGCTATTTACATAGGTGGTAATTTTCACATAATTATGAGTTCATCCTCAATTTAAACTTGATACATTTTATATCTAGATGACTGATTGAAAAAATAACATTTTGCCATTGTGTGGCGATATTTAGTGTGATACATCCTGTATATGGAAATATATATATATATATGTATATATACTTGTAAATATACATTTACATATACATATGTACTATAGTCCGTAAGACTTGATATTTCATAATTATTTTTTGTAATTTGTTCTTATGCCTGTGAAAAAATATAGAGCAAGCTATATTTAGGTTGTGAAAAATTAATATTTTTAAAAAGTTTAGTCACAATTACTATGTACCCTCAAATATTTATAAGCACCTAAATGAGTACGAAACTCCAGTAGTGTCAGTTCTACTCGTGCTTAATAAGTTTTATTACAGATCGTTTATAGCTAGGGCAATTATTTTGTTATTTACGGAAGAATTAGTTGAATACTGAGTATATGTGGTGTTAATTTTGTGGAAATTCATTACCACTTAATTTTTATCCACAACTAAATGAAACTACATGATGTAATATAATATCTACCTAATTCAAATTCTTAACGACGACCTAGGTTTCATCGTATGACAACATCTTTAGGAGGGCCATTTGTAAAGATATATTAAACTAAAATTTTTATACAAATATTTTTGAGTGTCACTATCGAGATATGTGCTTTGTTACTACACCAAATTTCGAGTTTCTACTCAAACTCTACCAACAGCTATGGCAGACGGACCGACAGACATGTGATTAAACCCATAAGGGTTCGTTTTGCCTTTTATGCACCAAACCTTAAAAATTAACTTTGGCGAAAAGATTACGAAAGGCAGTGAGATTTATGAACAAGTGTATGCGGTGTGTGTTTGTAAAATGATCTTTGCCAATTGCCCACTTGTAGATGTTGTAATGCAACAAAACCTAGGTCGTGGTAAAGAATTTAAATAAAGTAGAAATAATCTATATTACCTAGTTTCATTTAATTGTAAAGATCATGAAGAAAAATTAGAATCTTCTCTTTACAAATTATCCACAGTTAAGAATTTAAATAAATTAGAAATAATACTACATCATGTAGTTTCATTTAGTTGTGAATAAAAATTAAGCAAAGAATTAGTGTTAATATTGTGTTGTGGTACGGAATCCTTCGTGTGCGAATCGAACTCGCACACGTAATAAATATGCGCACACGTAGTAGCAGGATCCTTGGAATTCTTTGGATACAGAACATTATAAACTGGCCAAGTGTTTGTCTGGCTAATGCATCTAAGGCTGTGTCCCTCGTTTGAAGCGAAATTACTTGATTTATCGTAAGTCGTCATTAATGTGGACATTCTATTGTACGTGACATCTTAAAAATTATTAAGATACACATATGTAATGTCGTAAAAACCAGGACTTGTACTTCGAAATTGATACTACATTTTTTGAGCAGGCTTGCTAAAACTCTTTTTTTAATTCTAGGTTCAGTACATTCGGAAAAAAGAGAAAGAATATATTTTTGGGTATATTGTTCAGTATAAAGATACAGAACTTCAAATTATGAAAAAAATATTTTCATAACCAGATAGAGAAAATATTTTTATATCATTCGACGTAAGGGATTTAATCAAAAAATTGTGTATTTAATTAGACCCTTCAAAAATTTCCGTATAAATATTTTTGAATTTAAGCTATTATACTAAAAGAAACTCTCTCTTCAGTACTAAAAGAACTCGCACTACGAGGATTCCGTACAAAATTTAAGTACTTATAAATGTTTAAGGGTTCAAATATTAATTTTTTATTGCCCACCGCATCTTGCACAGGTATTAAAATTATATATGTAAAAAATTGTAAGATACAGGATTATTGCTATACTTTCCCCCCAAAACTTGGTTCAGATTTTTAAAAAACCTATTTTTTCATAAATTTTGGGTGAGTGGTTTCGAAAATTAGTGAAAGGTGATATATTTGGGGAGGGGGGTGGTGATATATTTTTTGCATACTTTTTGTATATTTCTAAAAATAAACTTAAATTATAAACTTAAAATTATGGAAATATTTTGAGGCTGCTATTGTTGGCTCTTTGAAACGACGATTAATGCATTTAAAAAAAAAATCGACTATTTATTTTGTCCTCTCGTAAAACTTACACATAAATAATTTAAATATAATTATCAAGATATTTATGGTGTAATATGCTTTACGACAATACCAAATTTCGAGTTTTTACTCAAGCGGTTTCTGGGAAAAACGCCTGTGGCAGACGGACCGATGGACACATGAATAAACTCATAAGGGTTCCGTTTCTTCCACGAAACTCCAAAAAATAAATTTGCCACAAAGATATATTTTATATAGTATATTTTATAAAACGATCTCACAAATATTAAAAAAAATCTCCTTAAAATTATGTTATGTGTTGAAGAATTATAAAAAATTTACTGTTTTTGGGACGAAATAAAAACTCTTATATCGATAACAAATGAAGGGGGTGAAAAATAGAGGTAATTCAATAAAAACACAACCCATCATAATTATTGAGTTTGCAACTAATTGCTGTAAATAAATAGGGTATTGGAATCCGGACCTGTCACAGTTTGTTGATAAGTCATTTGTTTGCTCGATTGGCATATCAAATTAATTCCAGTTACATGCTTTATAATGAAAAACTAATTATTAAAATACCAAATAAAAATAAAAAGAAAGTATTGATCACATTGAAACTATAATGATTAATTTAACCTAAATTAATAAAATTTCACTTTGCGAATAAATTAAATAAACTGAAATGAAGTTATTTAAAGTAAATTAATGTAATATTAATTGTACCTTAGCTCGCATTAATGGAACTAACATTAACAGGAGTAAAGTTTGATAGGTATAAACCTTGATAATAAGTTTTGCTAATTGTAGAACATTATGCTCATGACACTAGCGATCATTAGATCGAGGTCTTTAACAACGACACGATACTCAGCTCATAATCTATTTACGATAAAAGATTTTATATTCATTCACAATCAAGTTCACAAGGAAGTTTTGAAAAGAAAAAAAGATGAGTTCTTTTCCTTTGTGCCAGAAAAACATGTTAATATCACGTCTGGAAAAGATCTTAATATCATGCAATAAGAATATATTAAGAAGATCCTAACATCATATGAATTTTGTTTCTGTCTATGTGACTCGACTTTTGAAGCAGGATACGTTTTTTGTTTGCATTAAAGTTCGTAAATATAATAAAAGCCACAAAAACTGACATGTCAGAATATGAATATGGTATCGTAGTGATGTATATCTCTTGAAACTGTTGATGCGAGTTTACTTCAATAGTTTTATTGAAAACTGTATTGAAATGTCAGTGTTTTGAGTGTATTTTAAATTTTCAAACTTGAGGTTGAAAAATTATCGATGAAAAGTGGAAAGAGGAGATAGATCATTCACAAATTAATATTTTGTGAAAAAACTTATAAAAAAAAGATTTTAAATCAAATCTTAAGACCATTATAAAATAAGAACATCGAAATATGAATTTTATTATAAAATAAACTTGAAGCAACACGCGAAAAAAGTTTCGTCTCATTTTACGGTCATGGGGTAGTACGAGTATGTTATATATAAATTATGAGAACTATATGAAGCATCCGCGTTCAAATTTTCAGACAAATATTATGTGTAAACTGTAGAAATGTAAGTCTGTGACAGACGGACGGACGTAAGAAAATGATAGTTCCTTGTTTTACTACAGAAACATAAAAATTATAGTATATAAGTTAGTGTATTATTGATAGGTAACAAAGTCAAGTAAAGTCCTGCCTTAATAGCATGCTAAGATTTGCTAAGTGAAATTTTAATGCAGGTAAAAAACAAGAAGTCGTAATTAACCTCATTACCTAACAGCTCATAACCTTGTGCCGGATAACGACTTGTATAATAAAGTTACTGATGTTAAGTTCATTACAAACGTTAGCCAATGTACTTAAAAAACTCAATATACTGTTTGGAAACTATTTTTATTTACAATGTCATATCAAATGTGACCAACACAGTGTATATTTATATTTGCACACTACACGCATAAGATTAAATTTTGTTATAATAGTATTTAGACTATGTGTTTTTATTTAAAATAGTCTGTCTCAGTCATGTGCAGGATATGGGCTCTCCCAATATGCATATCACTGAATATGAAGCCCATGATCGCCACGCCGGGCAGGCGGGTTGACGATACCAATACGCGTTTCCCGCACCAGCAGCGCCGCTCTCCGACAATGTTTTGTGAGATTTAAGCTATACTGTTATAAATCTCCAACCACGCTCATGAACGGTCGGGATGCGAAACCGGGGTCCTGCGGTATTCCATTTCGAGAAGTTACATTCGGTAATAATCAAACATCACCAAGCTGCTCGGATAACTTAAACTCAAGGGAGAAAAAATCAAGAGAATTAAGTGTCTATTTTTCATCCTTCTTGCGACAAATTTGTTACGTTCAGACGTTCTATAGAAAACGGAGCATAAAAACATTTGACGAACCTTGGCATTTAGAAAAAGAAATTCATTTCAACGAGTTTTAATATAATTTTGCATTTAGTTAAGAAGATTAAGTAGGTATTTCGTATGAAGTCCAAAACCTTGAACACTATTATCTCTACTAATATATAATGCTTCACATTTTTTGTTGGTTTGTTTGTTCGTATTAATATCCGTAACCACATATCTACTTCTAAAATTTGTTTTTTGTTGGAAAGTCCATGAAACTGAGAAAGGTTATAAATGATATGTAATTAAATAAATATGTACATATAAATATATATATATATATATATATATATATATATATATATTATATATATATATATATATATATATAATCACGTCAGGATTCATAGGGGTAGAGCTGTGATAAAAATGTAACAGAAATCAGGAAACACTGTTTGAACAATGCAATGTGGAGAGAGACCGGTTTATTTATTGACTGAATATCGGGAATATTACCTCCAACAAAACCCCGACCGTGACGAACGAGGTCATTTGGCGAACGGAGCTGGGACGTTTAGATACCACGGTGGGAAATCCGTATAATTTAAATAATACTAGGCGAGTAAAATCACGACGATATTGAAACTTGTATTAAGGTTTTTTACCGTTTGTATACTTGTAAAATCATATATTGAATGTCGAAAAATAGAGTTGAAGGGGTATCTCTTAATACTAAGAAGAATTCAATATATTTGCATGATTTAAAGAACACAATGAGAGGCTAAATGAGAACAGAAGATCGGAAAAATTTGATATGATTGAATTATGCTCAGGAAAAAATGAATGTGGAGGTAAAAATATAATAAGCGTATATCCCACAACCATATAAATGCGAAACTTTGTATGCTTGCTTGTTAATCACGCCTAATAGACTGAATAGATTTTTTAAAACTTGGGATAGATAATTCATGATTTGATTTGACGCGTTTACATTGGAATTCGACAAGCAACACAATTATTTTGTGAAAAAATTATGCTAGTACGCTAAAAATGATGCTAGTACGCTAAAAAATGATGCTAGTACGCTAAAAATCATGCTAGTACGCTAAAAATCATGCTAGTACGCTAAAAAATGATGCTAGTACGCTAAAAAATCATGCTAGTACGCTAAAAATCATGCTAGTACGCTAAAAATCATGCTAGTACGCTAAAAAATGATGCTAGTACGCTAAAAAATCATGCTAGTACGCTAAAAATATAGACACGTAAAGACGAGTTGAAATTATTTCTTAAGGAGCTATTTTTTATATTTGTTGTCAGGTTTTCTCTTTATTAATTTTTTCAAATATTTCTTTTTATATTGTCTCCTGGAATACTGTGCGTTCCAATTTGCAAATTTTGCAATATATTATATTTATACATAAAGAGCGTATAATGTAACTAGAGATGGTAGGTAGTAGATGGTAAGTATATTTTTCTTTGCGCGGTGATGTATAATTTAATCGTATATCAAATATGATAAATATGAGGCCTCCATTGTTTATTGTTTATTAGTGTCCAATAATGATCTTTTATATATATATATATATATATATATATATATATATATACATACATATATATATATATATACATACATATATATATATATATATACACATAAGTTTTCTGAAATGTTTTACCAAATAAACCGACGAATACTATTTTATTTATTTTTCTACTTTAATGTATCTAATTGATACGTATGGTGGATTTATGGCTACGAGAGCAATCTCTTACAGCCAACCGTAACACCAGTCCAGCCACGTTCGACGAACGGCCGGGAATCGAACGCGGGTCCCCGTGGTACTCCGCCTGGTCAAAGGCCGTATACTTTGTAATCAACCTAACACACCACAGCGGTGGTAATTTTTTCGATTAATTTTCTCGGTTTATTAGGGAATAAAGTGCAATTGAAATATTTTAGAAATTTTAAATTTGAGGATCGCTTTTGGAATATATTTTGTCTTCATTATTATCTGTCAATGGCACCCTAAAAAGGAAATCATCTGTATGTCTGGATTTTAAGGCATCGAACCAGTTATTTACTAATCTTATAAAGTAGCTATAGAGACCTGAAATTCCTGAAGTCGTAAATCCTCACAACATTTTAGCAACTGAACCATAACTTTTTTTGAGGACGTGGTTCCCCTTAGAAACTTAAAACACTTTGGTGTTATACTCGTATTTAATTAAATCCTGCTTTTTAGGGTTCGGTACCTCAAACGAAAAAAGGATTCCTTATAGGACTGCTTCGTTGTCTGTCGGCCAGTCAAGACCCTTATCTCAGGAACTCGTGGAGGCATCAAGTTGAAATTAATATCAAATTCTTAGGTCTACGGTTCTTTGAAACTATAAAAATGAAGCTTCTAAGTCAACGCAATCAAAAACACAACAATTTATGGCGCATATTTTGACACTCGCAAATCAATCAATACCTATAAGGTAATTCCCGTTGACATAGAATCATTAAATTTGACAATAAGCAAGGTTTTATAGCACAAGTATTTTATAGCACAAGTATTTTATAGCACAAGTAAAGCAACAAATAGAAAAATCGTTAATTTGTTGTTATATCACTTCAATAAATATTTTTAATTATGCGCCTGTGAAAGACATCCTAGACAATACATTTATTTATTTTATTATTTATGTCTAATGTATCTACCTAATATATATATATATATATATATATATATAGCGGGCTTATTGCAACGAGAGCAATAATTTACAGCTAACCAGAACACAAGTCCAGACCCGCTCGTGAAGTGGCAGAGAATCGAATCCGGGTCCCCGCTGTGCACCATGCAATCTTAGGCCATATTCCTTATGATCAACACAACACACCATGGCTATGATCCAACACCGCCATTTAAATAAAATCCACGCGAGCAAAACTGCGTTTTAAATTCAGGTTCAAATAAGACCATAATAATTTTGAAATTAGGATAACGCAAGAACTTAAAGATTAAATTACCAAAAAATAAGAATGTAGTAAACGTTTTACGTTCACAATATTTATGTGATCGTTTATTTAGTGAAAAGTGTTCATCATAAGTGCAAATAAACAATTAATCATTATGAGTTTAATAGTCCGTAAGAACTTGTCGAGATAGATTCGTTCGATATAGAACTTTAACCAACACAGAAGGTCGCTCCATAATGAAAACCTGTCACAAAACAACTATCATCAACTATCAAACATACCATCACAAAACAACTATCTCATGTTTGATTTTAATTTTTCAATCATTAAATTTTTCCTAGATGCAACTTTAACAGCCAAGTCAACATAAAGGACCGAGCTGACTCTAAAACGTCCATCTCGGTATTCTTACCTCATTCTTTTAATACTCTATTCCTATAAAATATAATGTCAAACACACACAAATATCTCCAGTCAATATAATTAATTCAGTAACGTTTAAAATAAATACGTAGTTTTGTAATACGCCGCAAAGCTTAAGCCTGGTGGAATTTGAAATCGCAGTAATCAACGATAGAAAATCCTAAAAATATACAAATTATATATCAATATACATTTAATACACTTTAATAAGGTTTAGTTCTTTTGAGCACTGTTTCAAGTTTTACACGAGCAAAAAAGACAAATGAATTGTGTTAGATCATAATTATTATAAATTTGCTGTGCCCACGACCTCGTTCTTGTTGGTTATGAATTTGTTTGGACAGGTTGTTTAAGAAATATATTGTACAACACGAACATATATACTTAATCAAGACTTCTGCTATGGCACCAAGAAAGCCCTTTGGTTTCCTAAAAACTTTATTAATTGTATATATTTATACTTTATTCCGATTTAAAAAACAAATAAATAAAATATGGATATATGTAGTAAGTAAATTATCTTAGTCATGTGTAATCCGGAAAATTGTTTTTTTTTATATGAGGAATCCAGTTGACCAAATAATTAAAAGTTTCAACTTCTTATGGAATCCTATGCACCCTATATAAGTAGCAAGTTATCAGTTTGACAATGTATAACAAATTATTAAATGTCATAATTTTACATGAATTGTCATTTAAATGTCGAGAAAAACGTAGCTTTCACCATCTGTTTCCTAAAACAGTAAAGTAACCGCAGTGATATTTTTATCGATATTTCGCTTTCCATATTGAGAGACGGCTTAGGTTTATTTTATAAAACATGAACATGAACTTTTTAAAACAGAGTTAAAGAATTTTTTTTTAATTTTAATGTAATTATCGTAGGAGTAAGAAGTTTGACTATATTGCTATTTTATTAAAAATTTCGATTATATAATATAATAATCGACAATTTCCACCCACCATTAACAGAAATAAATGCCAAAACAAACCCCAAAAGTTAGCAATCATTTTCTCATGAATACGAGTGTAGAACATTTTAATTGATTATTTTAATTTTATATTTAACATGTTTAAAGCTACTTTTTCAATTTTACAGTTGCCACAAATTATTTTGAAAGTAACAGAGTCGGTAAATTTTTTTTTATGCTTAGCATTCCAATTATTTTTTTGTTTGTAACGATTTGATTGATTTATTAAATATTGGTTCTGATACGAAAATACTTTGAATTCAAACTTCGTCAGTAAATGTAGCTGTATTGGAATGAATCTACCATTTGTTTTGTTGTATACTTCCATCAGTAGTACCAACCCGAATGGCAGCCTTTGTCAAGACGTTTGTCAACCAAAACATCAACATTAACGTACTACATTTCATCAAAGTATTGCAAACGTTAATCATAAACAATCACGTACTACATTTCATCAAAGTACTGCAAACGTTCATCAACATCAACGTACTACAACATCAACGTCAACGTACTATATTTACAAACATCAACATCAACGTACTACATTTACAAACGTCAACATCAACGTACTACATTTACAAACATCAACATCAACGTACTACATTTTACAAACATCAACATCAACGTACTACATTTCATCAAAGTACTGCAAACGTTCATCAATTACTGCATTTTAATTGTTTTAAGTTGTATGTTTCTTTAATTCTTTTCAATTATTTTCTTTTCTGAATGTAGTTATTCTAGAGACGATGACTTTATGAACTTTTTTTCAAGTCTTCTTATTAGATGAGACTGTGGAGTTTTTAAAAAAAACCATAAAATTTTCAATATATCATTCAAGCCTTTTTTCTATGTAATAGAAATGTTTACCTAATTTTATTTAAGCAAATTAAAAAGAAAGAAAAAAATAGATGGAAATTTAAAATTGTCCTCGTACGTTTAAATAAGTTTTACTTCCCTGTTAAGTTCTATTATCGTACCGTGCCGTCATCTTGCAAAATAATAAATACACTCATCTATTTCTTTTGCGTAATTTTCTTTTTTATGACGAAGGGATAGTTAGGAAAATCAAGTACAAGCTGCCGTCACTATTTCTGGAAGATTGTCACATTTTTTATAATTGCCGAAATAGTAGATGTAGCCTAATACACTTCTATTTTAATAACTTATAATAATTTTTAAATTGAAAAAAATATTATTTTTGGAAAATTATATTAATTTTAATCCACTAACGATGCATTATTTTGTATTGATGTGGCTCGTTCATGGATAATTACATACGTCGTAATTAATAAATCTCTTTTAAAAATTGAGACATCACTCACAGTGAGCACTGTGAGTGATGTCCTACGTAATATAAAGAAAAATGTCGACATGGTTTTGAAAATATTTTAGGTAATCTAGAGTAAAGTAACTGTGTGACTTTGTGCAGGAAGATTTACAAGTTTCACCCTATTAGAATGCATATTTCATCTACATTAGGTATATACTGGGCTACACACCGTGTGCGCCAAATACCACAGCCTCAAAAAGTGAGAGTGTCTAGACATGCTTCACCGAATTCAACAAAAACATCGTTAGTACTTCGAAACCGTTTGAGATATCACGATGAAACAAAAACTAAATTTGCTTAAAATTAGTATCTACGTGCAGTTTTCTGGTTAAATCCATTTCTATAGAAGGACAGGCAATTTTTGTTAATATTATATTGTTTTGATTACTGAATATTCAAAGGGAAAAAATATTGCAATTCAAAAATTACATTCATCCATTTAAATTTTACTCATCTGTTTGGAAACCGAACTTTTTTATCCAGAAAAAAATATCATCAAACTGGTTGTGAAAACTGAACGCTTGATTTACCTACATTTCACTTGAAGTTACTGTTACACTAGTTATGTTATATTTAGCCACATATATTTGAAATGACGTAAGACTATGAATATAATATCTTCGTTATATATAATTTATTGGAATGTTTGTTTCAATCGATTTAAATCTGTCTATTTCGACATTATATGTATATATTTTACGTATATGTACACACGCACACACACACATACATATATATATATATATATATATATATATATATATATATATATATATATATATATACTTAATAATAATAATAATAATATGTCCCTTAAATGGGTGACACAATTTTTTTTTGGATGTAAAAATGCATACCTCCTTATTATTTTTAAACTAGCTAGACTTACACAAATACGATTTAATGATTCAATACGAATTTTATCTTCCTACGTCGACATTGATCCGTGTCGACAGGGCTCTGAAATTTTGGAAGATAGCTCTTTTTGATGATCAATCGAAATATTTATATTTTATGAAAATATTAATCAAAAAACAAATCTAAGTGATAGGCACTTATTTATTAAGAAAAGACGAAATTTCACATGATTCATGATATTTTCTTTTAAGAATCTCTTTTTTACAGTCTGGATACAGATTTATATGTTCTTGCGCACAATATAACAAAAATTGCTTTTGTTCTTCATATGCAGTGATCAAACCGTAAAAGTCTTGCATAAGTATTACAATTCTTTCAACTTTATCATTAACTGCTCTTAAAGAAAGAACGTTTATTTTCTCCTCTAAAAAGGCATCAGCTCCTTCCCACCTAGCAACGTGTCTGGAAGAGATTTTCTTAAATTTTCAATCGAGAAAACCAATTTGTGCTCTTGACGGCCATAAAATCATTCAATAAATCATTGAAAATCACTCAATAAATCCTGCGAAAATAAATTTGAGTAATATTATTACGTTTAGAATTGAACCTGGAAAAACAATACAAGAAATAAAACTATATATTCCCACTCACTATACAAATAATTAAATATCTCTTCTTACGACGGAACGTATATTTTCCTAAAATCATACAAACTCTCTCTTTATAAGTTCATTACAATATTTTCCTTTAAGACCAGTTCTAAAACATTATGGTGAGAAGTGAAGAATAGCAATTCTCTTTCTAGTTTTGTTCCAAAATGACACAAACTCCATTCAAGTGTCTTGTATTAGACACAGTTATGTCACGGCGTATTATTTATACATTACCATTGAGTTTTCAATCATAAAGTGTGTTTGACACAGCTTTAGCTTGCTCTTGGCCGGAAGAGCTCTGACGAAGTTTTGACAACAAGACTTTGTTCCTTCTCTCCAAATCAGAATTTCTCACGTCCAGTCCAGGGAATAGTTTCCCATCCCAAGGAACGGTAACTACTTCAGGCATATTATTCTCATAATATCTTCTTTACTTTGTGTACGAATGCGTTGAATAGAAGGTATGTTGATTGGGAAATCATCATAGCTAGGAACTAGTGCTTCTACTATAGCATGAAGTACATAAACAGAATCCCTTACGCTTAGTTAATATCTGTATAAAGCAGCAACTAAACTAAATTTGATAGTCTTTCCTACATCTTTTTTTACTAGTTCCAGAAGTTACGGATTGAAATGTCGATGACAAATATTCCTCTAGGCTTCCTTCAGAGCTGCTGATTGTGTTGTTCTTGAGTTTGTTTAGAGTCTTTTGTGGTATGAGATGACGATAAACTCTCAGAACCTTGAGTCTTCTTTCTCTTCTTTTAATTTTCTATGTTTTGCCTTTTTTTCTTTATTGGCTAACTTTTTGTCTACACCCGCTAAACATTCTAGATGCCCTGGGTCTCTATGTTTTTGAAAAAAATATTTCATCTTTCTCTTTTTGCATTCGTTCCAAAACATTAGTGTGTGCTATGTCGAATAAATTATTGAAATTATTTTGAAAGTCCTCTTCACGGTGTTTACAAAAATCTTGTGTTTTTTGGAATTTTAGGTACGGCTTTAAAAAGTATTCTAGCTTTTCCCCAAAATATATTACACTTTCCAACGACAAGATTTGCGCTTTCACTAACAGACAAATTACCTTCGCGAAAAGTCGAGACATTGTCAGTTAGACTCTAATGTCTCATCTCTTACTTGATAATTTTTTTATCGCTTCCTAATTCCAATGACATGTTCTGAATATAAAACAATACGTGTTCATTATAAGACCATCCAAGAAGAACTGACAAATACGAGCATGTCATATAAACATGTTTCGATGCAAGTCGGCACAGGTTGCCGTGGTCCAAATAAAGTCAAAATTTATTTCCGAGCATCTTAGGGTATAATGAAGAACATAAAAATCTAAGTGTTAGAAAATAAAAACTAAATTAAATTACGTGATGTAGTATTATTTTTATTCATTTAAATTCTTTACACGACCTAGGTTTCGTTGTATGATAACATCTTCAGGTGGGTAATTTGTAAAGATATCTTTACAAATTGCCCACCTGAAGATGTTGTCATACAACGAAACCTAGGTCGTGATATAGAATTTAAATAGAGTTGAAATAATACTATATCAAGTAGTTTCAATTACATGTGAAAATTAAATTAATGTGAATTTCTACAAAATTAAAGTCAAATACATTAAAAATAAAAACTTCAAAAAATAAGGGATACCTTAATATTTACATATATATATACATATATATATATATATATATATATATATATACACATATATATATATATATATAGATAATAACTTTAAGGTTTTAATGTATATATTTTATTAAGATATACATTTAAACCTTAAAGTTATTATCTTTGCCTTAAAATGATTTTCGCGAATATTGTAAAGGACATATCTATCTAATAGTTCCTTACGATGACCACATATTTAAACTAAACGTAAGTAAACTAAATGTAAATTAACAAATTTTGGAGTTTTCTTTACATCTCTAGAGCTCGGGAATAGTTATTTATGTGTTTCCAAAAAGATATTGTTTTAAGGATTATTTTTCTCTTTTACGACGCATAGAAATTAAGCTAAATAATCGAAGAAAGTATAGTTTTTATCGTTAAAAACAATCGACATATTGTAAAAGCTGTCTGAACTAAGTAATAAAATATGAAAACGATATTATTATAAAAACATAACACATTGTGCCAAAATTATATTGACATTTGGTGACGTCGACATACAACAGAGGAACGGACGCTCTGTTTACATTTAAATTCTTACAGTCGCCATTACGCTTGCTCGTTGTCTGTTTTTATTGACAATTGGTGTCCGTGCAGACTAATCTCATTCAAGTACGATTCGTTTCATATATTTTGGATATTAATTTCCTAATTATGAGATGCATTAAATGTAATATGGACTTTCAACACTCGCACATTGTCTCGCACATTGTGAGATATTGTAATATGCGATGAATTTCTGCATTATGAAATAATTTTTCTAGAATCATATAATTGTGCGTAAATATTACGAACCAAGTGTAAAACATTTTAACCGGACAATGTGAATAACGTCAAGTTTAATCTAGAAAATTTACTTTCAGTAAATGGCTATTTACACGTAAGTTGTCACTTCTTGTCACTGCTAAAATTATGTTGCTTAATTATAGTTTAGGCAGAAATAGAAGACCGGCTCTGTGAACTGTCATAAAGAAATAAAAGCAGAGAAGTATAAAAAAAGTATAATCGGTCTCTAGTTAACAGACAGACTTGTACTTTATTGTTGCAATAGATTTAAAATAAGAAGTAATATTTTTTCACTGCCCAATAAATAAAAAATAAAAAAATTAATGCAGGGCGTGACATAATATTTGTTCATTGGAAAAATTTCAATATTCTGCTCGCTTTTCATTTAATTCTCAATACTTACTATTGGTTTGGATAACATAATATTAAGATTGAGATTCATCTATGAACATAGAAATAACTTTTTTATGTATCTTATATTTATAAAATCGGCATGATCTTAAATACATATTTTTTGTCTAGGATACGTCAAGAAACCGCCATGTCGGCTAAATCAGTTGGATAAAGACTAACCAGTATCTAATTCAATACTAATTAAGAGAAAAAAAATTGGAAATACCTTCTTATATACGTGTCTCAAATATATCTGCCCACTGCATATTCAACAGTTGTATTAATATACGAGTACCATTGCACCATTTATCGTGAATCTATATATATATATATATATATATATATATATATATATATATATATATATATATATATATATATATATATATATATATATAATATATTATATATATATATATATATATATACACACAAAAATTTCAATTATTTTTTCAGAAAAATCTTGCAGCCTACACAAATATTTATATGACCACTTAATGAAACTTTTTACGATTTATTGATGTGATGGACATATTATAAATGATGCTAGTTCTTATTCTGCTACTCAAACTGATACTGAAGTTGTAATACACTGGTTTCAGGATGAAAATCGTAGCGTTTTTATACTAAATGATATTTTCATTCTTGATGAAGGTTTTACAGATGCCATAACACTTCTAGAAAGTTGTAATTACAGAGTTGTTATACCCGAGTCATTAAATGAAAGGCAAAGTTATGTATTTTACAATCTAATTAAAGCAAACTTTGATATTGTGCAGATGGGTCACAGAGTACTTGATTAGTAGATTTAAGAGAAATTTTAAAATGTGCAGACAAACACATTTTAATCGAACTTCTCTATATTTATTGGTAGATATTTAAATGGCCGCAACTATTTTAAATAAATTTCATCCAGTTTCCGCAGGTAATCTTAATTCTGGGGAAATCATCGAAATAAATCATTATAAATCCTGCTTAATAGAAATCGACCCAGAATTATGGGTAGAGCTGTTGCTCTGACTACTGAGGTTCAGACAGTCGTCTCTACATACAGTTTATGGCATAGCCGTATAATATCTGATTGTTATTGTTCGAACAGTATGTTTGTGTTATCTCATTCCATCTTGCACACAGCGCAAACATTATGTTTGCATTATCTAGTTCCGTCTCGGCTCGCCTTGATATCGGTATATTTTTTATATTGTGATATTTTTTTGATTCGAGTCAAATAAATATGAATATATACGACATATATCAAGTTTTTTATGAATTTTTGTAATTATATTATTTTTGTTCTTTTCGTTTATAAAAGATTCATATAATTAAATAAGTTCAATAATACAAAGTAAATGATCCACCGATTTCAATGTCTCATCAATATTCGCTGAGAATATGAACAGATAACCGTATTCGTGACCGAGATTGGCGTTCCCCGAGACAACCGGGGGAGTATATGAATTAGCATTAAAGTGCTCGAGTGAATGAGCTGTGCACATAACTTTGTTTTGTATGTATAAGACATTATTGGCTACCACATACAAAGAATATTATATAGATCTCGATTGTCTCTGAGGTAACGTACATAAAAAATCAAAAGCATTGTTGCCAATAGTAGGACATATAAAGTAACTGATTATTTTTGTCAGAGCCATTTTCCATTCATCATAGACGGTCCATCATTACGACTATCCAACATTAAAATGATTATATATTTAATCATTATCATATTACTCAGATCATCAACGTATTACTATTTCAAGAAGAATTACTTGATGTCAAATAAATTGGCAATGCATTCGTCATCTGTTTTTTTTTTCAAAATGTGTTTGACATGTTTTATATTTTTACAAATTATTATACTAAGAAGATGTAATTTATCTAAAAGATAATAATCATATAAATAAATGAAGTACATCAGAAAAATTAGTAGAATTTCTTATATTGATAGTCAGTATGCTAATGGATGACAGTACCATTCCAGTTTCTTCGTGACTTAGTGTACTGAGTTATTTTTTGTACGGTTATATATTTATTATCCGATGATAATATATGACAGATAAAATTTAAATATTTGTTAAATATATGACAAACTAAATAATATTCTTCAAACAAGTTGCTAGTTTCTATATTTAGTATTATGCATAAAGAGATATATATTTTGTTAATTTTGACGCAATCCCAAGCTTCTGGAACCGGTTGCTTATTTTTTATTGATTTATAGATAGCCAGGATAACAAAATAGTAAAAATGTTTGAAGTACGTGGCAAACTAGGCCGAGGTCCATACGAAGATTGGCCATTTCATTTTGGAGGATGATCCCGTAATCACGAAGGACGAAAATATTAGCATTACGCTATCGGCATAGAGTTTGAAATTTTTAGAACTAATTCACAATATTATATTAATCTTATCGTATACTCTTCAAATGTTCGTAAATTATATTTAGCAGTCTAAGTATGTTAGCGCAATTTATTTCATGTCAAATATTCTTAGTTGAACGATAATTATTATTACGCAAGGTTAATGTAACATTTATTATATGTAGAGATCTATTCTTAAAAATTCAAGTATAACCAGTCATTTCTGCATACACTCCGAGGTGGTCTTCCATGAACGTTAAACACGTGACGTCAAACTCATCCATTTACACAGATTGTTCTTAAATACCACATCCGTCTCGGACGTGTGCAAATAAGAGCTCGTAACCGTGGGTCTGGACCCTCACTTGTCTAGCGCAATCAGCAAATAGATCTAAGTCGGTCAAGATCTTTGACCTACACCGACGTAATTTACCTGCTTTTGTTGAATGAGTATATTTGAAGAAAATCAAGATTTAATGAAATATTTTCTTTTCTCAGTTTTACTTCTTTTTTAAATTAGAAATCGGTAATAAAAGAGAATATTCCAGCATATCATTTTGTTATTTTAAAAGCGTTGTTTGCTTATATTAATAAATAGAATGGAACCTCCTACAAATTTTTCTTTATTTCATAAGTCAAATTGTTGATGACAAAATTTTTAAGAAGTTTTTAAGGTTTAAACCTAATATTTAGACAAAGACATCAATGCTGTATTATGATATCATTTTTAGTAATACTAGTAGTATTCTACGAGACTGAATGAGATTAGGTCAGGTCTCTAGTCTAAATATATCATTAAATTGAAAAAAGAGACTTTATTTCGCTTATTTTTAATAAACTTCTGTAATTTTTTCCATACTGATTTTTAATTTTTAGACATTTTACTAAAACAGCGAGTGTAAAAATTATTATTCACACCTTATTAACTTCTTGTGTAGACTCTTAAACCATTTTTTTACGAATGTTCAAGATTTTTTTTATAAAGCTAAAACTTTTAAATTAACTCTAGTTCAGTTAGTTAGTTGCCATCCGCTTGCCTAGTGGACTGGTTTTCCAGTTAGTATACTGAAATTAGAACCCATATATGTAAAATTATAATTTAGTACAATATATGACGGTACATTTTGTTTCGTCATTTATATTAACATTTAGACGCAGTAAATATATACCAATATAAATTCAAAAAATATCCATGTTAATCAAAAAATTGACTGACAATGTTCTAAGTGCAATAACAAAATTAACAAAAATTATAAACGTTACAAACCTTTCTCACGAAAAATTGCAAATTTCATGAAAAGTTGCAAATTTAACAAAAAATCATATCTCTTTATGATTTGACGATGGCAGTTTGTAAATTGATGTTGAGTAGATATAAATTAAAGTGACTATTTTGTTTCAGCATATGATAGCACATGTATCTAGTAGTATTTCTACTTTCTTTAAGTTCTTTACGACGAGCTAGGTTTCGTTGTATTACAACTCTTCAGTTGAGCTATTAGCAAAGATATCGTATATCTATAAAGAATCTTTGCTAATATCTTATATCTATAAAGAATTTTTGCTAATATATCTTACATCTATAAAGAATCTTTGCTAATAGCCCACCTGAAGATGTTGTAATACAACATAACCTAGGTCGTGGTAAAGAACTTAAAGAAAGTAGAACTAATACTACATCACGTGATTTCATTTAATTGTCCATCTAGATATTTAAACGCGACTAATAATTATTACATAAATATCCTGAAGGTTTTTCTTATCGCTTATATACCTTTTCAAAATACAATTATCATAAATATTTATTTCATTGGCGCTTGTACTTTATCCTCAGGCCTGTGTAGTATTTTAAAAACATCGCTAGTATTGATCATTAGCATCCAGCTTTACCTGTAACTGATAAAAAAATAACTGCACAAATGCAACGATATGTTTTAATGTGAATTAAACATTAGGATACTATTTGAAATATAACGGATTATTAGTCATAATTAACGTATTTTAGCGATATAAATCTTACAATTTTTGTACCTTACTAAAAAAAAAAGTTTTTGGACTTTACTAAAGAATCGATTTTCATATAGCGTCTGGTATGAATTTGTATAAGGAGTAAAATCAGAAGTTAAAAACTTAAAAAACAAACAGTTTGTAAGTTTGGATGTAGGAAGTAATCTGTGAAACTACTCATCCGATTTCAACAATTTTTTCACGAACATTTAGAAAGGATCTTCAGTATAGACATATGTTGTTCATTACCCCGTTTAAAAAAATTTGTTCATTACAAAAAATTTAATTTTTTGCAGTTTGGATATAGGAGGTAATCTCCAAAACTACCAATCCGATTTTAAAAATTCTTTCACCAATATTTAGAAAGGACCTTAGGATGCACATAGGTTGTATATTATCCCGTTATAAGAAAATTTAAAATATTATAAAAAAGTTAAATTTTGTATGTCTAAATATAGGAGTTAATCTCCGAAACTTCTCATTCGATTTCAAAAATTATTTCACTTTCTTTGTATATTTCTATTTTCAATTTTTTATTTTTACATGATGAAAAAAATAAAAGTTATCCAAATACTTAACAAACATTAAGGGATATATAATTTAATTAGTAAAACGAATGCATCGGAAAAATGTGACAGTTAATCAGAATAGAAAATTTATTTAAAATACACATTAGGAAATCTTTATCTAATGTCATTATGCTGGCTGACTTCGCTACTATTGCCGAATGAAGATTATGTTATACAATTTTTCTAGTTTTGGAGAATTGAATTACTAAAATTATGCTCTTATTACGCATATTTGGAGGATATTATTTGTGGAAAGCTTTTGTTCTATTCATGTCATCACCGTAGTATATTGGGTTGATCACAAGGTATAGGGCATTTGACGGCGTAACGCAACGCGTAGAATCCGGGTTCGATTCCCAGCCGCTCGCCTAGTGGGGCTGCACTTGTCTTCTAGTTGGCTGTAAGATATTGCTCTCGTGTCAATATATTGGCTCTATGTATCAATAAGATACATTAAAGTATATAAATAAATAAATAAATAATTGTTCGCAGAATTTCAGTGCAAAATAAACCATAAGTTTTCAACATGGTGAAAAAAAATTCATGAGGATTTATTGCACCAACAGAACACGCAATATTTTTTTTAAATAACAGCAGCATTATATGCAGGTGAGCTTTGTAATACATCAGGATTTATTGCAAAAAAAATTCATGAGGATTTATTGCACCAACAGAACACGCAATATTTTTTTTTATATAACAGCAGCATTATATGCAGGTGAGCTTTGTAATACATGAGGATTTATTGCAAAAAAAATTCATGAGGATTTATTGCACCAACAGAACATGCAATATTTTTTTTTAAATAACAGCAGCATTATATGCAGGTGAGCTTTGTAATACATGAGGATTTATTGCAAAAAAAATTCATGAGGATTTATTTCACCAACAGAACACGCAATATTTTTTTTTAAATAACAGCAGCATTATATGCAGGTGAGCTTTGTAACACATGAGGATTTATTGCAAAAAAAATTCATGAGGATTTATTGCACCAACAGAACACGCAATATTTTTTTTTAAATAACAGTAGCATTATATGCAGGTGAGCTTTGTAATATAGCATTACCACAACGTTAGATGATGTTGCTGATAATATTTTATTTTTAACTAGAGACAAGTAAATACTTGAGTGTTGGCTTGTTGACGTTTACGTCACAAGCGGAAATATATATTGTCGCAATGACAATGAATGTTACGTGAGGTCGCTCGACTAGTGGAGTATCATTAACTATCTCGATCGCCGAAATGGATATAGCGTGGAAAATTACGTATTTTTTTTATGTATGACGAGTTGTATACACGGTCTTGTTTGATATCTTGTTTTAAACTAGATGTAAAAACTGTTTTTTTAGGAATTTTCAATACTGGTTTTCATTTTAACACGATAAACATATTGTCCTCGAGTGTTTATAATTTTATACCATCTTTTGCAAACCCATATATATATATATATATATATATATATATATATATATATGTATATATATATATATATATTTATATATTTATATATATATATATATGTATATATATATATATATATATATATATACTTTTTTCCAACACACAACTACTCTTAAACCCATTACCTTACCAACTTTCTTAACTTTCCTCCATTTGATTTTTCTCTGTTTTTCTAGGTAATTTTGTTTCCAGTCACCTCTTTTGTATGTATCTTTGATGTAATCTTTTTACGTTCATATATTTAATAGACTAAGTACGCTTTGAAAATTTTGAAATTGAATATTGAAAATATTTAAAAGGAACAGAAATAGAAAAATATAACAA
Source organism: Druceiella hillmani (assembly GCA_039881145.1). Lineage (NCBI taxonomy): Eukaryota > Metazoa > Arthropoda > Insecta > Lepidoptera > Hepialidae > Druceiella > Druceiella hillmani. Next base: position 3,401,154 of record JAYKKI010000065.1, on the reverse strand, counting down.
AAAAAATCTTAACACAAAGATCTTTACCGAAGTTGAATGTTTATTAAAATGTTAACTTTCCATACTGGAAAATCTATCCGTGGCTTGGCTAAAACTAACACTTCGATGTAATTAGCAATTATAGCATTTAATAAACTTAAAATGAAACACCGCGTGTTTTCTTAAATATTAGTTATAACTAAGAGAGGTATATAAATCTATTAGTGACAAATGTCACGTCGGTCATTATACTCGCGGTAATAAGCCAAGAGTTTCGTTTTTATGTTATAAAACTGCTTGTTGATTTAATTTATGTATATTTGCGTAAAATATTTATTGGCAGTCTATGATATACTATTACATATTTCGTGGAAACAGTTCGCATATCAAAGCGATTTAAATTGAAATGTTTTTTAACCCTAAAAAATATTCCTAGCTCCAAGTAGGTAGAACCTAATCATAAGTAGTTAGTACATTTCTAATTGAGTGAAATGATAAAACCTTAGTTTACGAAAATATTGATGGTCGTTCTCATCACTAGCTTATTGTAAAAAAATACATATCACTCATAGGTTAACCAGCTTCTCCTTATACAGATACAAAAGTAAAAAATGCTTATTAAACATCGTCACCTCCAGAAATTTGAAAACAATAAATTTTCAAATAAATATCGATCCAGCTCAATTATCAATATGACGAAATCATTTAAATATTTTCTTTTTAGGGTTTAGTTTCATAAGAATAAAAATGAAACTCTCATGGGATCACTCGTGTATCTGTTCGTGTATCCGTCACAGCCGTTTTTTCAGAAACCGCTTGATGTGGAAATTTTAAATTAAAACAATAAAAAAACATACTAACCGACACAAATTGCAATAGACACGAAAACTCAAAAATAGTCACTTTGAAATTTTTAGGGAGGGCAAATTCTGGACAAAAATTTGAAGGACACGAAAAATGTTTTATTTATTTCCATATATGGTGCAGAGTGTCATTGAAAAGATGTTATGACAGAAAATTAATATAAAAAGCCTACGCAAAAAATGCAGGAAACTATGGAAATTGTTACAGATGTCATAATTTTTTAAATATTCGCCATATTTTTAAGCATACAAAGGATATACTAAGCTAAATGCATTGCTAAATGCTTATTACCTTTTGTTTTTTTCAACGCCGCTTTTTTCACCAACTTTTTTAAAACATTCTTATAATAATTGAAAAGGAAGTAAATAAAGGACTTAAATTTTCTTTTTCTCATTTTAAACATGTAAGAAGAAGAAGGAACATAACAATTGTTTTTAACAATTTTTAAAAAGACGTTCTAAAAATATGCAAATATATAAAATTCCGCCTCTTTATTTCCAAAACTATAGAGCCAAAAATCATGAAAAAATAGTTTTGGTACAGTCTGACGGGAAGATTACAGGAAAATTGCGATTATCCTAGATCTTAATTTTTTAAAAATATGCATCATGTTTTATGTTTCTGAAATTTATAGTATATAATACGTTGCAATATTTACTTTGTAAATAATTATTATTTGTAAATATTTTGCAGAAATGTCTACGGAACCCTCGTAGTGTGAACTTTACTAATGCTTGACAGGTTTTCATTTTCTAAAATCATGTTTTCTTTGATACCACAGTTTTATCGAATTATTATCAGAGTTTTTCCTAAATTGTTTATCATTTTGAAGTTATATCTTTCGTTCAGTATCGCTGCCATTGATACACATCATGGGTAAATTGGACTATTCGTAAGTCGTATGTAGGAGTACATACATGATCCCTTTCCCTGGAAATGTCGGTTTCGCTCGAGCTTGGCGTTAGTGACACCATCATAAGTCATTATCTGTACAACGAAATGCTTATGATTATTATATCTCTAGCACGAAATTTTTTATTCAACGCGCGGTTATATATTAATTTCTTCCGTATTCGAAAGTATTGCTTTTCGTGCCTATTAAGTGTGCGCTTGAATTATTATTCAAATTTAAACATATGTGTGTGATTTATACGCATAATACATAAATAACAAGTTTATAGTCCGTTCTATTGTTCTAAAACTATAGATACTATTTTAGATTTCAGATATTAAACTTGTTTCTTGTTTGATTTTCTCTGGCTTTGCATAAATTAATAATTGCGATCTCTTATAACGTCTAATAATAACGGTATAATTACGATCCCTTATAACGTCGATATTGTCCTCTATACTGATTCCGAAACCCATTACTTTGCCTACTAGGAAAAATAATTTTACCGTTAATAATGTTTTGCGTCCCAATATCTAGATAGTCTTTTAACAGGTAGATATTTCTGTCTTCGTCTATTATCTACGTACGCGACTGTTATGATTACCGGTCCATATGTGCAATATATTATTATGGAAAAGTCAGTTCCTTCCTGTAGAAACTGGACACCTTTCGACCCTATCCTTGACTAGATAATACGCTGTTTCTTAATTTTTTAGATTGAAGTTTGTCTTCGGTTAGAAATGGCGTCATTTTTGTACAAATTATTAATAATATTGAGTTCTAGTAAAAATGACATGGAAACCTTAAATGATAAAGTTATCTAATTTTGAGTATTTCTAAAGAACACTCAGTTACAACATGAATTTATAGAGGAACAATGAACACGGTAACAATATTTAAAATTGATAAAAGAACAGCCGACTTTTTATTATGTGAGTTTTAACGACAACTTAAAATTTAAAAAAAAGAAGTACTCGTATAATCGCATAAAACAACGACCGACGAATGTTAAATTATGTCACAAACAGAGCGCCTTATGCACGCTGTTTTCACCTGAGAATATTATTTGGAAGTTCTAAGTAGTTTCTAAATAAAATAATGTTTCTATAATAATTTTATATATTTTCATATATTTTTTTATAATAAAGCAATGATAATGAAACTCTTTTGCGGTAGTTAATTAAAACTATCTACATTCAGAGATATAGGCGATAGAGTGAAAATTTTAAACTTGCATAAGTTGTGTTATTTTAGTTATTGATTTAATATTTGATATAATTTGAAACATCAAGTATTAAATTTAAAAATGTCTAGTACTCTGAAATTCAAAAGCAACTAATTGGTATAAAAACCTATAAGAGTTAATAACATAAATTTTATTCAGCAATTATTCAACAAGATTAATAGTTGAATAAAAATTTCACAATATAAAAGAATAAAGAGTCAGTTTTAAACAAAGAAAAAAAAACAAGTTTTCTCGGTCAACGCCAAAAATATGTGAAATTTTGTTTACGTTTAAATAAAAATTATGTAAAATAATAAATCTTTGCTGAAATGTTTTCCTGCATACAAAATTGACCAAGACCATTTGTAATGATTACTTTTTAAATATTAAAACTCATGGTAGAATAATGATAATTTACCCGCAAAAAATATTATTCTACGTATGAAAGGAATTTCATTCACATGGAAATTCCTGAAAATGGGAAGAATGATTTTATTCCAATAAAGCGCATATCAATATTAAAGTGCTCTTCCGCAATAGAGAGAATCAACATCACAGCGATTGGATTAATTACGCAAGAGGATGAACAATATGGTGACATAAGTGTATGTGATGATAATCTAAGCCTGTCTGCTTTAGGTCCTCAAATAGTCACTTACATTGTAGGATGTGCAACCCATTTGTTTATTAGAAAAGTAAGAGGCGGTACTTTTATTTCTGCATTGCTCAGCTCTGGAAACGTGGTTACGTTTCCAGTACCGTACCGTAGGTATATTACATTTAATAGGTACCGTAGGTTTATTACATTTAAAAAGGTGGTTTGACCTTATTTACCTAAAGACGTATTTAATTTATGCTAAAATCCAAAATGATCATTTGGAGGGGTTTATATGCAAATGGTAATAATTTTTGAGGCTAAAATTTACAATTTTTATCCCGCACGGCATATAAAATTAAAAAAAATAAATCGAGTACTCTATGTGCCCCTTAAAAACTTCTATTTTAACTTTATTGAATTGTAACTACTGGGATGTATGCAATTTAATATATTTTATCATTATTTTAAATTTCATGTTTATCTGAAATTTTTGACATATACACTAGGTACTATCGACGAAAAATATGCTCATTTTTTGAGCCTTTTTACTAACTTGATCGACTATTTACCTGTACATAAATATTTATGACATATATGAAATTCGCAGCAACAGATATTCATCGAATAGTTAATTCGTAAAGCATTGATTTTTATCTACATAGAAAATTTTTTAACAATTTATCATTTAAACTGAAAATAGTATGAAAATGTGTTTGTTATTTAATTTTTGTCAATTGTGTCGTATCTGTGGCATTCTGTTGGATAGACTGGGAATTAAGTATTGTAATATGATATTAACTCTTAAATTTAAGAGTGATTTGTACAGCAAATGTCACGTTTGTATGATTTATATACAGCCATATTTGATTCGTGTTAAACATTAACGAAAACAAATTTCATAAATGTTATATTTCTCTTCTGTTAATATGTACTGAAATTCCCATAGACTTAATATAATATGAATAGACGAACAAAGCATACGAGATTGAATATATATATTCTTTTTGATATTACTGCGAGTGGAAAAGAGATGACAATACGTGAACGAATAAAAATATTTTGACAGATAAGAGTATCCGATAATTTCTTGCTTCGATAGCGTCTCGCTGTATTTTGGTATTTTCGTGTATTTTCAAATAATATTTCCACAATATTATTTTAGAATAAGCGATGGTGTCTTGTACAGTATTGGATGGCGAAGTGACATATATGAATAATCCAAATAAAGAGACATTTCACAGGTAAATGCGGTGTACGTACACACTTTTTTATCACGAATGTTCCGCTAAATTATTATAATAATTATATTTTGCAGATAGACATATAGGGATGGGCATTATTTTATCCGTAATTCATATCCATATTTTTTATAGTGAAAATAAACGTAGGTTGCTGTAGAAATTGTTAGTAGATGAAATGAAGCGAAATAAATTATTAATATTATTTACAATGTAATCGCTTAGTGTACGTGACCGAAAGCGAGGGTTTAAATCACGCACAGATCAGAAAAATATTTTCAGACTTAAAACAATTGAATGTATCTAAATCATTCAGTACTTAAAATAAGAGCTGCCTTTACATAAAGAAAAATATCAAAAACAAGCTGACAAATGTTTTGTACAAAGAGCACATCAACGAATTTTGAAAAATGACTCAGTGCCTACAGAGTTTGTACCGGCATGTTTGTCAACATCCTAATTTATATTTTATCATTTATAATTAAGCCTCTCATAAACGTTTTGTGTTTTTACAAAGATTGGACAAGTTACATACTATTTAGTAAGCGTGCGTTTTTTCTAGTTACCATGTCCGGATAATGTCACAACTTTAGAGAAAATTCATGTCATTTACATATTTTAGTTAAAAGGGAAAAGATGTTTTCTTTTTAAATATTATTATAAATATTTACCTATTTTGCATGATATAATAATAAAGTACTAATAATACAATTGGTAGCTATCATAATTTTTTTCAGGTAAAGTTAATGCCAAAAAGACAATTGTCATCTTATATATACGTATATATATATAAATATATATATATAGATAGATATTTCATCTGAACCATCGACATCGCAGCCACTATTGTCGCTAAGAAAAAATGAAACTTACTTTTAAATGTAACAAATTAAAAGAATAATTTAAATATAAGCAGTATAATATCAGGAAATTGATGGTTAAACCCAAGAAAATGAAGAAAAAATTATATAATTGATGCTTGAAAATTTTAGAACACGTCCTGGTTTTTGGGATAACTTAATCGATCTTACCGCATCATACAGTAATAAAACGTTGCAATTTTAGTAGATAGAGTAAATGAAATAAAAACTTGATAAAATATCCCATTTTACTGAATATAGTGAAGAGCTTAGAAAATGTGCACTAACTCTCTATTTGTATAGTCCAAAGTGTTGTAATTATGTATGTGAAAAGTTTGATCTTTGTTTATCTCATATTAACACTTAGGAAATTACATCACGGAGTAAATTGGGAACTGGTTTTATAGCTGAGTTATTCAATACAATAAAGGAAATGGCTAAAAAAAGGATTATTTGTTAGCATCATTTTTGATGAAATGAGCATTAGCGAATACACTGAATTTGCAAAACTCATTTCGGCAATATTAATATAGGTAATGATTTGCACTGAGACGAATCAGCAATTACAAATCAAGTTCTAATATTTAGTGAATAGCTTTTGGTAACTTCCAGTTGGTTTCTTTCCAGGAAGACGATTTGCGGCTTCATAAAATGCAAAGTTATTAAAAATTGGTCTTGATTTACTAAATTAGACTGCATATCTAGTAATTTTAATTACATTGACTTTAATTAATATAAATTACATAACGGTACCGCTTCAAATCTTAACATGTCCAGTTTACTTGGTGCAAAATTAAGCAATCATTTACTCCATATTTTACATATAAAGCTAAAAAAATATTACATTTTACTCGATCTGTGTCACTTGTTAAAACTTTTGAGAAACGTTTTCGGTGACAAAAAAGTTTTAATGGACAAAAATGGTAGAAAAATTGAATGTATCTTTATTACAAACAAAGATTACATTTAGGTATATTTTGAATATATTTGGCGTTAATTTTGTAGAAATTCATTATTCACAATTAAATGAATGAATGTAGTATTATTTCTACTATTATTTTTACCTGAAGATGTTGTAATACAACGAAACCTAGGTCGTGGTAAAGAAATTAAAGATAGTAGAAATAATACTACATCACGTAGTTTCATTTAATTGTTTAGGTATATTATTTATTTCAAACAAAAAATGAAAGTGATACTAGCAGCGGGATTACTCTCAAGGTTTGTCGCGACAGCCGTTCAGCACTGCTGAATTTATTACAATTTGAGAATTCGGAAGCCACTCTGCTATTAATTCCCCTCATTAATGATATAATAGATATTTTTTATTCCAGAAACTTTCTTTCTTCTAGGTTTAAGGAATCTTTGTACTCAACTAACAGAGATGAAATATACGATAAAATCGATCAATTATACAATTTTTTTTATTAATTTAAAATTTGAGGATGGTACTGTTATCGTAAACTCTACGTGACTTTTAGGTTTATTTCATAATAACTCTACGTGACTTTTAGGTTTATTTCATAACATTTAGGTATATTATTTATTTCAAACAAAAAATGAAAGTGATACTAGCAGCGGGATTACTCTCAAGGTTTGTCGCGACAGCCGACAGCTCAATTTATTACAATTTGAGGATTCGGAAGCCACTCTGCTATTAATTACCCTCATAAATGACAATAGATATTTTTTATTCCAGAAACTTTCTTTCTTCTAGGTTAAAGACATCTTTGTACTCAACTAACAAAGAGGAAATATACGATAAAATCGATCAATTATACAATTTCTTTTATCAATTTAAAATTTGAGGATGGTACCGTTATCATAAACTCTATGTGACTTTTAGGTTTATTTCATAATAACTCTACGTCACTTTTAGGTTTATTTCATAACATTTAGGTATGTTATTTATTTCAAACAAAAAATGAAAGTGATACTAGCAGTGGGATTACTCCCAAGGTTTGTCGCGACAGCCGTTCAGCACTGCTGAATTTATTACAATTTGAGAATTCGGAAGCCACTCTGCTATTAATTACCCTCATTAATGATATAATAGATATTTTTTATTCCAGAAACTTTCTTTCTTCTAGGTTTAAGAAATCTTTGTACTCAACTAACAAAGAGGAAATATACGATAAAATCGATCAATTATACAATTTTTTTTATTAATTTAAAATTTGAGGATGGTACTGTTATCATAAACTCTACGTAACTTTTAGGTTTATTTCATAATAAACAATATAAGTATAAGATGTTTACACGTAGACTATATTGAAAAAGGCCACTTGGAATTTTTACCTTTATATAAACGATCACAAGACTCTGAAAATATTTTTTGAAGCCGTACGTTCTAGGGATGGTGTTAATAATACCCCAATGATCAGACAATTTATATCTGCATACAAAGGGTTACTTCGTCATGCTGAGTTAAAATTGAGTGAAAGTGAAAACTGTTTTGAATTTGAAAAAAATATTCGTTTCGGTATAGTTTCCACTTGTAAAACGCATTAATACTGCAATATTATATGATACAATTTCAAAGGAATTTTGATTGAGCGATAATTTTCTAAACGATAGTCCAGGTGATATTAAAGACGTCTCCTCGGTATTATTAGACAGACTACCTAACACTTCTGAAGACTTATCACAATTTATTAAATCTGTTGTCGAATATATAGTTGGATTCATGGTTAAAAAACTTTAAAAAATGTATACATTGTGAAGTTTATATAATTCCTTGGTACAATCACGCCCTAATAAGTCATTGATCAATATAAGTCGTAAATATTTCGCAAAATAAGGTAAGGGCTTTTTGACTTATCAATCAAAAGATGTATTTAGTATATGCTTAAAAGGCGAACATTATTTTAGGGAACATTTAAAAACTGATTTTAACTTTGGGAAGACGACTTTTAGTAAAACAGTTTTAGAAATTATACAATTAATTTATACTGATAATTATTTTGATAATTTTTTTTTTTAAATTATTAATGAATATTCATATGAGCAAGACCATATGCATCTCTTAACAAAGTACATAATTGAAAATTATTCGGCAATAACCTTAAGATATAAAACAACTTTCAAAAATGTATCAAAAGAAAATTTGAGAAAACATTTGAATTTTATTATTCTATTCAAAGGCCAAGACTTTTATAATAACTAACAAAAGGATTATTTAGAATCGTAGAAATACATTTTTAAATTTTGGTGCCATAATATCATTGTGAGACGAACTGTAATGAAAATTCCTCTTTTCATATTGAATTCTATCATTTCTTCTCGTGTTTGAATTATGTAGTTGAAATCACTACAATGTGGCAGTCTGAGTAGTATCATTGTATGAGGAACTCTTGTTGGGTATTTGTTTATAATTAATACTTAAAGGTTATTTAGGTAACATGTTATTTGTTTAATTTTAAATTATCGGAATATAATTTTCTACTTTTTTATATTCACACTGTAAATATATATTTTGTATAAAATGTATTTTTTTTAACACAAATTATGTTTAATTTTTAGCCTAAACTTAAATGCTTTTGTGGTATTTCTGGTCATGACATTCAATTTTTAACACGAATACGCTCGGATTGACATTTTTTCATTATTATTTTTGAGAAGGGAGTTACTCTGATGGAATGGAATCATTCCTAAAAATGTATTAAATTGGAGGCGATTTCATAATTATGAATTCCGGGAAATAAATCGTTAACAAAATTTGACCAAATACGTGCCACTTCATTTTTAGGTTATCGATATAACATCGTTAGTGAAAATCCATCACTACAACTCACACATATGTAAAATTATGCACACAAGGGCAATTCAATTTCGGTGATGGAAGGTATATCGAGTGTCTTAGTCTATTCGTAGTATATTATCGTAAATCTATGGAAATTCCACTATCTCAAAACTAGAAAGCCCTGCATATTTTTTTTTATTTTGAAATAATAATTTTTGTAAATATATCTTTTTATTACTTTTCTTCGAATAAGCTATTAACAAAACAACTTAACTTCATAGAATATAGCTATAGATAAATTTGATCAAAAATTAGCGTCATATTTAACAAGGGGTAAATTAAAAGTTAACTAGTGTAATAAGTTAAGAGTCCCCTAAAATTGAATTACTTTTAAGCTACATATCACGAAAGCTTTAGATTTACGATAAAAATAATATAAATATGTTTGTATGTATTACAAACATATTTATATTATTTTATAATTATAATATTATGTAGTATTACTAATTTATATATATACAGAGATTGTTCAGTTGGTTATTAAATTCTACTAGTATTAGTTCTACGAACGTTTCTTAGATACTTCAATATATATATATATATATATATATATATATATATATATATATATATATATAAATATAAATATATATATGTATATTTATATATATATATATATATATATATATATATATATATATATATAATTAGTTATTTTTATATAATAATTTACGGTTGAAGATTTATTATAGCACTATTTCTGCAAAAATGTTTATATTTAAAATGGGCGGACGTAGTATAACTTCTCAGACCACATCAAATCGACAAATTATTCATTATTTGACCTTTTAAAAAAATTTACTTCCATTATGAACTTGTAATTTTGGACAATTTGTTGGACCAAATAGATAAAATCAAAGACAAAGTAAAAGACACCTCTGCCTCCTATATGTGTCTAGGTTGACGTAGCACACAGAGAGGATTGTAAAAATAAAGTATCGGTTTCACCATAACCTGAAATATTGACTTCAAGAGCATTCACTTTGGTGATATAAGTACAAGCTATTCGCAATAATGCCAGGAGCTCGAGGCCACGTCGCTAAATCAGCGGCGGTCCGCACCGGGGTACACTCGTAAATCGGGTGCTGTTTTCATTTTCGCCGCGCGCGGTCCCATTCGCGACACGTGGTGCGGAACCGCGAGGGGGGTGGGCGCCTGAAATATTGCACGGCCGCACGTGTCGTATTTCACGTATCGATGCGATCTGTGAGACTAGTAAGACCGATACGAGTTTATACGTTTGATGTATATCGGGTTCAGCGTAACTTGACGACCTGCGTGATGGAAGTAGTCAGCGTTGTGAAGGTATGTTTCCGCTGATGGTATGTATATCACATCACATCATATACATCATATGATAAATATGAGTTACTTTTATTTTGAAACCTTCATATTTTATTAATTATTCATGTGCCAAATTTATTATTAGATAAATATTTCTTAACTCGTGGAGTGTCTGCTTTATTTAATCATAAATTTAAAACTTTTATGGACTTGTATACATAAGGTGAATTTATTATATAAACAACGATCCCTTTGAGATTGTTACAGCAAACGGTAATTTTAATTTAACTCAAAAGTAAATGAAACTACGTGATGTAGTATTATTTCTACTTTATTTAATTTCTTTACCACGACCTAGGTTTCGTTGTATTACAACATTTTCAGGTGGGCAATTAGCAAATATCGACAATATACACTAACTGCCCACCTAATGATGTTGTAATACAACGAAACCTACATCGTGGTAAAGAATTTGAATAAAGTTGAAATAATACTACATCACGTAGTTTCATTTAATTGTGGATAATGGATTTTTCCAAAATTAACGACAAATATATTCAAAACTCAAAACTAAATAAATCATTTTCCTACATGAATGCTTGTTTTTTATTTCTTTATATTTAATATTTTTATGTCATATAATGTTCAAATAGTTAATTAATAGTGAAAACAAATAGTATAGTAAGTATAACATATATATATATATATATATATATATATATATATAGAAACAATAGTAGTAGTAATTAATAGTGAAAATAAATTTCCTTAACATAATCGATTACAATTTTAGAAAAATTCAAAACAATAATTTAAAAATAAACACTATATTCACATTTGCTCAAATAAATTATAGGATCGAGCGAAAATTTTCACCAAGAGCGTGCACGCTAATCGCCACATACAGTCGCAACGTTGCTAATGGATGCCACGAAACGAAATGCTTATAAATATTGACTAAATGACTAAAAAGCGTAGTGAATATATATAAAATGAAGCAAACATATTAAATTAAGGGCACATCTCTCTTAGTTTATTTCATTAATTTACCACTAATTACCAATAATAATTAAATTACCAATAATAATTGCAATATTTTACTGAAGTGCGAAGTACAGTATGCAAAGGATCGAACGCCACATTTTCGTTTTAAGTTTTACCTAGCAAACAAATGGCATCCTCACGTTTGACAAGACGTTGCACGTTATCAAACTAGTAAAGGGCGCTTTTTACACAAGTTCATAATTATTAATCGTTACAAAATTTCAACCCTACATAATAAACTTGAAAATTTAAAAAAAAAATTTACTCAAAAATTTACTCACTGATAATTGAATAGTGTATATACAAAGGTCAAACAAGCTTATTCAAAATGCACTTATCCTGTAGCAGTTAAATTAAAACTTCCACACAAGTTTCAATTTGCCCTGAGGGATACTCCGGCGTGTTCCTGCGGTTTCAATTCGCGGTATCAGGGCGTAGAGTTTAGATTGAGAGTATGGGTCAACTCAGCAATAGAGTAGAATCACACAAATCTTTAGGATCTTTAGTCATTGTATGTTGATCTGGTGTGGATTAGTCCTTGAGGTATATATAGCATTCACAAAGGCGTTCCAAAAAAAATGGAGGTACTAAATGGCTCATTAAGTCGGAACAGTACTTAACTCTGATAGGTAGAAGCACTTGATGAGAAACGGGACACCTTTAAGGAACTTCCGAATTTCCCTGGAGGGGCTATGAAACAACTTGGGTGGTAGCTTGAGAATAATTTTGTTAGCAAATATAATTCACAAAATTATTCGTATTTAAAAACATTTACAAAGAATATAAGACCGATACGGTAAATTTTACATTGCTCACATTAGGAAAAATACTATATATATATATATATATATATACATATATATATATAATTTGAAATTAATTTTTTATCAAGAAAAGGTAACAAGTCTTTCTATTTTTTTAATGTTTTATTAGTTTCTTCAACCTATCAATAAGATCCCTGAATGCGTTATCTTTATACTCACCGGCAACCGCCACATCTCCTCTAGTCTGACATCGATGAACTTGCCGCGCTTAGGCCGCATGAGCATGTAGATGCGGCCGATCTCCGGACAGCTGAATAGCAACTTTTCCACCAGCACTTTTCCCATTAGGCCCGATGCTCCCGTTATAAACACATCACGTCCCTTGAAGAAGTCCACCACGGGCGTCTCTTCCATCGTTGAGGGCGGGGTCTGCAGTTGAAAGCAAAGCCAATATTGACAAGGGATATATGATATAAGATTTTTCAAAACCAGAAAAATAAATAAAATACATCTATCCAAAAAAAATTGGAAGATGAATTGAGTGTTAAGTTAGATATTGTTTGGTATAACTTTCTATCTCGTACTACTTTGCATCATTATTTGTTTCTTCTACTAAAAACATAACAAGAATATATATATATATGTGTGTATATATATATATTTATATATACATATATATATATATATATATATATATATAAACAATACAACATACACACACACATATGTGTGTGGGTGGGTGCATGTGTGTGTATGTTTGTGTGTGAAGCTTAGGAAGTTTATTTTATTCTTATATTTTTTTTTTAAAATAATATAAAAATAAATATAAAATAGCTATTAAGCTATAATAAAAAACTAAAAAATCGAGATAGCTAATTTTATTCATAAAAAACCGTCCAAGTATGAGTGTGGTTAGCGCCTTTAAGGCTGTGTGGTTAAGATGAAACTACTCTATTTGTCATAAATCATCAATAATATCCGCAATAAGTATTTAGATTACTCAATGTCCCCCCACCCTCTCTCAATCCCCGTATTCTTAGGGTTTATTTTATGTGTCGATATATCGGTAGTGCTAAATATTGTCACGACTATACATTTTTAATAAGGCGAAGCACGCAATCATTTAACGTGTAGTGTGTAAAACATCAGTACTCCACAAAGTATATGCTATATTGTAAGGCACATTGGTGTACCGTACCCAATAGTTAGTGTGCCGGAGGAAAAGTACAAATATTTTTCTAAAATTTATAAAGACGGAGAGAAAAAAAAGTATCTACCTACCTACCTACCACGACAAATCATGCGAGTGAGGCATTTTGTTTCAAACAACGGAGTATGGTGCGGGGAAAGGGGACGTCCTCGCTTCCTGCACTCAGTGTCTCAGGCCACGCGCTGCGTTGAGCCGCCCGTCCTCGTCGCGCTGATTGTTGTCGATCGCTCGTCGCGCATTAACTTTACAATTTTACATCAATGCGTGACGAGCAATGGACGGCGATCCGCACGACGAGTCCATTCAAGATAACGCACGGCCTCACAGTTCACGTGGACTGGACGCTGTCAGTGCGATTGCGCCGTTTACCTCACCTCGCGCTTTTATAAAAGACAAACCGCTGTTCGCTATTTGTTTCATTGCGTCGCTACGTAATAGTATAATGGATAAATTTATTAAGCGTACCACAAGTTTATCAAGTGATACTAATAATTCCCAAGAAGAAGCAGAGACAACAAAAAAAACCTCAAACTTTTTAATAGGTAATACGATGAAAGCTACGAGAGTTACGGTTTTACATATTGCGGAGACAAATTATGTCCAATCTCAAAATGTTTTGTTTGTGGAGAGACTTTGCGGAATAATTTAATGATGCCCATTAAACTTTTACATTTAACTAGTCAGCAGCTCAAAAAAAGACCCATCAGCAACTCAAAAAAAAATAGCATTTTTTCAATGTTTAAAGGACAGGCAATTCTAATGAGCTCTTCTTTCAAAACTTCCGACAAAACGCAAGAAGATAGTGATCGCTAACATGTTTGTTATATCAAAGTAGCCTTATTCTCTGGATGAAACTTTACTTCTACCCGTCTGAAAACAAGTTCTTAAGATTATGATTAGCCAACACACCACTAAAGAAACTGAAAAAATATTTGCATTGGCAGAAACGATTTTACATTGCATTAATGACATCTCTAATGATATTAAATCGGCATTGACTTAGTGGAGTTTTTCCGCTCCAAGTTTATGAGTCTACTGATATCAGTGGTCACGCAACTCCCATTTTAAATGTGAGATACATTGATAAATATGATATAAAAAAGAATTTTTATTTTGTCTGCAACTACCTAATCGTACCACAAGAAAATATATTTTAAGTTACAGATTAATATTTCAGTGAGTATAATTTAAAATAGCTCAATTGGATAAGAATTCACACAAATGTAACGACAAATATGACGGAATAGATTAAAGGATTTGACTATCCTTCAAGAAGTCGTTAAAGTTGTCAACTAGGTTAAGTCATGACTACCGAACTCGAGTATGTTAAGAAGTGAGAGCAGATCTTTAGTTACTCCTGTTCCATATAGAAGTAAGATTGCTGTTTGCAGAAAAGTACTTTCTCTGATTTATTGAAACAGACAGCACATTTTGGCTGTATATAAACAATGAGTATCCTCTGCTTTTAAAGCGTGCTTTGCTATACTTTTACTATTTGCCACGACGTATTTATGTTGATTAGGATTTTCAACTCTAACTACAATAAAACCAAAAAAAGAGAACATTTGAGAACTATCGAATTTGTTTTTCTACCGAAATTAGACTAAAATATTGACATATTTCTTCCCGTGCCTTACATTTTACTGCCGGTTTCAAACGTTCTGGAAAGTGGGAATCCCATATGGCTAAATAGTTTTGAATTTATGTGATGTAAATATTTGTGTCGAATGATAATATTTTCAATATTTATTGCGCTGCATTCGACACGACAGCGTGATCTGCGCGAAGCCAATTGGCAGCAGTGAGATCAGGCTGCTGAATCGATACGGAAATAAAAAATGTACTAAGGTGGATGAGTACCCGATTTATAAATAGTAGAAGTAAAATTCTGTTTTTAGCCCTACATTTATAATTTATTTTTAAAGAGAGTATTGACACAATTATATTCTGGCAAAATGACGAAAATGTTTAATGAAAATATCTCCGTAGAAATATGCTGCACAATGTAATGTTTTGCATGTCATGCTTACGTAGGTACATCTCAATTTTGGTGTATTTGTGTACTTATATGTGCAAATGCAATTTTGTATATATAGTAATTGATGTACGTATTACACTATTGTTATATTCAATATATTTAGTACGATCCATATTATCTACGAAGTCTCATAACGGAATTTTAGGTTTCTTATATTCGACACACAAAATATTTATTTTATAAGTCTCAAGAGTTAATCATTTTAATCGCAATGAAAATGTTTTCCAAATTATCGGATGAAGAACATAAATCATTAAGCGCAATATAAGTCATAAAGTGATCGAAGTAAATTTCATCTGAACCCCTGAGTAAATTAGTCAATGTCAGTACTTAATGCTTTGCCTGCGCTTGGTTTTTAATATGATGGACATAAATGCCATGATTTTATTTGAACGATAATGATAGAGGATAATAATAAAAATATCAACTTTTTTAGTTAGATGAAAAACTGTTTAGGTTAGAAGAAAAACAGGCTCATTTCAATTAAACAGATCCTACTGTTCTTTATAAACTGGTTGCTTAGTGATGAGCAAACAATAATTAAAAATTGATTTTTCATTAATGGTGTACTTCTAAAATTATTTCGTTTCGTAGGTGTACCTTGAACAGAAAAAGTTTGCAGAACAATGTAATACGTTAAACTTGAATGTATTCAATTTTGTATTTTTTTAGGATTTAACCTACTGTTTGAGAGTAAGTGTAAAAATAAATATTATCTACAGTATGTATACTCCTCATGAACATACTTGTTTTATTTTTAAATTAATAGTTTTTCACAAAACTACAGGGTACTTATCTTAAGGGTTTATTAATTATGTTTAATAAAAGAGGTTAAGAAAGCATTACTTAAAATAAATTAAAGAACATCTGTACTATTTCTTCCGTGTTAAATTTTACAATCTATCAGGTTAACATATTCTTTTATTCATTAACCGACTTCAAAAAAGAAATAGCTTCTGAATTCGTCGGAAACTTTTTTTTTCTGGATGTTCAGCGATAATTCTTTACTTAGTAGACCGATTTCCATGAAACTTTCTTAATTTGAAAGAGAGTACGTTAGGAGTAGTCCCATGCAAATATGATGATGATACGATGATGGAGTTTACAAATGCATGATGTAACTCTTTAACGAATGGAAGTAAATCAACTATGATTCAAAATATTTTCTGCGGGTAGTCGTTACTTTGCAAAACAACTACACCACTTACCAAATCAGGGTCTAATTATATGTTCTGGAGATGAACAATGGAACTTCTTAACGGATGTGAGTAAATCAATCGTGATTAAAGATATTTGTTAATAGTAGTTGTTACTTTGCAAAATAACTATACCGTCGACTAAATCAGGGTATAATGATGAGTTCTGGAAATAAACAATGGAACTCTTTAACGGATGATAGTAAATTGAACGTGATTCAAGATCTTTGCTACTGATAGTTGTTACTATGCAACATAACTGCAACATTGACCATGTTAGAGTCTGATGATGCATTCTGGAGATGAACAATGAAACTCTTTATCGGATGATAGTAAATCATACTTAATTCAAGATATTTGCTACTGATAGTTTTTACTTTACAAAATAACTGCAGTATCGATCAGGTCAGGGTCTGATGCTCATAATTTTTTGAAGATAAATGATGCAACTTCTTAACGGGAGGGTAGTAAATCAATCGTGATCCAATATATTCGATACTGGTTAGTTGTTACTTTAATTATTACTTTGCAAAATCATATATTGGATTTCGGATATGGAGAATAGAACACCTCAAGTGGTAGTTGTTACTTTAAAAATTTTGAAATTGGATTTCTGATATGGAAAACGGTATACGGCTAACAGCTAACTACTCAACGATTAACAGCTAACCACTGGCGGCTACTATTGACGCATCGTTTCTGTACGTTGTTGATAACCAATTTTAGACAAAAATTAAATTACATATATGCTAGTTTTGTCCGTGACTTTTAATAATTACACAATATTCTGAGAAAGAAAAATAATTGAATGTTAGTTATAATATAATGACTAATATTATTAATCACTAAAAATTCTAAAATAAGTATTTTAAATCAATATTTTAAATAATAAATAGTTTAAAAAATCGACCTCAAAAAAGGTACTAAAAAGTGAAAAATGGTAATAAATATAAAATTTGATATTATAAATACGTCCGGTATTAATCTATTTCGTAAAGAAATGAATACATTAGAAGTTAAGGTTTTAAACGTACATTATAAATTAAATTAAATTATGAATTTCTTTAAATAATCGACAGTGACTTAAAAAGTAAGTAACTTAGTTATTTATTGCGAATAAGCCATCCAACTCATTTTGAGTTAATTATTTTTTACTTTTTATTACCTTTTTTGTGATTGGTTTTTTAAAAGATATTTTATATCGTATTTATAACTATTTTTCATTATCACTGGTTCAATTCCTTCTTAAATATATTCTCCTTTTAAACATTTTCAGTAATATTACTACCATTAAATACAACTATGCCATTAAGAGCCATTAAATATCATAGACCGACTAAACATAAGATCTGTGGTGTGGTGTAATAGTAATGAGATATTTATGGATTTAACGCAGTAAGAAATAAAAAATGGTGTTTGGTTTTAAATAATGGAAAACCCTAAATAATCTATTATAATTACCTATGTACGTTTAGGAATGCAGTGAAATTTTGTAAATAATGTAATATAATTTAATTTAAAAACCTGATTATTTGGCATGCAATAATAATAATCACATCCTATAAATGTGTTCATTTGTGGTTTGATTATGTTAATTAATATTAGATAATATATAAATTAAATTAATTTTGTAATCTGAAGGTAAGTCACCTTCAGATCTTGTCGGTTTTAATTACGACAAAATGTGTAATGCGGGAAACATATTACAGTGTATTATTATGTATTTACAATCACATTATACTAATTATGACATTTTTGTATTTATTTATTATTTAAATTGGTATGTATGTACTTTTCCTTTCATATTTTATATAAATTTTGAGAAAATATTACATGAAAAGCTTTTTATGAGTGTATCAGGCAAATGACACAGAAATGATTTTTAAACATTTTGTGGCTCAGTTTCGACAAATTGGATATCTAATATTATATAATAATTACTGGCTGTTAACTGTTACTAGCTTTATGTACAATAATTAGTTCCATCAACAAATGTGATAAAAAAAATGTGTTCCAGGGTGAAATATTTTTTCTGGTTCATAAATTGCATGCAGGAGGCATATGACCTTCTTTCGTTTATGCAAAACGAATAGATACACCTATATAACAAAGAAATAGATAATAATTAATAAACAACTATTGTTTCTTTTATGTCAATAAACAAATATTATGTAAATAAGGAAGTTAATATCATAACAAAGCGTAATTAGTAAAACAACAAATGCGAGATATTGACATCTTTTCAAACAACTAGAAAAATAATAAAGATAGGTATAGATATAGATCAAAATAACGTAAATATCATGATAATGTCATATTATAAATTTATATATATATATATATATATATATATATATATATATACCCATAATAATGCAAATATCCTATACTAATGCTTGATAAGTTTTCATATCATTCAAAGCTATTAGTAAAATATTGAGTGATAGTTTTGATATCATTCAAAACGATTATTAAAATAATGGGTCATGAATTTTGAAATTATTCAAAATGACTAGTGAAATAACGGACTATAGATATTGATGTCATTCAAAACATCTAGTAAAATAAAGCTTGATAGGTTGTGGTTTCTTCAAAACGATTAGAAAAATAATGGGTTGATAGATTTTGATAACGTTCAAAATAACTGATAAAATAATGCGTCATAAATTATTATATCATTTAAAACGACTGAAACGACTAGTAAAATAATGAGTGATATATTTGATATTGTTCAAAACGACTAGTAAAATGATGAGTGATAGATTTGATATTGTTGAAAACGATTAGTGAAATAATGAGTAATAGATTTTGATATCTTTCAAAGCCATTAGTAAAATAGTGAGTTATAGCATTTGTTATTATTATTTGTTATTAATATTTAATAAGGAACTAATGAAATATTAACAGTAAAGATGTATTATTAATTGTTGCCAATAAAGAGTTAAATGTAAGGCTGATAAAGTAATATGTTAAGTCTAATTATTCGTTGCACGCATGCCGTGTATGGTATTGACATTTTTGTTTTTAATTCTCTGGGGGATATCAGACCGATTAATCTTAATCGATAAACATTAACTATAATCTTATTTTATCGGTTCCACAGTTTAAAAAAGTTGAAGAACCGGCGATTTCATATTTTCTCCTAATGAAACTCTAATTTACATCAAATGAAATTAAGGTACGATTTCGAACATTTTAATTATTTCATTTAGAAAACTCAAAAGGATTAGAATATTCTAACAGATGTTAGATATACAGATGGAAAGTAACGGCTCACTGAATGCTGCACATTCATCTTATTTACAAACCACTAAATGCTCTCTTAAACAAGCACATTAAATCATTATTTTTATGCTCTCAACGCGCTTACAGTTTTTTGAGTAAACAATTACAACATTATATTGAACTTACGGTTTATAACAATTGGCTGAATGAAGTCCTTTATGTCGTATTTAAAAAGAAAATTTTAAAATGCATTAAGGAATTTAAACCTTCAGTGTCATTTTATTTGCTATATGACAAAAGGTAGGTAATAAATAATTAGAAAATATGAAAAAATATACTAAAATGTAGTAATAATTGTAATTCTGGCATTTATCCTGGGATATATGTATATTATATTATAATACTTTTTTGTATATTATATTATAATTAAATCGAAGTGCCTGATATCTTGCACTAGATTCTTTGCCATCAGCTAAGCATGAAATTACAATTTTATAATTAGTGATATACTGTCTTGTGACTAATATAAGGCAGTACTTCTTAGAAACATGGTTTAATTCCTTTTTCAAAGCGGTAAAAATAAATAACCTGACGCGACATTTAAACTGTGCCTTACTACCAGTCTTACAATACGTGAATTTGCCCTTACTGGTATTTATCCTCCAAATACGTGGAGAGAAAAGTAATTAGTATTTACTTATGGCTAAGCACTTACGTAAATATAATATACTGCTAATAAATTTTTATTGAATTAAAAGGAATTTTTTGCTTCTAAGCCTAATTTTAAATTAGTGATTTTCAAAACATTGGTAAATTTTGAACAATTTGTTACTTTTTCAACATTTGTGTTTTAGAGTATCAAATATCTAATGGTGTTGGTAAACATGAGCAAATGCCGCGAAATCATGCACCGATGTTTTTCCAAGAGGGTTCACTTGATAAATATTCAAAACACATTTCGCTAATCTTTATATAAGATAAAAACAATTTTGAATATCCATCGACCAATTTATTACTTATTTCCTGATTTGGAATTGTAAAGTTGGCTAGTACCTGTGGCAATTTTCCATCGACACAGCTTGAGGCGAAATGAAATTTCGCTACCCTAATAACCTGTGCGAAAAGGTTACAATTTTCATTTAGGATAAACCCTCTGGCTAATTTCTTACTTCCGGGATTTTCTTTGTGGGCTATCGAACAGCGACGCAGGCGATTTAGAAATTTGAGACTGTGTTGTCGAAAAAACTTTGAGGTTTAAATCATGAAACGATAATGGATATACAATTTTTCCTAACGTGACTAATCTTTTTGGTTTAATTAAATTTTATGAAAAGTAAAAAAAAATTAATTTCAGTAATCTGCTTACAAAAATTGTGATATGTATTATATTCAGGGGTTTGAATTTTATTACAATTCCTTTTGAGATATGTTTAATTTAAAGACAGTAATTTGGTTTAGTAACACAGAGCATACAATACGTTTGTAAATACTCGTCAAATTTATACACTCGGGTGCATATCTGAACCTGTTATTAGGCACGTTTTTTATGCGCTGTTACAAACATATTCATACTATGAATTATAAGTATAAACCTGTTAGTGTGGGTATGAAGTTTTTAGTTCGGCGGTTTTGTACACACTAGTGAACTCATGAGATACTTGCTAATTGCGTGTAGAATTCGTAAGAGGAGGATCTATATTATAATCTTTCTATATTATAGGTATTAATATTAAACTATTTAAAAATATGAATTTTCCACTGTGTAAATATCAACACATTTACGTAGTGAAAAATTAATATTTTGATATATATCCTACTCTTTAATATTGCATATTTCACTGGCGTAACGTATAACACATATTTAAAAAAATTGTCTAAAAATTTATCTAGAATCATTGCTATAGTTTTTCTATAATCTTTTGGGTCTGCTTCTAAACTCACATTTCTTTATAACTTCAGAATTAGTAGTTTCGGTGTTAACAGGGAAAACATTCGTTTTTTGTAACCCATATTTTTTTATAACTTTAGAATTAGTAGTTTCAGTTTTAACAGGGAGAAAATTCGTTTCCTGTAATCCACATTTTTTTATAACTTTAGAATTAGTCGTTGCACTGTTAAAAGGGAGAACATTGGTTTTTTGTAACCCTTATTTTTTATAACTTTAGAAGTAGTAGTTTTTGTGTTAATAGGAAGAACATTCGTTTTTTGTAACCCATATTTTATTAACAATATTTTTCGTTTTTGTTTGATTTTCATTAGTATATCTCTAAAAATATAATACTTAAAATTATGAAACGATATGTTTAAGATCCTTGTAACTAGCCCTTTCGTATCATCTCCATAATCTATGTGGAATTAAAAAAAAACTTTTCGTGTAATTAACTTGCCCCCCCCTCCTCAAATTTCCATGTGAATATTATTGAGCATTAGGTCTTAAGTTATGTGGGGGTTAATATATTTTATTGTTACGTCGAATTTATATTTTCGCGATTTCGAAGAAAACCCCCTGTGATAGATTGACAGATAAAGACGTAAATGAACTTATGAGGGTTCAGTTTCTTTCCTTTCGTGGTAAGAAAATCTAAAATTAAACATTTAAGTATATATATATAATTTTCTATTTAATTATTTGTAAAATTAATGTTATTTTTCATTAAGTAAATGGCATGCATTTTAAAGATATATAAGTATCCAGAAGTTTTAGAAAATTCTTTCGTTTTGTGTTAGTTTATTTAGTAAGCTATGTTAAGCTGTTTTTATTATATATTCTTTAAATAGGGGATATGAAAAATATTATTTACAATGACAACTCATAATAGCCCTTTTAAGATAGATCTGGTTAGATTCTCATTTAGTTCTTTCACATTTTCTAATGAGAATGGTCGAATGAATGTCAGATAACCAGATAAGAAAGAGAACAATCCTTTGCAAAAAAAATGGAACTGGCAAATTTTTGATTGGAAAGCTTTCAAAAAAGAAGGCTATAAATATGATTCAAGCATTTTACCAACGAAATTAGTTCAGTTTCTTTAGGCAATCTGGTTTTTTTTCAATACAATTCGATATTGAAAGGATTGACACTACGTTTTCTTTTTTTTAAATCCATATTATTATAAATACGATGATGATTATTATTAACGAAAGGCTGATTTCAATAATTTATTTGTTTGCCAATATTACATGTTTTATAATTTAATTTAATGTATTATAAAATGTATTAATATTTAATATATTATACAAATATTTATATAAGACTGTGGATGTATTTACGTAGAAAATTATTCTGATGTGGGAATGTTAGGATACAAGTTAACCTAATACTTTGAAAAACTGGCTTTTTGTATCTCACTATGACTTGTATCTGTTTTTTCCCATAGACGATAAATAAAATAAATAAATATTCTGTGACACGAAAGGAAATTGCACAGTGCAATTGACGTTGACAGTTTATTTTCTATGTATTTACCAGCTCCATTATAGTCGATTGCCGTAATATTTCATTTCCATTTACTGTGTTACACAATAAATAAAGAAACATTGAATGACATTGCTTTATTTCTCAAATAATTTTTTTGCAGTTTTATTTCTAATATATTGTTTCCTCGTGTAAACAAGCTCTTTGCTGTCATCTGCACAAATGGCAATGACTTTTGGCTTTTGAACTTAAATTCGCATGTTATACAAGTTAAACAAGTTTCAAATATGTGTTCATCGGGCAAAAATTACTAATCCAAAGAGCATTCAAGAGATATCAATTTATATATTTAATAATTTTCTCGTGGAAACTGTCAAATATATAACGTTTCGTTGTTTTATTTTAAAACCTATGCGACAGATGAATTTTCATTACGTTAAATTAATTTTATTGCCGCCGATATAAAGCTTATATTTATCATTTATTTTGTAAATTACACTGAATGTATAAAAATTACCTTTAGATATAACATGAAACAGCCATGTCAGTATAAATAAAAACGGATACAAAATAATGTCACTCTAAACTTATTAATTAACTAAAATGGGTTTTTCCAATTGAATTCCAGTTCATGAAATGAAAAAAAAACTAAATTTGTGATTTTATATTAAGTGATACGTTTTGTTATCAGCATATTAGGAAAATAAAACAATTTATATTATGTTAAATGTAATATGAAATAATTTCAATTTTGGAAGCTTAATTACAAATTAAAATATCGACAAATATGAGAAAAAAACTAACATTTTTTACGTTCTGTTTTTGTTACTGAAGGACACAGTGCATCCGTGTTGAGGTTTATCCAAGCTAAACTAAAACTCACGAAAAATAAGTGTGCTGGCAAAAAACTATACCAATTCAAAGTGCCTCTTTAATGGTAAAAAATTATACCTGAATGGTATAATTTTTTACGTAGGTATATATTACCTCCATTTTATTTATGTATTTGTATACATGACCTCACATGACCATGTATACACATGACCTCAATAACATTCATAGATTTATTGAACATTTCGCTTTTTTGTCGATTCTTTACACCTCATATTTTCCCATGGTTTCTTTGATGTTTATTAATTTAACTTGTTTATTTCCAAATATTGAATATATTTGGTAGAAAGTAATTATTCACAATCAAATTAAACTTCGTGATGTAGTATTATTTCCACTTTATTTAAGTTTTTTCCGGCAATCCAGGTTTCGTTGTATTAGCCTTTGCTAATAACCTACCTGAAGATGTTGTAATAAAACGAAACCTAGGTTGTGGTAAAGAGCTTAAAGAAAATAGAAATAATACTACATCACGTAATTTCATTTTATTGAATATTGCCTAAAAAAAGTATTGGACTATACTTTTCAAATGTTCTAAGTTATTGGATGTTAATTAATTTTTTTCTTTAGAAGTGAACAAATCTTTGTGACTTTTATTTCTCTATTTATCTTTAGAAGTAAACAACATTCATGAGATTCATCTCTTTATTTATCTCTAGAAGTGAGCAAACTTTTGTGAAATTCACATCATTATTTTATCTTTAGACAACTAAAAAAGTGTATTTCACAAAACCTTATGAAACTTATTTCTTTCATTATCTTCACAAGTATTCATTCTATAATTTTAAAAAATACGTTTTGAAACTTGTTTCTATCAATAAACCATCGTTTAATATTTTCTTTTCGCTTTTCTATTAACTTTCCTCAAAAGCTGTCTTTCCTAATTTTCCTTAATGGATGTGTTTCAGATACTAAAGTTAAATATAATTGACATCGATACACGGTATGATAGGACTTTATGAGTATTTCAACAGAACATGCGAGTATGTTCTACAGAATAACTTTCACATTGAGTCCATTCATAGTACTTGTTGCGTTGCTGTAACCGGGAAAGCGCGCACGAGTGACCCCAATCGATGATACGAAACAATGAATAAAAAATGTTAACCGCCAAGGTTCAGCTGGTCGTACAAGAATATTTAATATTTTCATTTAAAATATATATTTTCTACATTAAAATATGATGTTCATTATTAGGTATCTATGTATGCACAGTTATGATAATTTTAAATTAGAATCACGATTAAATTATGTGGAGATTTATTAATGATACCATATTTGTACCTTTGACGATATTTTAAACCATGTTTTAGCATTTTGTCACGGTCATAAAAGTATAATAGACATTAATGCTTAAAAATATATTTAATTAACACCCAAACATATACATATATGTATATATGTATATATATATATATATATATATATATATATATATATATATATGTGTGTGTGTGTGTGTGTGCGTACATGTGTGCGTCTGCATGTAAACGTTTGTAAGGCTTTTTGTAATTGGTTGCTTACTTTCTTATTTTTCATTACAAAAAAAAATTACTTCTGCTTCTAAATATCGGGGTTTGAATAAAATTATAAGATTTACCTGTTTGGTATTTGTATTGTTATTAGTCCTATTTTCTGTAGTTATATATTGAAAATGGAAAAAAAACAATCATACAATATTTTTTCATGGTATCGAACTCTAAAAATGAAAAGATTTGTTTTTTTATTCAGTATTGTTTTAGTGTCTACTTCCTTGAAAATGCAAAGCAACATAATACAACTTTTGTAAAAAACAAGTACTTATATTATAGTAATGAATAAATAACATAAACGTTTTTTATTTAAATAATTATTACGTACTATTTTTGGTAATTATTTAAGAAGTGACTTTCAGTGCATTTATTAATATTAGAAATAATGACAAAAATTATAAAGATCGTTGATGAAATAAACCTGTGACATCAAATAAAGACGTTGAGTGTTTTTAATCTAATGATAATTTACCGTTTCCTATGACGCAAACTTGTTGCTGTATGTTGCTAATTTGCTAACCTCATTAACGCGATGTTAAACAAAACCAGAGTTGCATCGCAAAACATATTACGTATTACTGTTTTTATTTTTACCTTGTCGTGTTTCGAAGACACAAACTTTTTCGATTTTCAATCATTAAATATGAAGTAATGATTAAAATAATTAAAAAATAACTCAAGCTGTTAAACGATGCTTCCTTTTATACTACCATTGAAATTTATACGAACCGTTTAAATTATACCTATACGCATTAGTTGAGCATATATTTTATGTGGTTCAAGGGACAAATATGTTGTAATTTGGAACAACAAAAACATTACGCGTTCATGTACTCATAATTACTAAGTACTGAGTGCACTCATTGTTGCCCAATCTTAGTAATTAATTGCTACTATTAACTGTGGTACGACTAATAGATCAATGCATAATAAGTATTGGTATATACGATGCTGTGCGGCAGAAAACTCTATCTGAGTCTGAAAACATAGATAGTACAGATAGTATTTTCAGTGAGCTATACCGTGTAGATGCTTGAAGTACTGCTTGAAGTTACGAGATAGGAACAAAGTGCCCTATTTTAAAAATATCACGGTACGACCGTATAACAAACGAATGAGTACTATAAAATCTTGACGTCAAAGTGGAGATTATGAACACGATTAGTCGTAAAAAGCTAACTTGCTTCAGGGAAATAAGGAAAACAAAGTCCTCTAACTCAGTATCCAAGGAAAAGTTGTAGGAGAACGAGGAATAGGACAGTGACGGAAGTCCTGTTTAAAAAAAACTGAGTGAGACATTTGATTTTACTATTATATATATACATATATATATATACATATATATATATATATATATATATATATATATATATACAAATACACTACCCGTATCTACGAAGTTATTTTGTTACGTACTGAAATTTGATACTGTTATTTAAAACGTATCTCAGCGCATATTGATAAAAATTAAAAAAAAATGTAAATAACACCTGATAATTGGAATATCTTTACGTCAGTATTACGTATTGGGCGTTAATTTCGTTTCTTGTCAAACAATTATCTTTGATAACTGCCCACCTAAATATGTCATACAACGAAAACTAGGTCGGTGTTAAGAATTTAAATAAAGCAGAAATAATACTACATAACGTAGTGTCATTTAATTGTAAACTTAAAAACTAGTTAATTTTTTTATAAGTATCCGAAATAGGGCTATGAAATAAAGCGACATGTTCATGCTTTACGAAAAAGTTTTACCGCATACCTTCCCAATTCTAATCGAGTATAAAAAGATTTAACTTATAAAAATTCGAAGGATAAACCATATAACATAATACGTAAGTAATATTTATATACACAACTTACATTTAAAAAAATTAAATTTGATATATTTTTGTTGTCGCCAAAACTAATATATGTGTGAATGACTTTGCCATTCATTTCGTATTCACTTTATGAGTTTTTAACATTGTTAAAGTATTTCTAAGTGTTCATAGTTAAAGACATTCCAACAATCTCTAACGAATTATGTGCAATTTTCTTTTTTTTTAATTGTGGAAAACCTCATTTTCTTTCATTTTAATTATATCGCATTACCTTATTTCTATTTATAAATATCATACATGCTTGTTACAATCATACATGCTTGTTATAAAAATCTATTAATACAGGCTTCTGCCATATCTAAAGCTTAATAGCTCAAAGAGTAAAACCGAAAGCTTACTTAATTTTAAGTAGCTGCATTAAGAAACTGCATTTTTTGTGACTACCGGTATCATTTTTTTCTAAATTAGTAATGCTAAGGTCATATATCTTATTTACCTTGGAACTTTGAGCATGAAAACAAGTAAGTACATGACGATCGCATAGTCAATGTTGTAGTAAGAAAAAACTAAGGATATACCTCTAGATTATCGATTGTTGTAGTTAGATACCGAGTGAATATGATCACTTTTAAATGAAGAAGGTCAAAATCGACATATCACAGGGATGTATTAAAGAAACATTAATAATTATTGAAAGAATCTTTGATATCTGCAATTAAATTTGAACCGAGAGATTATATTAAGAATAATATTAGGAGAAACATGATTTTTTTAGGCAGCTCTTTGAAAGGGTTACATATGTTCTATAATTCGGTGGCATGTTGAACGTATGGAGAGTTAAAAAAAGACTTGAATAGGACACAACATCTAATCAAATGTTCCGATGCTTTACTCATGGATAGTATTGAATGAAATTATCGTGCTAATAAAAATATCGAAAGAAAAGTATGGACACCCTAAGGTGTAGATACTTTCCTAAATTGTTTAGTATGTTTTTTCCAAAATACTGTCCATATTTCCAATCCATACACACCTGTTACCGCCTTTAATATGTTCTAGAAACTTTTATCCATGAAAAATGTTAATGCAAATCATATCAAATGGTTAGCTGTGAAACATTGAAATTGAAATTTAATCAATCAAATTTTTGTTATATGAGATGAAAATCAATGTAAGAAAATAGAAACCAACTGGATTAGAGAAGAGAATGGAAGGAAAAAAATAATGAAAGGGAATTAAATTTAAAAATTCCGTAATTGTTCTTTTCAATCGCTTAAAAATAATATAGAGGATATTATATTCAGGCATTTTGGGGTTGGGAATTGGAATCAAACAAATGAACAACGTCTTTTTTAAAATCATAAACAGTATGAAATGTCGCCTATATGACAATACTTTGTCAGTATTTTATTTTCACCATAAACTTGCAATTCGAATAGAGTTTTGGAGTATTATATTAAGGATATAATTTTGAGAGATTTAATACTCTATCGTCTGTGAAATACTCATAAGTAAAAACTAGTAGGTATCGACTATAGAATTATTGATATGTAAATTTACTCGATACTGGAAAATAGTAATCTAAAATTATGAAAATAACGGAGTTTCTATAAGCTTACCTAAATCTAGAAGGAAAACCATACCGATGATTATAAAACGCATAGTTTTCAGAATTTTATGATATTTTACGACTGCGAAAGAGCTAAACAATAAATATACATGATGGAAAATAATATAATTTTTTGAAAATAATTGAATGGAAAATGTACTATACTTATATTTTTATAACTTGTTTATATCCAAATATACCAGCTTAGACAATGACACGAAACAGAAGTCTAGGTCTATGCTATATTAATTTGCTTCCTCAATAAAAGAATTGGGACCGAAAATGTTAACAAGTTCTATTTGAATGTTAATTTTATTTCTAGTTCTTGATATTGCATGGGTATACATGTATTGGTGAACTCCAACTCCCTTTAGTTAAAATGTCAATATGAGGAAGTTCGAAATATTAAATGAATGAGTAAAAGATCTGGGTAGTGGATCTGATTAAGTAATATCAAAAGATGGTAATTAAGGGTATCACAAACATTCAAAAAACCTAGAAGAGTCCGCGGTAGACTAAGTTATGTGAACGAGTTAGATCAAGATAAAGAAATAACATGTATTATAATTCGTAGCATAAAACGAATACCATAACATACTATAGCATTCAAAGTTTGTGCAGGTGAGAAACTTCACGAAAGCATCGTGATGGCTTTTCAGGGTACCCTGAAAAGCCACCATATTTCGCAATGTCCGTTAGTGTCTACTCATCTCTTATATCCTCGCTGCCCCTATAGTTTTGGATTTATGACAATACAATTTTGAAAACATGTGCTCCTGATAAACATTTCAATTAATATGTAGCAAAAAAGCTTTCCCCTATTTTTAACGTACCTATCCTTATTGAGATTTGAAAACAATTTTTTACCGTACCCCGCTGTATGAGATATCATTATAACGGCCTTTAAAAATTAAATTTAGTTTCCAGTTATCACTTTCCATCTCAAGCGTCATTTATGAAATATCAAGCTTCAAAATTACGTGAGGTATGTCCATCCTTCCATCTTCCTCTAATTTTTCCACCATTAGTTTGAGCAATCCGAACAATGTTGAAATAATATTATTTCATTTTAATTCGCATAAAAAATTTCAATATATTCTGGGGCTTTAAGTTGTGCTTATCCCAACTGATACTTGGTCCATTTTTTTATTTTTACGTCATTTACCATGATACACTCTAACATACTAGTCACTTTTATACCGAGAATTGTTCCTGTAGGACGAAACTTGATGTTATTTTTCAGTATTATTTCAATACTGCTGATGTCAATAAAAAGAGCAACGTGTATATCTGAAAATTTAAAATAATAGATATTGTGATGGATTAGAGACTAACCTCATTATCATAAAAAAATCGCATGGACAATGTGGCGAGTTGAAAGGTGGTAATACGTAATTTTAAGCCACATCACATGAGGGAAAAGAGTACCTCCAGATATAGAGTTGAACCAAAAATATTTTTCAGTTATTAAATGCATCTATAATACGGTATTTTTCAGTGTTACAAAACGATAATTGAAAGGAAATTGTTTATATATGAAAATGTAATAGTATATAGGAGGGTAAGGTGAAAAATTCTAGCTCTGAAAATGAAAGACTTGCAGTCTTGCAGTTTTTAATTTAAAAAATTACTTTATTTGTCTATTTAATCCTCCTTGACTTCAACACACTTGGTCCAGCGTTTCTCTAACATCACTATTCCTTCCCAGAAGTAGGAGTCTAGAAGGCTGTGAAAATATCCATCTACCCCTCTCAACTTCTTCATTGGACACGAAGGGCTTCCTCGAAACAAATTTCTTCAAGTTTGGGAACAGATGGCTGTCTGGCGGTGCCAAAGCAGGAGAATAGGGGGATTGTCGGACATATCGTAATCCAAATACCGCAGTTTTCCCATCGTCAGCGCACCTTTGTTAGTGGATGCATTGTCCTGTTGAAAGATTATTAGTTTTTTCTTCAAGATAGGCCTCTTCTCGGGAATTATCGCGAGAAGAGGCCTAGCTTGAAGAAAATCGCGCATCTAGCTGGTCAAGAAGGTTTGTCGCCTGTAATTGATCTGCCTTTTTAAGATAATCAATTAACAGGATCCCTTTCGCATCTCAAAGTACACTGGCCATGACCTCGGCAGATGCGATCGACTTCGCTTTCTTTGGCGCTGAACCATCAGCTTCCACCCACCGTTTTGACTGCTGTTTCATTTATGGCGTGTAGTGGTGGACCCATGACTCATCCATGGGGACTAATTGCCATACAAAATTAGTCGGATTCTTGTTCAAATGGTCCAATCATTGATGTAAAAGTCGTTTGCACATTAAGTTTTAATTGGCATTCATAAAATACGGCACCCACCTTGTAACGAGCTTTGGCATCCCTAATTCTTTATGCAAGATATATCACACTCTTTCTTTCGATATCCCACGGCCTCGGCTATCTCACTCACCTTCACTCGCCTATCGTCCAACATGGTATCGTGCACCTTTTTAATGGTTTCCGGTGTGGTTGCGTTTTTTGGCCGTCCTTTATGTGGGTCAATTTCGAGGGACGTGCGATAACGTTTAAATCCAGTTTCCCACTTTTTAGCGGTTGACATTAAGGGAACAGAATCTCCGTAAACTTTTATTACTTATGGATGAATTACCTTAGAGGTTAATCCATCTAAAACGAAGAATTTTATGACTGCACGATGTTCAAGTTTATCCATTTTAACGAAAATCGCGCAAAACATCTACCGCAAAAATTCGTGTAAACAAGCTACTTAAGAGAACAAGTTGAAATTTATCATACGAACTAATGACATGTGCAGCGAGGCAAAAAATATAAATGCTTGGTAATCACCAAGCATTGAAATAATAATTAACTTTAAATTTACTCACAAAAAACATGAAATATTTTACTGCCAATACCAATATTATCCTTCATATGGCTAAACTCTAAGAATGTAGTTTGTTTTTAGTTGTTTTGTTTGCAATAAAAACCTATTTATAATTACGTAGTTTATTATAACACAATTAATTGTACCGATTTCTTATAATAATTTTATTAACTCGTTCCACTTATTTTTTGATCATTTTATTACATATAAATGTAAATAAGTGGATTTTAGGCTAACCAGCCTGAAGCGTGATTAAAGCAGTAAAATCGGTGCAGAATAGTTCAAAAATATATTTGGAAAGAGAGCGAAATGTAAATCAACCTTAAGGTGCTAGAGAAATACGGATCAAACAATTCAAAATCTTCTTGTAACATAATACTTCATTTTGAACGCCATTTCTATGTCAGGCCAAGAACTTTTTACCTTACCTTCGTATGAGCGAAAAAGATTCAAAGTAGTTTTATATCATTGAAATTTTTTTTTCAAACAGACCGATACGGTTAAATCATCCTATTACATCTATCGTGTATGTCCATTAATATTCTGGTATATTTTACATTAATACTTCTATCGTTTCGAAATACTTGACCCATTTAAATTTATATTTAAGTTGAGCTATAAAGTTATACAGTACAGTTACTCGTTATCAAACAATTCAACGTAACTGTTCTAATTAATTTATTCTGTCGAATTAAATAGATAGCAGTTTATATGGATTTGATTAACGTAATTTAATATTTATACTACTAATACCCTAACTCAGCAAATGTAATATTATCAAAGGATTCAAAACGGCTAGAGTTGGCTACTCATTATTTAACTTGTGGAACTGGTATTAAGCTACAGGGCAACATTAACTGTAAAGTTTTCAGCGGTTTAAATTATTTGCTATATTTGCTTTTTGCGGAGTCCAGGGTCTGTCTCAGTCAGCAACACATCGACAGCTCTTTTACTGCTTGCTGCCCGTTTGTAAATAAACTTATCACGTTCTACTCAGCTACGTTCATTAAGCCTTATTTAGATTTATTCAACTCGGTGTGACTGTTTACAGGTATATATATATATATATATATATATATATATATATATATATATATATATATATACATATATATATATATTCAATTTATTTGAATGCAGCATTTTCTGACGTCGTCGCAAGGATAACTTAAAAAATGTGAAAAAATCACCACCATTAAAAATTAGGCAAGCCTTGAAAAAAACTATCAGGCTTCAAGAATTCTGGCGATATTACCTGTTTTAAACGATTTAATTGTTTATTTTCTTATAACTGCAAAATATTTCCAGCGATTAATCAATTTTGTCTTTGGACTTTTTAATTTTTTTTCATTTGGCGCATTCGAAACACTCTCACTCAATTAACACGGTATTTTGGTACCGTTAGCGGCGGTTAAGTAATATTACCATTAATTATTTAAGTTGGGCTGACAGCATGCAATATTAATTTTTGCAGTATAGCATGCTCTTAACCGATTTGTTTTTAAATTTATTTGAGGTTTTGAACTATTTGCTTCTCTACAACCGGTTAGAACTAATATAAGTAGTACACAATTAAAAAGAGTTATATAAGCCCAAGTAATAAAATAAAAATCAGTTGAGAATAATTAACAGACTAAAAGACTGTGCTTAAATAGAACAACCACCCTCAAACCAATATAGGATAGCCAGAAAATAAAGACTTTTTGCAATAAAGTTGATTACGTGCATTGCAATATCAAGCCACTGGGCAAGTTCATTTCTATTGTGGAGTAGGTACCATGGTATATACAATAAGCGAGACCGGTTGTTATGTCACGGAAATATTATCTAGCATTTTATGAAGTAAACCCTGGTATTCGCAATATCTTTTACGATTATATGAAACTACGTTACGTAGTATTATTTCTACTTTCTTTAAGTTCCCTACCACGACCTAGGTTTCGTTGTATTACAACACTTTCAGGTGGGCTATTAGCAAAGATTGCAATCTTAACGTAACTAGGATGTAACAAGTATGTACAGGCTTGAAATACTGACTATGGTGAATCCAAAAGAGGGAAAGTGATTTATATGGCCGTATATATGTATGAATATGTATGTGTGTATATGCATGAATATGTATTTATTTATTTATTATTTATTATTGGCACACAAACAGTTTTGTTACAATTTTAACAATATTATTCGAGAAACATAAGCGTATAAATGTATAATTTTCTTGTGACAACACCAAAATCAGTGAGCACAGCATGATTAATTAGTTGTTACCATTATCATATAATGTTATTACGAATAAGGAACATTTCAATTAATTTCAATAAATTTACAATAAAGAAGTTGATCAATAAAATGCACAATTTTAAATTAATTATAGTGAATTAAATAACACTTAATAAGGGAAGTAATCAATAAAACATATAGTCAAATACGCAAACCAATTTATGTTAAAAAAAACGTTGAATTGTTCTAAATATAAGCATAACATTACACTAAATATCACTTTTTAACAAGCAGAAGTTACCTGTCTCCGTCAATCTCAATAAGTTTTTTTTAAATGATGAAGTTGAGGACCCAAAGAAATCTACAGTTGAAGGAAAATTATTCATGATTATACGGCTTATTTTATATACGAGAGCGAAAAATCTTAAATTCGTGCGACACTTTGATACAAATAAAGGACGATATATATGCGGTCTACTGTTATTACGTGGGATGTTAAATCGAAAGTGCTGTCAATTGTATTTTGAATAAGCTTATGGAGGAATATGCAGTCAGCGCGTTTTCGTCTTTGAGCTAAAGTGTTTAATTTAAAATATAAAAGACGCTCTTCGTACGTGAGTAATATTTTGTTCAACCCAGCTTTGAAGGTGAGGTGGTACAAAAATTTCTTTTGAGTCCTTTCGATGTGTTCAGAGTATTTCTTAAAAATTGGGTCCCATACCACACATCCGTATTCGAGCTGAGTACGCACAAGTGAATTGTAAAGAGATATCAATGTTTGAACGTTTTTAAAATCCTTGCTTGCCCTCAAAACGAAACCCAACATCTTCGCAGCTTTACTAGTAACGTAGTCCACGTGTTTGTCAAATTTTAACTTATCGTCTACAATTATTCCTAGATCCTTAATGTTATTATGTTGAACAAATTTTACATTGTCGATGGCATACTGACTATTAAAAGTTTGGGAGCGAATGGAAAATTTTACATAGGAACATTTATTTAGGATTTAGGATTTAGGTGCATTTTGTTCCTCGAGCACCATACTGACAGGATGTTAAGAGTTGTGCAATATCTAAATCGTTTTCTATTATTTTGTAAATTTTGAGATCATCTGCGAACATAAGATGCTTGGCATGAAGCAGTTCTTTGCTTAAGTCATTTATAAAAATGCCGTATAATAGTGGCCCGAGGTGGGAGCCCTGTGGTACGCCAGATTCTGATTCACGTTCACTAGATGAAAACCCATTGATTACAACGCGATACTTTCTGTTTGCTAAATATGATTGGAACCATTTCAGCAAGTCACCATGTATACCGTAACATTGCAATTTGTATATTAAAATAGCATGGTTTACTTTATCAAAGGCCTTGCTAAAATCAATATAGACTGCGTCGACTTGCTTGCGTTTATCTAAAGCTTTTGCAATATCCGTAATATATTCAACCATATTTGTTGACCTATATTTTTTTGGTAAGAAGCCATGCTGGTTGGGGGTGATATGTGGTTTAATGTGATAATAAATAGTTTTGTAAATAAGACATTTGAAAACCTTACCAAAAATAGGTAGAATTGACATAGTACGGTAATTAATTATATTGTTTAAGTTACCTGCTTTGTGAATAGGCGTTACGTTAGTCATTTTCCAGCATTTTGGAAAGTTACCTGTCCGTACTGACAGATTAAATATGGAATTCAGCGGAGTTGCCAAAGTATGGGCACAATTCTTTATAAAGATGCCAGGAATTTGATCAAGACGTGGTCCTTTCTGTACGTCCAAATTTAGAAGGGTTTTAAGGGTCTCTTTCCGAGATATGCTATTTTTCCCTATCGTGTTGGCTGAAAATATTTCGACCATTTTACATTTATTGACGTCATCATCTGCGCTCTTGCTGTAAACAGAACTAAAAAAATCGGCAAAAAGGTTAGCAATGAAAGACCCGTCGAAGCAGTTTGCTCCATGTAGCTCACCTCGGATGGAATATTGCTAGATTTTTTTCGTTTTGATTTTGCACATGATCAGAAGAATTTTGAGTTATTAATGATTTTACTCGTGACATTACTTAAGTAGATTTTATAGCAGTTTTTTATGCGTTATTTAGAGCGAGATCTTAAAATTCTGAAGGTTAACTTATCCATTGGATTACTGTATTTTTTGTATTTTTTATGAAATTTGTCATTTTCTGCTATAAGTTTTCTTAGGCTTAATGGATACCATGACGGATATTTCATCGATTTTGTGTTTTTTTTAAGAAACATAATCAGATACACATTTAAAAAGCACTCCGTAAAATCTATTTAATGCATTGTCAATATTTTCATTATTACTCAGATCTAAAATTTCATTCTAATCCACCTTATTTAAATGTTTGTTAATTTTCAGATTGTCCACTTTTTGGTAGTTAAACGTTGATCTAACGCAATTCTCCAATAAATTTTTCACTTCATAACGGATTGAAATGTCCAAAGCCGGATGATAATCATCTAATTTACTAAGGGGTCGCTCGGAACAATTATTTATGTTCAGAAACGATACTGTACCGCAAAAATTTCAATAAAGTACCTGAATTTTCATTATTTTTTACTTTTCAATGCATTACTTATCCAGTTTTTATTTAAAGTCAGTTCATCTTTTTTGCTCAAAAGGTTTCATTATTTTATTATAAACAAATATCGTGACTTTGCAAGAACTACAATAATATAGCAGACTAGCTAAACCCAACCACGTTTCGCTGTAGCTCAGTCTTATATGACACGAATGAGAAAGTAAATGAAAGTATTTTAGCAAATACAGATTCACAGAAAAAACATATCATTCAGTTAAACACCCTGCTATGCGTTTCAGTGGCTTTACTAATTAAAGGAAATAAAGAAAGAAGATGCTTTCCACAAAAAAATATTTTTTATTATGAAGCTATGGGATTGTCCATATTTTTATTTGTCCGTTTTCTGCAAAAACATAAAGACCAAATGGTATACTGATTCTGGAGCGTGCGATGTATAATTGCCCATAAGAGAAGCAATCGTTTTATAAATTAAAACCGAACACTTGCAAATATTACCCTTGCGTTTTATTAACAGTCATAGCGACCGCAAGGCATATTGGAAATTGAAGATGTCGGAATTCGAATGCCATGTCGGTGGAATAAGTGGTATCCGTGGAAGTAGTAAGTCTTCACCTTTATGGGGTGCAATAGAATTGTTGCTTCAGTTAGATTGTTCATCAATTTTTTACTACTAATTGTGTGCCACTACATAACTTTGGCTGATTGAAGTTCCGGAGTAATATAATTGCACTCCTACTTTCAAGTTTAGAATGTGTGACAATAATCCGGGGAAATCGTGAGAATTAAGAAATTCCGTTGGAAAATTAACTACTTTTCTTTGGTTCATCACGGAGTCAATTTATTTGTATGTTATTGTTTTACCTGCGATTATGTTCCAAAACGATGTTGTTTATATCGTGTACGTCGACAATTTTGGCCACTAGAATGGCTCTTCGGTTTAACGATGAGTAATTTTGATAATTTTTTTCGATTCTTTGGAAAATCTTGTCTGTTAATTCTTCTTTTGAATTCAGGATGTTAAATAAAATAGGCGGGAAGGTGACTTAAAAAAATTAAATAAAATAATAAAAAAATAATAGTAATCATATTTTTGAAAAAAAAATGCGACGTTGTGTAACATTTCAAGTTAACCGACCAACTACTTTTCGAGTTTTGCGAGTTCAAATATACGCAGGATGTATTTTCGTACGTGAAGATGTATAAAACCTCTTCCGTGAGCACAAAAAGGGGGGCTATTTTTATATTTTTTACGTGAGGATGTATTTTTTACGTGAAAATATATTAATCCAGGCTTTAATTAATTTTTTTTACGTGAGACAGTTTTTATATTTTTTACTTGAAAAAGTATTAATCCAGGCTTGAATTAATTTTTTTACGTGACATTAGAATTCTTTTACGTGAAGAGGTATTAATCTAGGCTTTAATTAATTTCCGTTCTAATATTTTAAAAAACACGTTCCGTGAACATAAGGGAGATTATTTTTATACTATTACCCGGGAATAAAGATTGGGTTTGGAAATTCGTGATAGGCGATATGAGTTAATAAATGTTAATAATCAAAGATACAGATTTTTCCTTAGAGAAAAAAACTACGTGATTCTAATGAATGTCCTAACGATCTTAATAACTTAACGAACATCATAAAACATTAATACTGCCGCCCAGGAATTACTTCAGATTTCGGGCTAAAAAGTAATGTGTAATAAATATTTTGTAAATAAACTCAGAACTTATGGAGTTACAGGGCAACAAATATATATCCAGCCATAAATTCATTCGCCTAATCAAACTTTCATAGGCGTAACACTTTCATAAACATCATAGTAGTTTAATTAGGGCTTGCTCGATTAAATTTAAAATAAAACGGAAATAATAACGATGAAAGAAAAATTATGCTAGTGATTTCATATTTTCGTATATAAAAAATTAACACAAGGTTTGTTTGCACATTATAAATTCAAAATTTGCGTTTGTGTCACATACGATTGGCACATGCATAAATTAACAGTGTTTTATCTATCGCGAAGACTATGAGAAGTGTATTTATAATGATTGTTTAACAGTCAAAAATCATGTTAAACCTGCACCTATTTCGCTATCCTCATAAATAGCATATGAAACCAAAACCTGTTTCGTAGTGGGCATAAAAACTTTGCTTTAGTGAGATGAATAACCTGCACTAATATGCTCTTTTATAATTATCACAACGTGAAATGATTACCAAGTTGTATTAGCAGTAAAACTCCCAAGTTAAAGTAGAGTTTCCCAGTTATTGAGATGATCCTATTAATTCTGGTAAACCCCAAAAAACTATATATATATATATATACATATATATATATATATATATATATATACATATATATATATATATATATATATATATATATATATATATATATATATATATATATTTATATGATAACATTACCTCTACAGATAATACCTTATTAAAGAAATAAAAACAAATTTCATTCTTACAAGTAATTATTATTAAACTCCTAATAAAAAATATATTTTAAAATATTTTTAAAAAATGTTTACTATTATTTACAAAAACATCTAAATATTTTTGTATATAGTGCCATTTCAAATAAATCCCTGGTTTTAGGTCGGTTGGGTTCTTTACACGATATTTAAACCTAAAGAACTCATGTAACATTTTTCTGTCTATTTGTTTGCCCGGAATAAACCTAAAAACGGTTAACTGCGTAAAAAATTGTGACAAAAATATCTTTAATTAGGGAATTTAATAAACCTCTTAATTTCTCAAAGGATTTCGTATAAAATTTGAAAATTTATCTACCACTCGGAACTACTGGATCACTTAAAAACAAACCGGAAGGATCCAAGTAGACCCGCATGTATTTAAATTATGTAATAAAAAAAACATAAAATAAACATATTACTAAACTGCACTTGCATTTTTGAATTCCACGTGTAGGAAATCGCAAAGTAATAAACATAGAGTATTCTATGTAATTAATATAGAGCGAAGAAAGTTGTACAAATGGTATTTATTTATTTCTTTCCAGCAATCATCAAATTTATCAAAATAAAATATTTAAATTTACAACACGTAAATTTCAAAAATCCGTAACAAGAAAAGTATAAAAAATTGTAAAGTAGAGAATAAATCTACTCAATAAATGAAAGTTTAAAATTTTTTGTAACCTTTTTTCAATGCAAAATACCTTGGCTTATTGATTGATCAACATTTCACATAATGTCCTCACGTAAATGATGTTAGTCGTAAGATTTTCTTCAAAGTACACTCTCTCAAATGTCTTCAAAATTTTCAAATTTTCTTCCTCGGAAATGAATGTTATTCAATTTAAGTAAAAAATTTATTCCATAAATTGGAAAGTTGCCAAAACCTATTTCGGCCTTAAATATATTATCATATGTTTAAATACTATTTTCGGCCTGAACCATACTATCATATGTCTAAACACCTGTCACGATTTAAATTGTTAGATATTCATAACCAATGCTACCTCCATTTTCTAGTTTTAATTATACAATATCTTTAATAACCCATTATATATTTATCCCTCAGCATTGAATAGTATTCTATGGAGAATCTTTTACCATATATATTACTAGATCATGGAATCAACTGGACACAAATATATAAAGTGCACCCTCGTTGTCAGTATTTAAAAGTCATCTGAAATTTCATTACTTATGAGGATCAGGTAATCAAACCCCTTCTATGCCGCATCCATATCTATTTACACGTTAAGGGTAGAGATTCTTATCTGATCTCTATCCTTAATGTGACACTGATTTGCTTTTTTTCATTTAATTTTATAATAAACTTGGTTTATTAAATTAACGTCGAGGTTAATACCCTTATTTGGTTATGTGGCATCAATTAGCAATTTACAGTCTACCACAGAAATTGTTTTTCTCACGTGATGGTCGTGGTTAGCTGTAAGAGATTGCCCTAGTAGCAATAAGACCGCCATTATATACCTAATTTTCTAAGCTTGCAATGAAACTTTATAAATAAATAAATAAATGACGTACCAAAAATTTCACGTCATGACCCTGGTACAATTCATATACAAAATATGTAATAAATGGTAATAAAAAGATTCAATATAGTGATTCAGATCAATAAATAGATTATTTTTATTAAATTAAACGTAATTAAATGACAATATACATTTTCAAAAAAATTTAATGACAAGTAAACTGGTAATTAAATGATAATTTACGTATTTTTATTAACAGGCAGAAAAAAATCATCAAAATGAGTAACCATGAATTCAGTTGAACAAAATCATTAGTTTTTCTTTCGCATCACTTTGGTTCTTTTTTCCTGTTAAAGAATGAAGACGCTGTTAAACAAATAAATGAACTCGCTAAAGTGAAATATTCATTGTTATTTTGCATTTTTAGAAACCTGCAATTAATATTAGTAATTTAATTTAAAGGGCAAAAGAAAATTTAAAAAGAAGTTATACAACTTAGAACAGGAAAGTTATGCGTTTATTTAAAATATAACCCGTTTAACAACGACGCACTAAACTCGAATTAAAATGTAGAGTTACAACCGGGATATGATCTAAAACACTATAAAATAAAGTAAACCTTAAATACTCGAACCTTTTTAAATGATTTAATTTGTAACAATTAAGATAATAGTTAACATTTAATTATTTTTGACTAATGATAAAAAAAACTGTTAAAGAGAAATAAACTTTCAATTTCATTTATTAATCGATATAAATTTTAATCGATATTTTATTAATCGATATAATTATCGATATAAATTTTATTCCACTTGCGTTTTATATGGCATACAGTATGACATATTCAAACCTAATGATATTAGAACGATTTTAAAAAGTAACTCCGCCTACATAATTTATTTAAGAACAACGGTGGAAGATTTTAAGATTAAAACGAATGTGTTTCAATCCAGAAAAAAATTGTACATATTCATGTTTTTACTATAAATAACCGAATATTATCATTCGCGAACGAAATATCCGTTACGCGAATCATAATATTTTCGACCGAAAAATCATAGGCGTTACATCATTTGACAGCAGCCGCCACACAACTAGCGCCCACATTCGCAAAAGTACCGCGTCCATAATAACCATAACAAGTACTTACATTTGAACGAGAGTTATTCCAACGGTGCCGTAACAGTTAGCACTAACTAGTCGACAACAGAACAGGTGTCTTACGTATAAGTGTTTATTATGTGAGTATTGTTAGAGTATTGCGAAGAACCGATTCTATAAGAAAGTTATTCGTGTATGGACGGTCGGCTAGACCTGCGCGGACGCACGCTCACTCGCGAGTGACGGGAGACGCGAGTTCGAGTCACGCAATGCCTATCATTCCCCCTCCATTGATCGTGGTCGCACAGCTAGAGACCGTTTCATAAAAGCCTCGGGTAAAAGTGATCTTAATTCAATGTTGTCCATGTTAAGGAGACAGGAGAAACGACGTTTTATGTATATTAAAAGAATATGAGGAGTAATTAAATATAAAACCTGTCAAGCACGACTGTAACTCGCACTACGAAGGTTCCATATACATTTAATTAACAATTTTAGAAAAAAGGGGAAGAAATTGGGCGTGTCAGCTCCGATACGCCACTGCAGTTTACTTCTTAAGTACGATTGTCTTGGAGTGTATAAGATGGGTAAAGGGGATGAATAAACGCATCTGTTATGATAGCATATATATATATATATATATATATATATATATATATATATATATATATATATGTGTGTGTGTGTATATATATTTACATTGATAACTTATGTTACATAAAGATTATAAATTTATTTTTTAATATATCTTTTCGTCATATTTTATTAATTTGCGCATTAAAATTAATATAAAGGTATATGCAGACTTTTTTACAGGTCTTTTAAGGTCTGCAACTTTTCTAGAGAAAGCATTCGTATATCTCTTACCGTTACGGCAGATTTCATTAAGAAATACATTCGCTTGACTGTTTTTCCATTGCCTTACATTGCAAAACTGGTCTCCATGAAAATCAATGTTTAACGGAATAATATACAACCTGTGTCCATCTTGAAGGTCATATCTAAATATTGGTGAAATAATTTTTGAAATCTGAATAGTTTCGAAGATTACCTCGTACATCCAAACTTACAAAATTCTTTAATGTGAAAAAAAAAATTTAACGGGATAATGTACATCCTATGTCCATCCTGAAGATCCTTTTTAAATATTGATGAATGAATTTTTGAAATCGCATAAGCAGTGTCGGAGATTACTTCCGACTTATAAAATTTAACTTTTTTTGGATGATATATAACCTATGTTCATCCTGAAGGCTCTTTCTAAATATTGGTGAAAGAATTGTTTAAATCGGATGAGTAGTTTCAGAGATTACTTCCTACATCCAAGCTTACAAACTGTTACACTTTTTTTAACGCCCTGAACTTCTAATTTTACTCCTCATAAAACTTCATACGAGACACTATATTTGAAAATCGATTCTTAATGAGTAAACTACAATATAATCTTTTTATATGTTTTTCCACATATCTCCTAAGATATGCTATCAAATACTGTACATAATACTTTTGAAGCTCTTATCATTACCCACTTTAAACATACCATAATCAAAATTCCCCATACCATAATCAAAATTCCCCATACCATAATCAAAATTTTACAAAATCCTAATACGTAATT
Organism: Druceiella hillmani; assembly: GCA_039881145.1. NCBI lineage: Eukaryota > Metazoa > Arthropoda > Insecta > Lepidoptera > Hepialidae > Druceiella > Druceiella hillmani. The sequence continues at coordinate 3,357,309 of JAYKKI010000065.1, read as the reverse complement.
TACCAATCCCCCTTCCTCAAAATGTATAAATATGTGTCTAAATGAATAAAGGAACAAATTTTCATGAGATTTTTGTATGTGAAATTATTCCACTATTTATGGGGTCTATATTTTAAAATTATAAGGGCTATATTTGTTAAATAATAGGCATAAAGCTTAGTAAATAAGAACAGATACTTGCTAATATAGTGAAATATTATTTTATTTCCAATTCATACAGTAAATATTTTTTTTATTTATTTGTATCAAGCTTGACTATACACGTTGATTTAAATATATATATATATATATATATATATATATATATATATATATATATATACATGATTAATTGCTACATTAGCAGTATACTCTCTTTAAGAAAAAAATATTAATCGCGCGCAACTCAGTACACTTGACATAAGGAAACTTCCTTAGCGATCTAAACCTTGATAAAAGTATAAGTGAAAAGTATTAAAACGGCACTCACATTGAGAAACGACATACGCAGTGTAAGAAGATTTTAATACTATACATTTGGAAAAATTACTAAAATGTCATTACAAATCGATGTAAACAACTAATCTACATATACATTTACTTAGCCTATTGTTAATTAAAAAAATAACTGCAATTAAGTACCAGGACTCTTTTAAATGCCGCTCGCATTGTAAATTATACTTACGACTAAATATGAGGTTTCATTGCAGATTTATAAATAAATACAATGTATACCCAATATGTTGTTATTCTTGTACTGGATGAAGTACATGCAGAATTAGTAGTAAATCAAACATAAATATACAAATGCGTGGTACCTCAGCTGTACATATGTAGCATCTGAGGCAATATCTATAACGCGCGTATGCGCGACACTATCTTATCGAATCCTTTTTAATTGTGGAATACAAATCCCTTAAATAGTAGAATAGTTTTACATATAAAAAATACATCAAAATCGATTCCTTTACTCATTTAGCTCTCTTTTTACATTCTGCTATATTGTATTAAACGTTCCTACACATAAATTAAAATACTTTTATTGATGCTATCCATAATATTACAGTAACATATTTGCAAGTAAAATATATTATAAAATAAAAACAAAAACAATTGAAAAATAAACCAATAGCGCCATTAATCTACTAAAATTAAAGTTACATTCAATTTTTACATATTTTGATGGTAATTGAGAATTGAAGAAAGAAGAGTGGCTATTAATTAAGTTCAATGATGAAGTAATCATCTGAATAATGTTTGACCTTGCCTGAGATCATCAGCAATTTTTTTGTCATATTTTATCTAAGCAGGTTTTCGAATCTTTGAGAAGAGGTAGCAAACGTAAACATATACTCGTATATGTAATTTTATAGGAATGAAAAACGTGCTTGCGCGTATAAAGACGATGCATTTTTTATAGGTTTACAAAAAAATGAAGCTATCAAACAACAAAAGCAAGATGTTTTAACTTTAAGCTAGTAACAACTTTTATATAGACAGTGATTTACTAAAAGCAAATAAAAAATATAGCTTTAAGACATTGAATTGTTTATATTCCTTGGAAATAACTAATTATATAAAGGCGTAAACATATCTGCCCATATAAGCAAAACTTAAGTAATTATAAGAGGTTGCCACATTTTTCCTCATTATTATAATATGTCAGGTTGCAGTCTCAAAATAACTGGATTCATTAATGAAAGTTATAATTATGAATCTAAAATGGCAAATCCTTTCGACAAGGAATTGTCTATTTTATATGCTGTTATGTATTCTATTAATTGTAACCTAGTTTTTACAAATATTTATGGACCTAATTTATTACAAATGTAATGTTAATATATATGGCAAATAAACAACTCAGAGCAGGAGAAATTTTGAAATTGAGCTGTTATTATCATTAAATTGAATTGTTGAAATTGAGCTGTTATTATCATTAATTGAGTTCTTGAAATTTAATTGAGTTGTTGAAATTGAGTTGTTATTATCATTAATTGAGTTGTTGAAATTAAATTGAGGAGAAATTTTGAAATTGAGCTGTTATTATCATTAAATTGAGTTGTTGTGTCTTCATTTTCATATTTATGTCACTTTACTTTTACTAAAAAAACAAGCCGTAAACATATATATATATATATATATATATATATATATATATATATATATATATATATATATATATATATATATATATATCAAAGAATCGAAAATACGGTGTCACGGGCATCATTATACAGCGTACTCATACCTTAATTCCCCATGAATATAATAATTTATACTATTTCATAATTAGTAACGTTTCTTTAGAAGTTACATTTACCACCTAGCCTTTATTTCTTTTTATTACAAACTAGCTGATCCAGCGAACTTCGTATCGCCTCAGAATTAATAAATGTTGTGTTGACTTATTAGCTCAATTAAATTCAGTTTTTTATTCAGATAAAATTAATATTCAAAATGAATAAAGTTCAATAAATGTACAAATCAAAATGAAATCTATTTTAATTAAATTAAGATAACATTAAAATCACGACTTTGTAGCCATCACTTGGTATGCGATCCAACGCATTTATGAACAACCGAACCAATGTATGATATTCATGAAGTAGTGCAGTAGCTGCAAATTAAGTCTCTTTTTATTGCCGATTCGATATTTTGACACCGATCAAGTTGTTCCTCCATACTGCCCATGAAGTAAATTTAGATGAATTTATGCTGTGCATCTCCAAGCAGTTGCAATAGTCCAATTCGATTGTGAATTTGATCTTGGACTTATAAAGTCGAAGGCAAAGTTAGATTTATTAAATTATGATCACCATAAGAAAATAAACGTTTATTCTCTCTAGCAGAAATTACCTTGAATGTCAGATTGAATCCGCGTTCTTCGATAATGTTTGCTCCAAATGAAGTCATTTGGAAACATCCCTAGTATCTGAACGTTCGATAGAAAATGTCGTGATTCTGGTATTTCGGTACGAAGTAATGAATGCAATGACTCAGGTGGCAGAAGCAAGAATGGCAATTTCATCTGGCCACTGAGAGAGCACAATTCAGGCGTTTCTCCAGCGAACTGATTCAATGCACCGCAATGGTCGCACACAATATCCACTGGGCCAATTCGAGCGAAAGGATGCGAGCTGTAGTCAATTATGCAATCGTACTGAAATGCTACTCGATTCAAATCAACGCTTGGACCATTTTTTCTTGCGCGTGAACGAACTCGGGCCATACTTATGCGGCGCTCTTAACGTGCAATTTCTTGTTCATCTGCAGTGGATTGATTCGCAATATTCCTAAGTCGAATCGCATTACGGCTTCGTTGTGAAAGATTAGACTCTCAGCATTATAAATAACATTTTAAAATTAAGCACACAAAAATTAATCACGTAAATTATATAATGAAGCAATTATCGATGCCCGCACAATCACAAATATCATAACCTCACAAAGTCAACATCTTCATAAAACTTAACTCAACTATTTGAAATTACTCTTCGCTAATGAATTTCAGAAAAAAATCGTTTAAAGAGAATTAATTTAATTGAATTCAAATGAAATAACGGTCGAAAACTGAATAAAAATTATTAAAAACCAATTATCATTTTCGTTCGTGTCGGTCATTTATGACATACTTTTTCCTTTTTTTTCTGTCATTTATCACATATTACGTTTTAAACACAATTAAAATATTTGTGATTTTTTTATTTTTCCAATGCGCGAGGAAACTTCTGGAAGCCGAGATAAAAAAATATTCAGTAAATATATAATAATCATAAATTTTTAATGAAAAAAAATATCCGTCAATCCGTTCTCGATATATCAACAAAAAAGCCGTTCCATACAAAATTAATGGGAAAATGAATTTCTTTTTTGTAAATTTTTCCAATGTTTTAAAACTTAATATCCTGTTCCTGACGAAGACAAATCCAAAAACACAAAAATAAAAAAAATTGGTCCAGCCATTCTTGAGTTATAAACGGTGTAACTAACACGACTTTATTTTATATATACAGATGTAAAAAATTAGGTTTATAAAAATTTAAAAAAAATCGTATAATATATAATATATACATATCATTCATTGTTCGCATTATACGTAAAGTATTTACAGACTTAATTTTTTACCAATGACTAAAGAAATAATATCTAATCATTGATTGTGTCCATTATATCCAAGTTTATACCTAAAATATTTTTCCATATTACTAAAATCGCTTATGATTTTATAAATTGGTCAAAAATGATTAATTTCATAATTCGTTACTTATGATTTTATAAATTGGTCAAAAATGATTAATTTCAGAATTCGTTACTTATGATTTTATAAATTGGTCAAAAATGATTAATTTCAGAATTCGTTACTTATGATTTTATAAATTGGTCAAAAATGATTAATTTCAGAATTCGTTACTTATGATTTTATAAATTGGTCAAAAATTATTAATTTCAGAATTCGCTATTTATGATTTTATAAATTGGTCAAAAATTATTAATTTCAGAATTCGTTACTTATGATTTTATAAATTGGTCAAAAATTATTAATTTCAGAATTCGTTACTTATGATTTTACAATCTGATAGATGGAATTACGGCAGTTTCATAAATGGGACCTTATTGTACATTTTGAGAATATCAAAAAATTTTAGTTAATTAATTAAAACTAAAATGTGCATTTTTATATTATTAAATATTTTTTTATAGTATAACGTATTACGCCGGAGATACTCCTTGACGACAAGCATCTTGACGTTAAGTTTAAAATTTTTGGAAAAGCATTTTTCTGCGCAGACTATTTTTTATTTAATCGCATTACTCGTCACATATATTATTATGTGTCACAAAGCAACATTGTAAATGTAATTTGTAAACCTTTTGTCGAAGGCATATTAAAGAAATCTAAAATAGTTGCTCAGAAATTTTGTTCAGAAATTAGAAACCAAAAAAAATATACGAGTGCTAATTCAATTTCTCAACTTATATTTTTTGTCAATGGCAGTGCCTCTAAGTCTGTAATTTTTTTAATGTAAATATTGAAGCCTTTGAGAGAAGATAATCAAGAAAAAATGCTTATTACATGCTGCTGAAAGAAACTTAAACAAAAAAAAACTGTTCCTAGCATCAATTGGGTCATGTTTATTGGATAAAAAGAAGACGAATAGTGTAAAAGAGTGGATATAATTTTTTTTACATACACATACACATACACACACACACACACACACATATATATATATATATATATATATATATAATATTCATCAATTAACGCCATGAATATAACCTTATACTAGGACTGACATAGTTTATACTTCACAACAATAAAAAGAAATTATATTTACAAGATCCAAACAATTTATAAATAAACAAAGAATATAATAATATGACATCAAGCAACTCTTTATATTTTAAAATATCTACATTTATAGGCATGACTTTTTTGACTAGGTAATACCCTCAAATTTTGAGAAAAAATTTATTGGAAATATTTCATATATTTCCTCTCCTCTTGCTTTCATAACTGGAAAATGAAAACGATCCAATTGAAATTTCTCTCCATAAATAAATATTTTCTTTGAATTCTTGAAAATGATGCCCATGTAAAATAGAAATACAATTTTCAGTTTCCACGCTTTAATTATAAATTATATCGAAATTAAAGTTACTCCCTTATAATGAATCCATTTAAAATAAATTTCGTAACATAATTTTAGAAAATTATACACAGGAAGATGTTAATATTTGCTTCGCTCGCACACATATTATATTAATGGAGCGAATTCTTGCTTCAATAATATTGTTTGGATCTCAAAAATACCCTTGCCCAGAACGAAAGTAAGTTATACCTAAGCAGACACCCTTGTAAGCATTTCGACAATTTCTGTTCATCAATTCTTAAGTTAGTGCACTCGTTTCTTACCACCTGATTGTTAGTTATATTTTCATTTTCTATTTAATCATGAAACAAAAGGTAGCCTAGATTTTAATGGAAACTCCAGTAATTATCACAATGAATGTGCCATTTATATCGGCCCAATAGTTTTTTCATGTTGCTATGAAAAACGAAAAATTAAGAAAACAGAACAAAAGAATTCCAAAGTTATTTTGGGTGTCGAGTATAATTCGATAGCAGATAAGTCCCCGTTAAAACATTTTGAAAAATTGTCCAAGTACAAATTCAGTCCTTACGTATTTAATTACTTTCATTTAACCTGTAATGTAATATTAATATTTTGCTCAATTTTAAAATTGACGAAAAATAAAGATTTTATGACAAACATTTTTTGATAAATGTGAAAAAATTGTGCGTGCATATTTTCTATTTCTTTTATATACAGTGGCTTAAAATTTAGTTTCAAAAGATCAGTTTTGGTCGTTGGTCCATTTCTTACTTAACATTGCTTACCACGGGATTCTACCAGAAATATTTATAAATAGTAAGCTTACAAATTGTTTTTTTTAAACATATGTAAAAGGATATGCAGAAAGTTCATTCCACTGAGACAAATTAAAATCGGGAAAACTATCAATCTAGTTGAAATAATATATTATTTTGTAATCGAATCCACACTGATGGCAATGATAGTTTTTTAAGATTTTTCGTATCTAGAAGACGAAATCTTAGATTTTCATGCAGAAATCGAATATTTCATATCTTACAACGTTTTCTATTTACGTTTTCCAGGGAGATTTTCCTTCAAATACTTATATAAATACTTTCCGTAATTACTTGAATATATGAACAAAATTTTTTATAATTTTATAGTACAGTTAGAAGACATTATTTGAAGAAGTGTACCGAAATATAAAACTAAAACAATAATAGCAAACTTTGGTAAGTGATAGCAAACTAATGTTTACGGTGGAAGTTTGCTATAACTTAATTCGAACTATTAATTATCGTTGATATGTCTTTTTTTATATGTGCTTGAACTATGTAATAACAATGTTTTACAATTCAAAGGAATTCAAAGAAATATAACGGAACAGAAATCTAATTAAGCATGCAATCGAATCAGGTGAAATGCGCATATTAAACGAATATGCACTTACTACATAATATTTGTGTATTTAAAAATTATACTTTACAAATGCGATTAAAAGTAAATACATGTACGTTGTTCCAATGGTTGTTGCATAGGTTGTTCTAATGTTGCTGGATATTAAAGATTCGATTAGAAGAATTAATTCTATTTAAACTTTTTCGGCAGCTGATTTAACATTATTCGATAAGTCTAGATGCCATATTTAATTTTAGTTTAAATAATTTTTTGGGAGCACACAACTGAAATTTAAACTAGTGATACGAAGTTCGCTTTGATTAATATTTTTCAAAATACCTTAATATTTACATAAGAACAAAATTAGGAAATTGCAGACATCGATCATTCTAGTCAAATATAAAACCAGAATGATGTTACCTTCTACTATTAGTCTTAAACTTTGAAAAAGTAAAAAAGTAATAGAATTTGTTACTTATATATTACGTTGATGTTACATTAAGGAGCACAACGTATAGAAATATATACAAATATAAAGCCAAAAATATTTTCTATCAAACTCAATCACTTTTTAATTATTTTTTGTTGTTTATCATGACTAGGATAAATATATACCTATGTATTAATAATTAATGAATAGAGTCAATTTTGGACTCTGACAGTTTAACTCGAATCCATGCGTTATTTTATATTGTTAAACAAAGAATAATAACGATTATAAATTCAAATATTCAAATGATTTTTATATTTTTATCTTGAAATAAGAAAAAAAAATTTAAGTGAGATGTTATTCAGTTACAATAGTTGTAATGCATTTCTAAAGCTCGATTGAATCCTACTGACTTACACAATATATGTCTATGGAAGCAAAAGAACGCAACTCGTAACACGAAACCATATAGCTGAAAATAATATTTAAATGTTCAGTTAACCAAAATAAGACTATATTACAAATTTATTTTAAACGGTCTACTATGTTAATAGTTCAATATATTAAGATGTTTCACACCATCTTCAACTGGGCATAATGACTTTGGATTTTTCTGGGTTTATATGTTTGATTTTACTCAATTTTTCCTAATCTATCGTTTTTTCCACTTTGTTATTCTCTACGTATTAAATAGCATCAACCCATTCCTTCCTTTCGGATTTACAATAACGTCTTCCTTTTTTATTATTTTTAATTATGTTACTTTCTGTACCTATTCCGCAATTATTTCTGTTATAAGCGGAATATATTCTTCCATCCTTGCATCTGTTACAGCCTCATAATTTCTAGAGTTTTACACTTACACTAATTAAATTTTGCAAGTATTTGAGCCAAAACCAAAACTATCCCCGGCCTCATGAATTGTTATGTATTTACTTACTTTTTTTATGTTTGAACACTAGGAGAAAGTAAATTTTCTGCAACATTAGAACTTCAATATTCATCAATAATGAAATATCTGTTTAGATATATTGCCATAATTTCGATTTATTCAGATACGTTGCTTTTTTAACAGGTTTCCATGTTTTTATTTTAGAAGTATTATTTAACACAAAACGATTTATAATAGTCATTATAAAAACGTATTTGATGTATTTATTGCTCGATAAAAAATATTGGAAAAAAGAAAAAAATTAAAAATCGTTTTATTATTGAAAATTATGAACCATAATGTTTTTTATAAATAGAAATATATTTGTGTGACTTTAATTTTATCGGGACCAAAGTTTTTTGTTTCTTTTTCCTATTTCGTGGTATATATGTTATCGGATTTCATGGGACTGGAAACTGTTCATGGGACTGGAAGATATTCTTACCTCGATGATCTCGGCCTTTACGAGGAGGAGGATTTGGATTATCCACAATGATTCTGTATAAAATACTGTTGGCAAAAATAATGTGATTACAGGAAATTGTACAGAATAAATTAAATTTTTATTGAGAATATTTTAATACCAATATTATTTTGATAAAATCTCTATTTTTATTAAGGAACAGAACTATCGGAGTGTTCAATTAGTCAAATTCACTTTATGTTCAAACTAACTTAATTCCAACTATGGAACTGTCTCGAATACTTTATATTTTATTTGGCACAAGTAAAAATTACACCCGGTAAACTACAAGTCATATTCGTGCAATTAATATTTCGTGCTATCAGTTATTTTTACATAAAAAAGAATTCTTAAATACTGATGTTGACTTTTCGTCAATAAATATCTCATTTTTCAAAAATATTTTTAAGCGAAATTTTTCGAGAGTTTAAGTAATAACTGATTTATTTAAATTTTTTGCAACAAAAGTCTTGTTAATTAAGTTGTGTTTTTATTGAGTAGAATCAGAGAAAATACCATACTTATCTCACGAGGACCATAAATATATTTTTGATACTTCCTATAATACGGAAAATATATCTTATTGAAAACAGAAATTTTCCATTTTTTCATGTGATACACGCTTTTGATGACTGTTTACAATGAGAAACTGATATATTTTTGTGCTTGTTTAACCGTTACACAAGGGAATTGAGATTTTAATATTTAATTATCACGCCTTTTTTAAACAACTCAATTTTAATCAACAATTAAATTTGTTCTTGCTGCCCACATGTTTGTGTTTTAGTAACAATTAAATTATTCTTTTACCCGCAATCAAATTATTTTCCATTTTCACTTTTTACTATTTTTGGAATTACTGACGAAAACTTAATGACATATTTTTGGAAAAAACCATATTTTTAGGTTACAAATATACAACAAAATCTCAATTATTATTTCTTGTTTTCAAGTTTTGTTTGAACGCTCTTCATTCATGACATATAAACTCCTTTAATTATATTTTCATTATGACGTGTAGTTATTCTTGAAAGTCTTGCATTTTTAAAAATGTAATGACAAAATGGTTTAAGACCAAAAATTGTTGTAATGTATTTGAAAAAAAACAAAATTCCAGAAGGACTACGATTAATAATCTTTTTTTAAATAAGAATAATTCTTAGAATTGTTCTAGTTGCATTCGTATCCAACACTCACTCTAATAGTGAATGGGCTCTATTTAAACTTCACTCAGGTTAGAATAATATTTTTTTATATATTAATAATTTCTCATTTGAAAATTTTGCAGAACTTTTCCCAGGAATAAACTGCAAACAGGCGTTTTGACTGCGGTCAATTTAATTGTAGAAAATTAGGTCGATATAAAAATATAGGGCCACTGTACTTGCTTCTCCTCATTATGCAACAAATGAGCTATCCTGAGTCGGTTAATATAGTTAGACTACATCAATTGATTTAAGTCAGTTGCTATTTAAATATTTAATCCATTAGAATAGTCTTTAGCTTCTTTAATAGTAATTGAAACATCAAGGTAGCCACAAACCTTTGAGTTGCGAGTGAACCAGGATGTATCTGACAAAATCGATTTTTGGATGCAGAATATATTAATTTTGTTGGTTGAGGACCCTAATTGTATTCTACGTGTTCAACTGAGTTGTATGGTTGAACAATAAATTCTCAGGTCGTTGCTAAGGGATTACTTAGACTATCTACTGAGGATATTCTGAAATCAATTGTTGGTTTTATTCCGTTTGTGCTTAATATGATCCTTTCGTATCACTCAAGTGAAAACTCAGATATTTAACATAAGATAATGGTGACAGTGTGTTCTGACTAAGAGTTTTCAATTCTAAACGAATTCTAAGCGATTCTAAGCTTTTAAATAAATAAATTTCGCCACAATAGACTAGAATTTCGGGTATTGTTGGGAAACACTTCAGTTTTTAGGATTACGTTCCTCAAAAGAACAAAACAGAGTCCTTATAACATCACTCACGTGTGTGCCTGTCTGTCACAGCCGTTTTTCTCAGAAACCGCTCGACGTTGAAATTTGAAATCTCTTGAATTTATAAAAGGTATAAAAGGCATATTTCAATAGTTAAAACTCAAAAATATTGATTCTGATTTTTTTTATTTGCAGATTTTGCATCGTTTCAAAGGACTAGTTATAAGGGTCTCCTGAATATTTTTTTATAATTTTAGTACATGTCTTTACATGTATACTAAAAAAAATATGCAAAAGAAATATGTCTCCGCTTATGTCCGAAATTACTCAAGTTGAAATTATGAGAAAAATATAAGTTTTTAGAAGCCCATGGAATGTTGCAAAGAAACTATAGCGATGGTTCTAGATATCATAAGTTTTGAAATATTCCTCACAATTTACTTTCTAATTACATGATTCCGTTGATTATTTTGTAGTTTTCCTTATTATTTATGATGATTATGGTGACACGATATTATCAATCCCGTTAAATGTTTTGTTGTAAAATTAGTTTTTTTAAATTATAACTTACCATATAACTATTTTATCAATATATTCGCAATTTCTTAATATTATTACGGAAAATTAAAATTTTTTCAGAAAGTAATTAAATTTTTCTTTAATTATTATGTTATATATTTTTTTTAACAACTTTTGACGAAGGTATCTCTATAATAAACTTTCCCAATGTCTCAATTTAAAAATAAAATATACATATAGATTTCATGATAAAAATTAAAATTTGTCAAATAATTTTCATGTCATATAATGAGAGAAGAATGTAATCAAATCAGCTGTTCAAAGTGGGATAAAATGATGTGTCATACTTTATGTTGAATATATAAATTTTGCGTTGGAATAATAACTCAAAACCCAGTCCGAATATTAAGATATGAGATACACCCAAGTTTTTTTCTTTTTCGCCCAAAGTAAAATTCGAAGTGATTCAAATTTAATATTTTATTTTGTGTACCCACTAAATCACCATAAACTTTATTTATTGGAAATGGCGGTTTCATTTTTTGGGTGTTGATAAAAATATATATATTTCTTGTTAATAACACAGTAAGAATTAATCTCGCGAACCTATTAAGAATTTTTCTTCCTAATACTTGAGAAAGAATTAATCTCACGAATCTGTTAAGAGTTTTTCTTCCCAATACTAGACAAAGAATTAATCTGATGAATCTGTTAAGAATTTTTCTCCCTAATACTAGAGAAAGAATTAATCGCACAAATCTATTAAGAATTTGTCTTCTTAATACTAGACGAAAAATACTCTTACGAATCTATTAAGAATTTTTCTTTGTAACATTAGAAAAATAAAATTATTCTCACGAACCTATTAAGGAATTTCCTTCCTAGTACTATGGAAAGAATGAATCACAAGAATCAATTAATATTTTTTCATTGTAGTACTAGTCGAATAATTAATCTTAAGAATCTATAAATAATTTTTCTTCCTAATACTAGACAAAGAATTATCTTACAAAACTATTTAAATTTTTTCTCCCAAATACTCTACAAAGAATTAATCTCGCTAATCTGTTCAAAATTTTTCTTTAAAGTGTTTCCTATTAGCCTCGTCAACCTACCTTTAACATTCTATAGGCAAATTGACCCTTCCTTTTGAAACTTAAGAGTCTTTTTCTTTTTTTACATTTTCTTAATAAAGTATATGTTGATATTTTATAGAATATAAGTAAAAAAAAGTGTGAGCCAAGTTAATCCATATTTGAATATGGGAAATGTTATTACAAATTGTAATTTTGTCATAGATACAGGCAAGTAGACAAGGTGCGTAAATAATTGTATTTCAAATATCGAATATGAACGTTATTTCACTTTTATACGTTATTTAATTAATTTGTTAAATAATCCCTTAATTTACTCAGTTCCTCGTCAGTTACTCACAGCCCTTATTTACACGAATCAGGAGAAGGAAAATGATGATAATGTAAGGAAAATAAAATTCATCGCGCCATTCTCCGCCATTTTATGCGCAACACTTTCGTAACTTACCGCCGCCATAATTCGATTCGAGCCGTTATTAAAACATAATGCTATTGTTTATTAGAGCGTAATATCAATTGCCTCAAATTGGCGTAATATCATTTGATTTAGGTAGATTTGCTGTAGGTTTAAAGCGTTTGTTGTAGTATATATCATTTGATTTAGGTAGATTTTCTGTAGGTTTAAAGCGTTTGTTGTAGTATATATGAATGTATATACACTGCAGGCAAAAACTTTCAGACCATTCGTAAAATACTTAAATACACTAAAATTGTAGTTAATAAAATAAAAATCTGTACATTTGCGTATTCAATTATTACTAAGAAATGTCCAAACTATCTCTCTTTTATGCATTTTGTGATTAAGGTGCAATAAACGTGTTTTGTTTAAAAAAATCAAAGAACTCCGAGCGAAAGTAAGGTGTGTAGAGTCATTATTATATTTTATGATCTTATTATTACGAACCAATTAGTTTCTATTTTGTATTAACCAAAAAATATGATTGCTTTCGCTTTCTAAAACATATCTTTTTTTATTACTTGTTTTTTATGAAGTTATTCACAAACAGTTCTACTTAGTCTACATTTTTGATTCCTACAGCCAAGACATCTTAAAAATGGGGAAAGTACGCGAAATTAGCACTAAAATGCAATCTTATATCGTTGGTTTATAAAACGAAGGCATTTCTGAGCGTACAATTGCCGCCCAACTTAAATATCGCAGACTTCTGTTCATCGCGACTATTCGACACAAGGAAACTGGCAGTAGTTAAGATCGTCCACGTTTAGGGCGATCGAGAGTGACAACTTCTAGTGAGGATAATTTCGTCATCGTTACCAGCAAGCGGAATAACGGCGCTGGAAATTCGCACCAAAAGTAACAAATCTTGATCGGAACCATCGGCTACGGTAAAAAGACGATTACAGGATACTAACTTGTTTGGTCGTGTTGCTGTCCAAAAACCTCCGTTAAGGCCACAAAACGAATACAGTGGGCTCTTGCCCATTGCCATTAGACAAAAGAAGATTTTAAAAAAGTCCTTTGGACCGACGAATCAAAGTATGAAATATTTGGTTCAAATAGGCGAATTTATGCTATATGGATAGTGTCATTAGCCAAGCATTGCGATGATTCCATTATGGTCTAAGGTTATTTCTCGAGCTATGGAAACTGGCGATTTGGTCTGAATCGAACGAATAATATAAAAAGAGCAATATAAAATAATTTTACAGCAAGATTCTGTTCTTTCCGAGATAAGATTAATCGGAAAGGGATTCATTTTACAATAAGGGAATGACCCAAAAACATAGTTCTAAATTATGTAGAGGTTATTTAGAACGAAAAAAGATGGAAGGGGTGTTAAAAAACATGGTATGGCCACCTCAGAGTCCTGATCTACACCCGAACAGACTTTTATGGGAAGAGCTTGATAACAATATTTGAGATCGATGTTTCTCTTCACAAGAAGACATGCAGAAGGCTCTACGTATTAGCTGGAACAATATTTTCTAAGAAAAAATCGACAAGTTGATTGTTCGTATACCGACCCTTGTGGAAAATGTGATTAAATACGAGGGAGGATTTTTTTATGAAAAGGTTGTTTAGATTATCATAGCCATTTTTTATATCAGTGATTGATGCTTTCTGAATATGTTTAATTATTTCATGTGTCAATGAATAATAAATTGGATAATTAAACCTTTTTCTTCATACACTCTTATTTATTCCAATTTTACAACTTTACCTAGGGTGGTCTCAAACTGTGTATATACAACACCAAAGAAAACAAGATTCAGTAGGTTCATTAGACCATAGTCGTTTAGGGTACTTAATTCACGGAACCGGTTGATATATGTATGTTTAAAGGATGAAATTCACTTGAAATGTTTGCCGCCTGGAGCGGTGAATGCGAGGATAAAGAGCAACTCAATTTGAACGACGTACAGTTGAAGAGCGGCATCACCCGTGGGAATGGAGAGTTCAGCGTGCGTGAAAATATTCCAGCCTGAGATTGATTTACATTTGGCGTAATTCTCAGTCCCGTGGTAAATTAACCTAATTTCATTATATTTTATTTTGGTTCTTAGGTGTAAGTGTACACTCGCCATCTTTAGAGATAACTATTATAGTCTTAACTAACCCGTGCTCCTTGCAACTAATTCTCTAAAGGAACTAAGAGATAGAAACCCCTGTTAGAAAATTACGTTTTTTCTATATATCCTGTGGAATGTCAATTGAAGGAGAAAGTTTCTAATAATATTTTTTTAGTAATTTATATAAGATAATTCCATATAGATTGCTGTTATTCCATATTTTCATGCCGTTTTTCCCAGAAACAGACGTAGAAAGTTGAAATTTAAATAGCGATAAAACATATTATATATACATATATATATATAAATATATATATATATATATATTTGTATCCAAATTTTAGGGGGCGTAAAATTAAGTAACAAAGAGAATAATTTCATTTATGTTGTGGGGGATATCAGTTATAAAACATACAAACAAAGCCGTAAAAAATTCCCATCTAACTGAGTTTTGCACTAGGTTACTTCTAAATACAAAGTTACCAAATATAACTAGAATCTCAAAAAATAAATATATAGCAGTGATATCATCGTAACATGAGGGTTGAGTGAACTATTAAAGGCTGGTAATAAGAGACGTCTTACCAGTAATTGCCCAAAGAACACAATATGTTTCGTAATATGCGTGGGATGCATTCGGTTCCAAAACTCAGCTTTATAAAGCATTCGCTGCAAGAAACTCTTATTTTGATATTTAATTATTTTCTTATCACATATAGTTGCTACTGTTAAGAATACTACGAAATACGCAACATAATTCTTACCGCCGACTGTACAGTCGCTACGCCTTGCCGGGTCCGTTGACCGTCAAAATGCGACTAGAAATAAGGAATATTAAAGCGGGAAAAGTTCGAGACGAAAGCTCGGACGGCTAATTATATTTTGTAATTTAAATTTAACGGATGTAACGGGCCGGGGCCGCGCCCTTTGATGGACGCCCGCAGCTCGTTAGCGCCCCCGACCTTATTCGACTCAAAACCGTTAATTTTTAGATAAAAGTTTATTTCTGAAATAAATATCGGTCCCGCCATTATTAGTGGAACGGAAGTCGGCTCTTTGCGTACTACTTTAGATTGGGAAATTGCGTTATTTTTGAGATTGAAATACAGCAAATTCTTAGTTTCAATATTTTCAAACGATTGCGTATACTGGTATTAAAGTAAAGGTAATTATAAAAGTATTGTTTGAAATCACTCTCCTTCTATAAGGTAGCTACTGTTTTGAGCGGATAATGCATAAACAGTTCATATATCCGTTTATATCATCCCCTAAAATTTTTAATTTAACAAAGCGAAACGCGATTAGCGGTCACTACAAATTTAATAGTTTCCATTTTCAGGGTTCCATATCCAAACGGCATAAATGGGATCCTTGTAATTTCGTCCTTCCGTGTGTTTGTATGTATATCTGTCTTTTCGTATGTCACGGCCATTTTACTCGGAGACTATTGACACTATATATGTAGATGAAAATTGTATAGTAGGTGTCTTCCATGAATCGCTATATAATTGAAGAATAGAATTATGAAAAACAATAATATTAGGGGTTACGCTTCATACACATAGCTGAGGAATGAAAAAAAATCAATGCCATAGGTGTATGGAGTATAGTTATATAGGTGTTAAATATGATATATAGATTCTAAAATAACTTTTATTTATGTCAATAGTTGGAGAGGCATGCGCTTATAAAATCTTAAAAAGTCTGTGAACCTCCACTAACTTTCAACTAACATGTGTAAAATTCTAAAAAAAAATTAAGTAGACCTTAAAAATTTGAATAAGATATGTTGTGTAGTTTTTGAGGTATGCGATATTTTTGTTACCGGCAGTAGCGAAAACTTTGTTTTTCACCGTGTCTTTGAGAAATACAAATTAAAAGTTTAATATTGTTTGGTGCTACGGAACCCTTCGTGCGCGAGTCTGATTTGCACTCGGTCGATTTTATGTAATATTGAATATGTAAAAATAATTATAAAGATATTTGTCCAAGGTCACAATTTCTTTCTTTCGTGTAGTTTCTTAAAATGTGAACCACTGGATGCAATAATATTTATAATGGATAAGCAAATGAAACTTAACATGTTTTTTACTTTTTCATAAAAATGATTTCCTTCCGCGTTCAATTATGATAATTATGAAATTACAAATTAGACTTTTGATTATGTTTTTGGGCTTTAATATTTAACTTAAATATCTCATTCCTTTTCATACCACCACGAATGATACAGTTTCATTCCACCATAAAATGGTACTTCAATTTATTCCTTATATCATTAGTATCATTAAAATAAAGGTTTTTTTATTTCTCTAATATTTGATTTACTGATACAGAACTAAGGTCCATGTGCAATATATTCTTCTTTTCTCTGTTATAATAAACTGTTCATACAACCACGAATAATACCGTATCATTCCACCATATAATGGTACTTCAATTCATTCCTTATATCATTAGTATCATTAGAATAAAGGTTTTTTATTTCTTTAATCTTTGATTCACTGTATAGAACTAAGTTCCATGTGCAATATATTCTTATTTTCTCTGTTATAATAAAAATGTCATACCACCACGAATGATACCGTATCATTCCACCATAAAATGGTACTTGAATTCATTCCTTATATCATTAGTATCATTAGAATAAAGGATTTTTATTTCTTTAATTTTTGATTCACTGTATAGAACTAAGTTCCAAGTGCAATATATTCTTCTCTTCTCTGTTATAAAAAAAATCTACATTCTTTGTTAATAACTTTCAAATTTTGGTATTTGCCAAATTCTGTTTTTATTACTGTTTAAATATATTGCATAAGTTGATTTAAAATAAATTTATCAAGTTGGGTATTTCGAACACTCTAGTTCAAATTGAAAATAGATACAGTTACATGAATCCCCATAATGGAAAGCTAGACTTCCAAAATTTACTTAGTTTTTTACCAAAAACTCCACTATTACAAAATTCTTTCCCCATCCTAACTTTAGAATCTCGATTTTATCCTAACTCCAAGTATTCGCTCCCTATAAATCTTCTTGGTCTAAAATGAACAATATTGAATTGCAGTTTGTTTTCTTATTTACCAATCGGTGTGATCATTTGAAACAATTTTTCTTTTTGTTTGTAATATATTTTAAAGTGAAACTTCTTTGGGTACAATTCTTGTAAAACGTCAAGGTGGAATTTCGTGTAACGTTTTTTTGCAACGTTTTCATGCAACGTTCGGTTGTAACGAACCTCTCGCAACACGGATGAAAAATAGGTATTTATAGAATAAGACAAAAAGTGTACGCTTATGCGGAAAGAAATAAAAATGGCGCTCACTATTGCTATTAGCTGTTTTGTACATTAATTGTCAAAATTTTGTGGATTTATTGTCTGTTTATGATTGATTTATTTCTATATTTGCGTATATCTCATCCAACATAAGACTTACTATGTTAAGTACATTTATTTATAAATCCGTAATGAACCCCCACATATAGCTGGCGTAAATATGTATAATTTATAATAGCAGCAACAAATCCCGACTTCCTTCAGCCGTATATAGCCGTGTTCTGGTACTGTTATTTATTATGTAAATTTATATGAAGCTTTTATTGAATGTTTAAGTCGATTCGTAATGAAATTTTTTAATTTTTTTAAATACATAGCATTGACATTTTGTTTTAATTAGTGCTACCTGGATTTATAGCAAAAGCATTCTTTCTCCCTCTCCGCCGTTTTATTTATTATTATTTACTTACAAATCAAGGTTTAGATAGCATATTTATTTCTAAATTGTTTTCCTTTTGAATTTTACAGATTTTGAATATATTTGGCGTTAATTTTGCAGAAATTCATTATTAACAATTAAATGAAACTACGTGATGTAGTATTATTTCTACTTTCTTTTATTTCTTTACCACGACTTAGGTTTCGTTATATTACAACATCTTCAGGTGGGATATTAGCAAAGATTAGCTAATATCCCACCTGAAGATGTTGTAATACAAAGAAACCTAGGTCGTAGTAAAGAAATTAAAGAAAGTAGAAATAATACTACATCACGTAGTTTCATTTAATTCTGTATTTTATAGATATTAAAATAAATCTAATGTCTTTAATGAAATCGTCTACTCCTTCATGTTAACTCTTCCATTGTGAATTTAATATCCTATATAAAAGTTTACAATGACTAAAGATGGAACTTAATCAATGAATAAATAAGAAACATTAACTATGCCGTCCTCAATTGAAGTTACTCTTAAATTACATATTTAGTATGCTGTATTAATAAGTAGTAGAAAAGTAATAAAAGATTGAATAGTTTCATTCATAAGGATGGTTCAGTGAATTTTAATTTGTAAATAATTTCATTATTAGGACAAAATAGGCCTAAAGACAAATAATTCCTTAAATAGCTAATATTGCAGATCCCATAAACATATGAAATCAATATAATGTTTGGTTCTCTTTATCTATACATTATCTAAAACATCCTGAATAGTAACTCTCTTTATGAAAGTTTACATGAAATTGAGGCGACAATAAATGAATATAAAAATATGGAACTATGTCATTCTAGGCTTGAGTAGAAAGAAAATGCTCTTGTTTTTGACAATTCTGTGACACTTTTGGTAAATTGCACATTTTGGAATACTGTAATAATGGAAACATTTCATCTAGCCATTTGTAAAATGTTAAACAATTTTATGGAACTGCGCATTACTACAAAAGTTTTCTTTTAAATTTCAAAAATCTTTTACTGAATTAAACACAATAAATTACAATATTCTTTAACGAACGATTTCAAAAAATATACCAGTTTAATTCAAATATCACAAATGAATTATAGAAAAAATAAAATATCCTCGATAGTATTCTCAATAGAGTGTTATCGTTGAAAGTTTTTAATTTTCATACATTTAATAAACTTCGGTTTACCAACAAGATAAGCTAAATGTTTATCTTGTTGGTAAATTAAATATTCATTACTACATATTTTACTCGTCATTAAATAAAAAAAAATCCCTAGGTTCCTCTAAAAAGAACTTCTGTAATGAGTAACTGAATAATTCTCTGTACTCACAAGCTAGCTTGTTCATATTCCAAATCGCATTTACTTAAATAAAGAGACCCATTTGCTATAGTATATAGACCATAACGAACTGCGCGCACATTAAAATGTTGCTGCTTTTTCTAAAAATAATACTTATTAATTGTATACATTTCTATGTTACGGTTGGCAAATACGTAGTAAGCAACGAATAATTTAATCTGCGAAATATAAAAACTTAAAACATCTGAAAATTTATTTTTTTTTTAAATTTTGGTTGCCACCTTTCAAAGAGTTGTGATTACCATCCACTTGGAAATTTTCTTGGATGTCATCAATCTAAAAATACACCCTTTTACAATACTTTACAATTTTGAAAATATGAAGATCCTGTCAAATTTAAAGCAATAAAGTGGCTAAGAAGCACAATTGTATTAGTTTCAGCTGAATAATAATTTTGGACCAAATCATCAGTAAAATTCATTGTACCTTTTTAATGAATTAACGTAATGTAATCTATATTTTGGTAATGTACTTATTTTGGGAAGATCACCATTATTATTATCGATTTTTTATTACATTTTTTCAATATTTTTCACTTCTTGTTCGAAGATATTCATACGAAAATGTCTTTAAAGCCGTTTCAAATATGGGTAGCAGTTTATACACTATCTATCAATATTCTTCTTACTTCTTAGACTATTTATAATGTCAAGAATACTTCATAAACTGATCACTATAAACTGTTCAGTTAATAAGCCACTAAAAACATTTTCCTGTGCCGAAATAACATTTTATGTCTACCCACTCGAGGGTAAAGAATAAATTCCTAAATGACGCAGTAGAAAGGTGGTTTAAAGGTTATTACTGGTGATCACCACTTACTCGGAATTACTAATACTTCGTTTCATGTATTATATAAAAAGCACTGTCGATTTTTTGAAAAGACACCTGAAATCGAGACTTTTTTAAATTTACGGTAGTTTTCTACGATCTTTGTTTAATATTATGCATGATATATTTTATATTTATATTCAGTAGCTTTTAATTTATTTTTAAAACTTTGATTTCAATAAAATTTCTAAATAATTTATCCAAGGAATATTAGGTTTCTTATAATATTTTCTTAAAATTAAATGACATATTAGGAAAAATGGTCTTTCGCATATGCTTATCTTAGTTTTATTCATTGTTGTTTATATATTACATTTTAAATTTGTACATTTTCTTTATTTCCATATGATAACCATCTAGTTAATAAACACGTAAACGTATTACAGAATTTTCATCGAATTTCATTTGGATCAGAACAAGTGATGACCATTTTCATTTCCTTTCTGAAGCAATTACGCCAATATTTGTGTTTTTATTTGTGGCAACCTTTACTAGTAGTATACAATTAAAAATAAAGAAAGTGATTTCCCATATAAAAAATATATTCAAAATAAATACATTTTTTTACGTAAACGAGTAAATTTCATGACTTTTGAAAATCATAAACATTCATATTCATAACATAAAATCTTCATTTATTTAGAATGAAAAGTATTTCTACAAAAACCTAATGGATTTGAATATGTTTTCCGCAACGTTGTATGTACATAAGTACAAAAAATCAGGTTTATTTTAATATCTCTAAAACATTATATTAAAGTTATCTTTGCTTAAAGCATAAAGATAAGATATCACTTTGGCTCGGGGCGTCTGAATGCGTCATCGCTTCCCGGTTGTTTACTCGCCCTCCGGAGCCATCATAGAGAGAACTAATGTGCTCTCTATACGGCGATACGACAAACGCGAATCGCTTTAAAAAGAGAATACTCGAACGGCACCCTCTACCCTCTGAAAGAAGATAAAATGCGTGAAGGTAAACATAATAAAGATGGCCAGCAGCACTCGACGCGTGTTGGCGGAGCTCTTCTTGGTACATAATGGGTCCCGTGGCGCCTGTTGTCGCGTCGGAAAGTTATTAAAATCTTCCGCCCTATTTCGAATTGTATCTTGAGAGTTAACGGCGAATAATATTTCAAAAAAGGTTGTGTATTATTCGGGGAAATAAAATGCGGTAAATAAATTTTTCATCCATAATTAATAAATTTGTTTGTATTAAAAAATTTTGATTAAAAATATGAGTTAATAAAATCCCCAGTTTTTACGAATTTATTATATATTATTTGAAGGTAAAAATTAAATTCGTAAAAATTACTATTTATTATTTGAAAGCTGTGTATTATTTCTATGGATGAAGAATCATAAAACGTTCAGTAAAACATGATTTTATTTTTGGTGCAATAAGAAAGGGAAACAAACCATGATATACATTTTATGCGAAAGGTTAAAAAGTATATTAATTTCATCGTACTAGCGGTGCCCACCCGCTTCGCTGAGCATATTTAAATATATTAGAGATACTTAGTTATACATTTAGAATCTATATTTCTACTTACTTTATATTGTATCAGTGACTTATTATTGAAGAAATCGTTGTAATACTGATTTCCTTGTTATATGGGTGCTATTATTTGTATATGGGTTCTATAAAAATTATATATCTGGGAGGTAAAGAAAAGTATTTGAAAATGGAATTGAGTAACTGATGCCTTACCAAAAAATAATGCATAATTTTCATAATAGTTTAAAAATATATTGGAGAAAATTTTTACACAAATTTATATAACTTTCAATATTGCCTTGTACCATATTTTTCACAAACATTAATTACGTTGAAATGACAAAAAAATTTAATCGATTTTTTATTAGTAATTTTCGTTCCTCTTTACGATTTTTTTATATTTAATAAGTGCGTATTAAAAAATTTAAAAATGTAAATTTAAATGCTTATTTTTTCCTCTAACAACGTTCTTTGTCTTTTTGCGGGGTAGAGGAAATTTTGTTACTTTGCCATTTTGATCATACAAATTTTGACCTTTACATAAAAGCTCCATTGTTTTGGGCTATTTAGGATTGCAACTGAATGTAATGCACAAATATGGTTAGGTAAAGTGCCGTACATACGTCACGGCATCTTAAGTTTGCCCATAAATATAGTGTGTCCCACCAGTGAAAGAAGACGGCAATACATCCGTATTTTCCAGCTAAGAAAACATTACAATAGTTCTTGTAATGTCATCTTCAAGATAAACATATTCCTCACTTCTTAGCTTTTTTTTGGTTGTTGCGAATAAAATTAAGTCCTTTGATTTCATTTTGGCATGCATGGTCTCAATTTTGGCATACACGATCTCAATTTTGGCATAGCAAAGATCTTTGCTAATAACCCACCTGAAGAGGCATCTTTAAGATAAACATATTCCACACTTCTTAGCTTTTTTTGGTTGTTGCGAATAAAATTAAGTCTTTTGTTCTCAACTTCGGCATAGATGATCTCAATTTTGGCGTAATAAAGATCTTTGCTAATAGCCCACCTGAAGATGTTGTAATACAACGAAACCTAGGTCGTGGTAAAGAACTTAAAGAAAGTAGAAATAATACTACATCACGTAGTTTCATTTAATTGTGAATAATTAATTTCTACAAAATTAACTACAAATATATTCATCTTTATGTTCTCCGGAAGGCCCCTTATCAGCGTCAATCACTACGTGGAACCCTTTCTAACTCTTAGGAATTGAATCAAAAACAGCTTTAAAACGAAAAAGTTATTGTTGTGTTCGTGCAACACATTAAATTTATCTGACCAATTCTCCTTGCTTAACGCAAAGGTGATGAATATCACTTCCATGTTCATAATCGGATAATGCAGCACATTTCCTGAGTTTTATTATTAAAAAATCGTTATTAGTAGGTGTCGGTGTTGCATAAGGAACGTACATGCCAAGTTTCAACTTTGCAGGTCTTATGCAACCGACTCATTCTTCTAACCCATCCCCTCAAAACCGCTTAGGGGTTGATTTCAGTAAAAATCATTTCTAATAAGGAACGTACATGCAAACTTTAAATTTTTTAGGTCTTGTAATAGAGATATATTGCGACCGAATCATTTCACTTACCCACCCCAGCTAACCTCATTAGGGATTAATTTTGATAAAATCCCTTCTTAATAGATATTGATATTGTGTAAGGAACATTGTAGATCTTATAGATAAAGCGATAATACCACCGATTCATTTCACCAACCTACCCCTATTAAGCCCCCCTTAGGTCGATTCGGAAAAATTCCACCCTTATCGATTTCGGAAAAATTCGTTTCTAGTGGGTGTCTATGTTAGGTAAGAAACGCGTATGCCAAATTTCAAGTTTGTAGGTCTTGTAGGTCGAGAAATAGTGCTACGGACTTATTCCGTCAACTCATTTCCACTAAATATTTTTGGGGTTGATTTCGGTAAAATACATTCTTAGTAGATGTTGCTGTCGCGTAAGAAGATACATGCCAATTTCCAAGTTTGTAGGTCTTATAGGTAAAGAGATAGTGTCACCGACTCATTTCAGCAACCACTCCCACTAACTCTATTAGGAATTGATTTTGGTAAAATAATTTTTTTGGTTCTTAGTGAGTGTCAGTATTACGTAAGAAACATACTTGGTAAATTTCAAGTTTGTAGGTATTATATATCCAGAGATGGTGTCACCGACTTGAATAAAAAAAGCTGAATGTAAGAGATCGGTAAATATGTTTACCCACAACAGTACAGATATTCTGAACGAAGTAATATTTCTATGGTTAAAGAAGATTCCACGAGCCTTGTTTATTACAAGATTGTTAATAATCTGCCCACAAAAAATAAACACAAACTTTAACCACATAGTTCGATGCGAATAACATAGCCTGGAAAAGCTATTCATATCAGGAGAAATAGTGGAAAGAATACCAAGAGATGGTTTTCTGCTGGATGATCGAACTAGATACGAAAACTATCCGGTAAATCCATCCACGACGCCGTAAAACATGCCCAAGAGCGGCATAAGTGGAAATAAAAAATAAAATACTGCGAGATCGTAACTTCAAGTGGATACTTAGTGACGAGAACATCGACTCGATTGATTCAGTTGGAATTATACCATCGACAGCCAGAAATTCCTGGTCTTGGAGCGGAAATTATTTTGAATCCCCACCAAAATTGACGTAACGTTTATAAAGATCATTTCGGTTTCTATTTGTCTATCTTTAACATGTATTTTTCTCAAAGACTATTTGAGATTTGAAATTGTTCCTAGTAAGCAGTGGCTAAACTAAAAAAAGTGGTGGCTCAATTATACACGGAAAGTCAAGTTGTAATTTAAAATCATAACTCGTTTTTTTACTAAATTATCAGTAATCTCTGAAAAGTTACACCAAAAACCATCAGCAGGAAAAAATCTGAAAAAATATAGAATATATTGGTTCCTCCTATCTTGACCAGCGTAGTATTATCTCGATCGTATTTTTTTCTGACTCGATATATTGGTTAAATCTAAATTAAAATAAAAGAATTGATGACAGCAAAAAAACCATGATGTTAATCCCTCTTTTTAAAAGGAGTAAAACCTTTTTTAATAACTTTTTCTCATTAATTAAGAAGTGATTACAAGTTAAACATAATACGGTTGCACATATGCTATTAAGTCAAAGTTCGAATACAAATCATATTCCTTTATATGTCTGTATAACGGTATAAAATACAAATTGCGTAAGTTGGATTTGAACTGACCTCGTTTTTTTAATTAACCATAGAAGATAGTTCTTAAATGCAACTCTGATTAATATGCACCTCAGGTAGAACATTTATTTTATAAAAAAAAGTAATGTCACAGTAGAGCAATGAAATATGTATTTGAATTTAATTTAATGTCCATAATTTTCGCTTGTTTTCGAAGGGTCTGTCTTTCATACGTTATGAGTTCATAATTTATCATTAAAAAATATTTTTACATTTGTATGTTGATACGGTTTGGTAATATGATTAATAAACATGCTAGTATATTCCAGTAAGTCAAATTTAAATGTGAAATTTTAGTCAACAATGATTACATTAAACATTCTATATTTTGGTTTAGTAATTTTATGAAACTTGAGTTGAATTTTTCTTTATGAAAGTAACATAATTTTTCTTGCTTATTTTAAGTTTAATTTGTCCAGTTTATTTCATAAGCTTGGAGGATTTGAAATCTAAATCATCATGTTAGTATCTAATATAAATTCTTTCATATTTCCAGTTGTGTGTACTGAAAACGATTACATTATACTATAAGGAAAAAAAAGTGTTTGGAAAAAGTTGAAATGAAGGATTTATAAGCAACATGCGGCTAATTTCTTACTTACAACTTTATTACCAAACTTATAAAAATAATTCGACCCTAAGAACCACATTACGGAATACGGGCGAACAAGTCGATAGCCGCTCTGCTTTGCTTTAAATACAGTTTAAATCATGCAAAAACAAAGTAACATATACTAACGATATATAAGGAAGGCATGGGGAGGAAATAAAAAAAAGTTGGGCGGGCTGGGCACGCAGCGACCCTCTAATACCCCGCAAGGATGCCGAAACTCGGAAAAGCCGAACTAACTCCGGAAGCTGCCGAAGATTTATGCACCGAAAGGAAGCGCCGCTCATGTGGGTGGGCAGAGCGTTTTTTAAGAGCCTCGCTATTTATAAAGTAGACAGATGATGTTGGGCTTTAATTCCCGTGTTAACCGCATACCGCCTGCGTTCTCTCCATGTTACTATATTTATACTAGTGCGAATATTAAACTGTAAGGAAATACCGGTGTTTACGCTGATGGGAAGGTAAATCTTTTAGTTGACGGCCACACACAATATTCGCATTTCACATTTATTTTCCTCCATTGTTTCTTATTTTGATAATTGACCTGCATTCAATTGTCATTGTACCGCATTGTTCAATTTTTGCTGAATATTCGAAACTATTTTTAACTAATATCGCTTCATTAATTTCACTTAAATTTTTCATTATATTCTAAGCATTAAGCTAAAGTTTTAATCTGAAGAAATATACCGATATGTCTTTTTTCGACACATATCTTATATTAGTGCGCAGTTACGACCAGATTTACTATTTTTACAATGCACGATTTCATCGTGTACATAGATAATTCCCTTACATTTTTCGGCAATATTATCAAAACATATTACACATTTCGTAAAGCGATTTATTCTATGATATTCCAATACATTTAATTTCGTTTAACGAAATATAGTCATCTAGCACGAGTGTAAACCGATTTATTATATGACATTCCCATAAATTTAACTTCGTTTAACGAAATGTAGTCATCTAGGATCTAGGATTCGGACATGAGTGACAATTTACATCCTCGTGAAAAATTACAACAAACAAATTTAATGTATATTTATTATTCTTATATCTTCATCACCTTCGATTTCGACGGAAATTAATTTTGATGAAACTTTTAAATCAAATAAAGTTGAATTGACAAATTTTCGATTTAAGTTTTGTGGAATTAAACATTAATAACTATTTGTCAAAAGCAATAACGAAATTAATTAATTTTAACCCTTTTAGCATAGTTGCGGATTTAACGGAGCATCGTGAGTGTTTTTCGACTGCATTGAAAGTATCAGAAATATATTTTTTTAGTTGCATGGCGGTTACAAATTAGTAGTATTCAATTATTATATAAATTTTAAAATTATTCGTTATTATCACTTTTAATATTTTATCTCCTGTTTAGCTCTATTTATCTATTTAAACTTTATTTATTTATTTATTTATTGAAGGCTTACAAAACAAGTTACAGTCACGTAAATGTACAATAAAAAGAACGGATTATAAAACCAGACTATAAAGCTAATTATGTGTGCACAAAATGGGTAGAATATCCATGAATACATTTTCAAGGGTTACTCGTGTTATTAAATATATTACAAAATGTATTGATCAATTACTAAAGTTTGTATTAACTTAGAATGATATTTTTTCCATATACTGAATAAAACATTAATTCTATCGTAGCTGATTTTAATTTATAAATAATATATTTTGTATTTCCTTTTTAAATATTAATAATTTCGGATCAAAAATGTCTAAGGACGGATGTTGAGAAACAATGTCGCTATGCAATCGGCACATTCGAATTATGGGGTTATAAAAAGAGGTATTATTCGCTTTTGATCCCAAATGCCTTTTATGTTTCGAAACCGGGGAGCCACCCGTTCTTTGTAGTACCACAAAAATATTGATTACGAAACATTTAATAATTTGAAAACTATTAATGATAGATTCACGATCGATGTTGCATTTAACAAATAAATAAACAAAATTTGTGTTAAATACTTATTAATTTTGCGCTGACATCATAACGATACTGTACAGGTAGCAGCACTATAATTTTAGTCAAGCTCCAGCTTTGTTTATGAAAGCACAATGTTCCAAGTGTTATTTATAGCCTTTTTGCGCTTTATCGCACACAAAATAAACGAAAACTCAATACTTACGTCTTAATAACTATTTACATATTATTCTACGAAACTTTTAGATTCCAAAAAATCACAAAATTCTTGAAATAAATATAATAAACACTAGAAGAATGAGCGCTCTCGGTTGGGCTCGAAATTAATCCAGATAAGATAAAAGTCATGACGTCGGAAAACGAGAGCCCTGTGGTTATAAATGTGGATAGTACTATACTCGAGAGTGTAAATAAGTATGTATACTTTGATCAAGAACTACGAATGGGTAAAAAGAACCAGATCAACGAAGTAGTTAAAGGAATACGGCTGAGATGGATAGAATTTTCCAAACTCGAGTTTGCTTTTAAAATGAATTTAAAGAATGACTTAAACCACCAGTCTTCACTCAGGGAAGACGAAACTTGGGTAACAACAAAAGCCGTCCTGCAAAGGCTTATTGTTGGTCAAAGGATGATGGAAAAAAAGTTGGTAGGAATATATTTAGTGAATGACAAAATTAATAAGTGGCTTGGGAGGCAAAGCAAAGTTGCTGACATTAGACGTTGACCAAGAGAGTGGCGAAACTTAAGCGGCAGTGGGCTGGTCACATTGCTCGAAAGTCCGATTCATGGGGCACAATTCTCTTGGAGTGGAGACCCCGAGAGTATAAAAGACAAGTTGAGATGGAAAGATGACATAATGAAAGTCACTGGAACAAACTGGACTCAGACAGCCCAAAATACAACCGAGTAGTGCAGTTAGAACGAAGCCTACATCAAAATTGTTGAGGTGGCTTATTATTATATGAGGAGACGAATGATATCAAATAATTACAGAAAGGAAGATAGGAGGATAAAAAATTTAAAAACACTCGAGTTTTCGATGCTGAGCAAAAACAGACTGGGCAAGAGCGCCTCAAAATCGAGACATCATGCCATCGAAGTGAATAAGCACCCGATACAATTATTGGCTTATTGGCCATGTGGCTATATTGGCTTACCCTATATCTTCAAACTAGCAACAAAGTCCCATTTATTTTTTTTTATTTTCACTGACTTGTCTAAATATAAAGATATTTATGAGATGCATTAAGACAGTAAGTTTTTGACAATCTTTTTTATCAATGACAAGTATTGAAGTGATACCTACCTATTCTACGGAAATGGAAACTTAATTTTATACATTTAAATAATTATTACATATAGTCCCGATATTTTTTTAATTGCTGCCAACCCCGTTATTAGTAGTTTGAGAGGTGTAGATGGTTAAAATATTAGTTTCCAATGCAAGTAGTTTAATGGAAAAAACTTTGAATCTACACTCGTACATCATCATTGCAAGAACACAAATGGCAAAATTTATGATCCATCGTCTTATAAACTTTGTTTCAAGCAAAGATGGCCACAAAAACCTCCAGTATAAATAAAAATCAATCAATTACATATAGTCTCGGACATAATTCGCCTCCGTGAAGATAACTTGGAAATTTTGTAAATTATTTCATTGATCAACTTTCGCTTCGGGATCGTATTTCGTTCCTACATACATAATATTGAAAGTTATCAAAAGATACTTTAACTAACGCATAGATGTTTATCGAAGTGGAAAATGGTGGTATTTGGAAGAGGGATATTGAAAAAATATTTCCCCAAGTAATCGTTCGTACCTAACTTAATTTTCCTCAACGGGAAATGAAAAAAATAACACAGATAAAAGTCGGTTATAGTTAGGGGTTTGGCGGCTTATTTTTCACCGAGAAAATGTTTGTCCGGAAGCAATATGTGGATATATTTTCTGTGTATTTAATATTGTTTACGAACCTGACTAATAATGAATATTTTGTTCCAAAGACATTCCTATGGGCATATTGGTAATTTAAACTTAGATGAATTAAATGTTTTTTTAAAGTTAAGAAGCATGTAATGAAAGTGAAGAGTATATTAAAATTAATAGATCTATAATGCTTTTATTATGAAATAGCTTATGCCGGCGACTTAGTTCGCGTGGACTTCAGTTTTGGTTTCATCAAATTTTTTTGTAGTGAAAAGTTGTCACGTATTTGTCCATCTACACGTACTCAAACTATAAGAAAATAGAAAGATATAATATATTCACAAACACAATATAACAAAAATTCCTTGTAAATTAATGACGCGCTACAAATTGTAACTGGTCATATGTAAGAATGAAGTAATTATTATGAACACAGGATTTTAGTCAAACATAATAAAACCAACGAAAGTTATATGTAAAGTTTTTATCTATATAATAATCTAAAGGATAGTCTTCTATATCTTCACAAATTTTATGAAATTATTTTATTTATTTAATTAGTTTCCAACTACTAAATACCGTGGATAATTCAAGAGCGTGGCCACGCTCTGCGTTATGGTGCCTAGCTTTTACCAAGGTGCTCTGTGCGTCTTCAAGTACGTGCGTTCGCTATGAATCATCCAATAGAATAAGGCGCATCGCGGCTCGCGGCTCGCGGTGTCCTTTATATAGGCCAGCCGTGCCTGACTAACGCAAGAAGAGGCAGTAAGCTGGTCTCTTTTTAATATGATCAACTATATTGATGTGAGTTTAACTTAAATTGAACATGTCTATATTTCCAAAACCAGACATTATTTTTTTACTTTGTGTTCATGTAAACTTTAAATCCACAAATAAACATAAAAAATTATAGACTATTTTTTTGGCCTCGGTAACACAATTTTTTAAATATTTAATGTACAGACACTGCTCGTTTACGATTTCATTATATGTATAGATTAGTAAAAATTACAAACTATTAATAAAAAAATGGTACTGATTAAAACATATATTTAGATTTAATTAGTGTTATTGCCATAAAAATATTGTTTAGACAATTCGTGAAATGTGTTAAATAACCATGTCGTGTTAATATCATGCATTTCAACATTAGTAATATTTGGAACAAATTATGTTTCCGTGTATACGCAAAAGCATTAAACCCGGATAAATTCAAACCGTGCTCAACAACTATGAATTAAATACAAATTTTATTTACTAAACATATAAATAGCATACTAAACCTAGCTAATATACAAGAGAGATAGTATACCTACAAGCCTTATAATAATATAATAATAATAATAAGCCTCTTTATTTTTTCCATGACATACTTTTACAATTAAATTATATAACTTAGACTATGAAAAAACAACTATAATGTGTATTAGTGAAATATACTATATTTTAACAAGTTGACTATAACCTGTCATGGCCCCTTTCGGGTATAGGCCTCCTCCAATTTTCCAGAGAATACTTTTGCAGTTCCATTCTTTGCGGCGATAGTAGTGATTTTACGTTGTATGTGCAGATGTATAGTTCTTGGCTTGTTGGAGGGTTGCAGTCTAGGTCTCCCGCGGTGACCAGCCGTGTTGGGAGATTGAGAGGGGCCGGTGTGGGTTGCTATTTTGTAGTTTGTTTTGATGAGAGCGTTTCAGGAGGCGTCTTATCAGGTACTGTGAGCGTAGGTTTTTTTTTTTTTTTTTTTTATCATATAATTGTTTATACTGTTGTTCTTACTTATCTTGGCAGGCTGTTTTTTTTTTTTTTTTTTTTTTTTTTTTTTTTTTTTTTTTTTTTTTTTTTTTAAACTGGTTCTCTGCGCTGACAGGATTGGTTGCCTGCTCGGGGGAATCTGATAAATTTCTCTTTTTATTATATATATAAGTAGACTGTATTTGTTGATTTTTATTTTGAAGTATTACTATTTTATCGTATTTAATTATCGCTTTTTTACCTTGTTCTCTTAATTTGCCTACTTCAATTTGGAGTTCTTTTCTTTTCTTCAGGATATCTAGTGGATAGTCTTCCTTAATATAGTAGGGTGAGGTTTCCAAGTTCTTTTTATTCCTTAATATTTTGATTTTTATTCCCATAGTAAGCAAAGTTATTACAATAGGTCTGGCTTTATCACTTTTTATGCCAAGTCTTCTCACTGATTCAATGTAGTGATTTTCACATTTGATTTTTAATGTTTTGTTAATAATATCTAGAACTTTTACCTCTAATTCTTGGTAGCTATTCTCTTGTTCTTCCACTCCAAAAAGTAATATATTTTTCCTTCTCATGAAACGCTCAAAACCATCAATTGCCAATTTTTGTGTCTCTAAATTTTGCTCGATTTGCTCATATTTGGTTTCTAAATTAGTAAATTTCTCGTTGATATTTATAATGATGGTATTTTTAAGTTCTTCCTTCATGGCCAACATTTCCATCTTGTTTTGTCTCATTTCAACCTGCATATTTTGTAGCATTTCTTTAATTTCATCCATTTTTTTAGTTTTACGCCCTCTATTGGTTTTATGAGGTACTACGAGCTCGGTGCCTGAAGAAACCGTGGTTGCTTACTTTATCGATATTGTCAATACTACGTAGTACTTTGCAGGACCGCTAGATGTCGCTTTTCTAAATTACTCTGAGTTTTTTCTAAAGAAATGACAACGCAGTAAATATTTTGTAGGTTATAGAATTTCTAACTTCCACTCTTTAACTTGATTTGTTTGGGTTATTGTTTTTTAATGTTCCGTACTAATCACTGAGTAAGAATAGTTAGGCCTACAAGCCTTAGTTATCTCAAATTATAACCACCTGCTAGTGTACGGCAATTAAGCACACATACTCCCATATTTTAAATTAGAAATTATCTCATTTAAACACCTACGTGTTTGGTTTAAGATGAATAGTACCATATATCAAGCAGGTATTGAGTTGGATATTAAATATGGCTCAGAATATTTCATCCAAATAGTATACGGCGTGAGAGCACCCGCTTTTGGGACAAAATACCCGACATATAGTTGTGAGCTTAGATTACACCAAAATATAAACTGTTCCAACTAGTAATTTTAAAATTAAGTTCTCTAACTCTGTGACATTGTTTAAATAGAATCACAAGACTATGTGACAAGAGCAAAGCGGTCGGTATGGGGGGCGGAGCATCATAATATTTTGTGTCCACGCACTTGAGGGAAAAAAGAGAATTCATGAATGACGCAGTAAAAAGAGGGTTTGAAGGGTGTTACAAGCTAACGCCACTTACTTGGAATTACTGAAATTGTATTCGATACGTTTTGTCAGAAGCAGCGCATCTTTAAAACAGATATTTCAAATCGTATCTTTTTCAGGTTCTATTGAATATATTTGGTGTTAAATTTGTAGAAATTCATTTAAATTTAATTTTTCACAACTAAATGAAACTACGTGATGTACTATTATTTCTACTTTATTGAAATTCTTATCCACGACCTAGGTTTGGTTGTATAAAAAAATCTTTAGGGAAATTTGTAAAAGTCAAATCTTTACAAAAAAAATCTTTACAAATTGCCAACTTGAAGATGTTGTCATGCAATGAAATCTAGGTGGTGGTAAAGAATTTAAATAAAGTAGAAATAATACTAGATCACAAATTTTTTATTTATTTTGAAAATTTTATTTTCCCTCAAATTTCTCATTGATTTATCTAAGCCCGTTTAATTACGTTAACATGTCTTATATTACAATTTAACTAATTGTTGAATGAATTGTCCCATAATTATTCACGTCTTGCGATTCGTTGTTTTAAGATTCCATACTTCAAAAGGAAGAACAAAACCTTTATAAGATCTTTCACGTTTATGTCTCTCCGTCTGTCAAAGCCGTTTTTCTGAGACCGCTTGCGCGACATGTTATTAAAGCATATTAAACCGCAAATATTTCAATAGATAGGACTCGATAATATTTATATTATATATTTATATGTATATACATAATAAGCAAAATAAAAAATATTTTTAGTAACCTACGTAAAAGTTACAGGAAATGTGGAACGGCTATTCTAGATATAATGGTTTTTGAGATATTTACTATAATATATATGCACCCCTCTACTTAATTGTCTATTAGTCATTATTAAATATATTAGTGATAACTTACAATAAATAAAGTAATTTAACTTCTATCGAGATACGGAAACCTCGATACGTGAGTCACGTTTGAACTTATTCTTCGCTATTAAATATATTCAGCGTTAATTTTAATTGACTTTAGCAATATATTTGCATATTTACCACCTGAAGTTGTTGTAATAAAACGAAACCTAGGTCGTGGTAAAGAATTTAAATAAAGTAGAAATAATACTACACCACGTAGTTCCATTTAATTGCGAATCATAAATCAGTACATTACAAATGTTTCTATTCCGTAACAACATCCAAACTTGAAAATATTTTTAATGTCAAATATTTGATATTATGAATATTTTTGTATCGAAATAGAAAATCAAAATTATTAAACAGAAAAATACTAAAAGTTTGTTATGAAAAATAGCATAGGATACTCTGAGATCGCAAAACCAGTTTTTATTAATAAGTTATGAACCCACAACCTGTGAGAAAGCTAAAATTCTGAATGTTAAATTAATTTTACATGCACATTCTATTACTCTGATTTCACCCTCTAATTCGGCACGAGGGCGCCGAAACTCGGAAAAGCCGAACTGACTCCGGAAGCTGCTGTAGATTTAAGCACCCAAAGGAAACGCCACTCATGTAGGCGAGAAAAGCTTTTTTAAGAGCCGTGCTATTTATAAAGTAAACAAATGATGTTGTGGTTTAACTCTCATGTTTAACTCTCAAATCCCCCTTAAATGCAGTGTTCCCTTCGTGTTACAATGTTTATACCAGTGCGAATATAAAAACTACAGGTAAAGACGTTTGGCGATGTTTACACTGGTGAGTACATATAAACTGGAGGCTGAGGCTTTACAATGTTTGAGCATTCGCGTTACACATTTATTTTCTGATTTTTATTTTTTTCTGTTGTTACTAATCCTCGTTATTTTATTTTTGAAACTTTAATAAAGTAATATTATTTCACTAATTTCTTTCAATTTTCGAATGCAGTGTAAGCAGTAATCCTATTTTAATGTGAGCAAATATACAATTATGGCATATTTCAACACACAACTTTTCAATTTTCCATTAGAGTGTAAGCAGTAATCCTATTTTAATGTGAGCAAATATACAATTATGGCATATTTTAACACACAACTTTTCAATTTTCCAATACAGTGTAAGCAGTAATCTTATTTTAATGTGAGCAAACATACAATCATGGCATATTTTAACACACAACTTTTCAATTTTCCAATACAGTGTAAGCAGTAATCCTATTTTAATGTGAGCAAACATACAATCATGGCATATTTCAACACACAACTTTTAAATTTTCCAATACAGTGTAAGCAGTAATCCTATTTTAATGTGAGCAAATATATAATCATGGCATATTTCGACATAAATTTTCTAATTGTGCTCGACCACTAGCTAGATGAACTATTTTCGAAAAATGCTCTTTTTCATGTACGGTGTCGGCGTGTCATAACTTTGTTTAACTATCTTCTTGAAATAAAATGAACAACGCAATGAAGTCATCTAAGACCCATAAATAACAAATTACATTTTCGTGAAAAATATACTAAATGTTCAACATATAATTGCTATTCTCACTTGTTTCTCTCTACATTTCAGTGTGACCATAATGGGAAGTAATTTTGTTTGATTCCGACGGAAATTAAATTTAAATTTATAAAATTGAATTGATCTGTCTTCCAGTCTGTGTTTGATTAAATTTGATATTTCTAATTATTTGTAAAAAGCAAAAACGAAATTAATTTATTTTAGTACTTTTTGC
The DNA here is from genome assembly GCA_039881145.1 of Druceiella hillmani. Lineage (NCBI taxonomy): Eukaryota > Metazoa > Arthropoda > Insecta > Lepidoptera > Hepialidae > Druceiella > Druceiella hillmani. The sequence goes on along the minus strand of JAYKKI010000065.1, from coordinate 3,321,309 downwards.
ACGTTTGCAGTGTTTAGTTAATGTTATTCTACAGCATTGACAGTATCAGGGATATGTCTCTTTAGTTGCGCGGGGGGTTCAAATTCGATTGTTATTTATATTTTACCTCTTGTGTAATGTATATATGTATTTAATAGATGACGTAGAATACATTCTGTTATTTGAAACCAGGGAGCCGTGCTTATTTCGTTAGTGTCACAAAAACATTGGATATTTTGAGAAATTTAATAATTTGAAAATTATTAATTTTTGATTCGTGAACGATATTGCTTAGAATAAATGAATATGCAAAATACGTTTTAAATATTTATCAGTTTTGCGCTTACGTCGTTACAATAGTAACTGTGATATTGAAATGTGTAGAGCGTCCCATATTAATTTAATCTAACTTCAACTTTGGTTAAGAAGTTACGACGTTTAAAGTGTTATTTATTACACGAGTAACTTTATGTAATTTATCAAAGAGAAAATAAGTAAAATTTCTATATTTACCACCTAATTTGTTTCTACATATTATTCTTAGAAATGTTGAGAATTGAACAGACTACAAAATATTTAAAATATACATAATGACCATATACATACCGAACCCAATATATAATGAATCGATGAAATCTATAAAAAAAATTGATATACAGAAACACCGAGAGATGGAAAATCCAGAAAACTTGGGTGTTCGGTGCTGAGCATCAACAGACTCGGCAAGACTGCTCAAATTTGAGAAATTACGATGCCGAAGTAAACAAGTGCTCGATACTACTGTTACTTGCCATATAGCTTTGCTGACGTAATCTACGTCTAGAAACCAACAGCCATGTCGCGTCATAGCCTTGTTAATTTTTTTTTATTTTCGTTCATATGTCCAAATGTAAGTTTACCAATAGAGTTTATTGGTAAACTTACATTTGGACATATGAACGAAAATAAAACATTGTATTTGAGATAAATAGAAATAATACATTGTATTTAAGATAACATATTTATAGAAGACGGGTATTGAAGTGATATCTGAAATATACTTAATAAAAACATGTGTGTCTTAATAAAAAGATTTCCTTCCATTTCGTATTTCATAAAAATGGGACCTTACTTTTCTACATACAAATGTTTAGTACCTATTCACAATATAGTTTTTTTGACCGCCGATCCATTGTGAGTGAACGTAAAGCTATAGATAGCCAAGGGTTTTGTTCAAATGTAAGTACTTGGTTTAATATGAAAATTATTCACAATTAAATGAAACTACGTGATGTAGTCTTTAAGTTCTTTACGCCGACCTAGGTTTCGTTGTATTACAACATATTCAGGTGGGCAATTAGTAAAGATTATCTTTGCTAATAGCCCACCTGAAGATGTTGTAATACAACGAAACCTAGGTCGTGGTAAAGAACTTAAAGAAAGTATAAATAATACTACATCACGTAGTTTCATTTAATTGTGAATAATGAATTTTTACAAAATGAATGCCAAATATATTCAATATATAAAAAATATTAAAATTTGTTTACAATAAACTCTACACTTTTGGCATGACTGTGTTATATTTCTTTGAACATAAAGTCACATGTTATAATTGCAAGAACGCAAATCGTCTTGAAAATTTAGTATTAAGGGAAGACAGTAATAATTTGGTGGTAATTAATAACGTGAAAAATCAATCAATTGATTAACCGTAGTTGCGAAGGTATACCTTATTATATATGCATGAAGGATCATGATCATAGTCTGCATGAAGGAAATTCGGGAATTCATAACTTATTTATTCGATCATCCCTCGCTTTGGGATCGTATCTAGTTCCTATATATAAAATTGATAGCTATCAAAGGACACTTTAACTAACCCGTAGACGTTTATCGAAGTGGGATATGGTGGTATTTGGACCAGGGACATTGAAAAAATATTTCCTCAAATAGTCGTTCGTTCCTAATTTCATTTTCCTCGACGGGAGATGAAAAAATAATAGAGCCAAGAGTCGGTTGCTGTTAGGGTTTGTTTTCCGAGGAAATAATATTGACTTAGAGGCGATATGTGGATATATTGTCTGTATGTCTAATATTGATTACAGACTTGACTGACAATGAATATTTTGTTTCAAACGTATTCCAATCAACATGTTGTTATAATTTAATTAACGAATTTAATTAGATTTCGAATTTGTGAAGTGAAAAAATCATTCAAACTGATATACGGATAATAAATAAAACGCATACACGTATTGGAATTTGTTAAAATTACAAGCTTCCAATTCGAAATCTGTGTTGATTGAAATAACTCTTTAGATTTAGTTACTGTTGATGTAGCAGTAGTCATATTTAAAACAAATTATACCCCAACGTCATAGCAAAAACCATACATTATGAACAAATTTACACCCGGCCCACCCCTATCAATTATCACCAACTGAATTTACTATACAATTTGCGTACTAAGGTAAGCTGATATATAAGATAGATAATACATCTACAAGCCTTAGTTCAAATTTATAACGCTTGCTAACATACAGTAACTACTTCCCATATTTTAGGATATGAATTATCCAAAAGAAACATCAACGGGAAATAGTTAAATCTAATTTTGAAAATAAAATGGAAATTAATTAAATCTAAGCTTTTTAAAATAAAAACAATTTTTGAAACTGTTTTTATGACTCACCAATTACTTAGATCTACGGGACCGTAATTTGTATATGCTAGTAATTGTAGTTTACTTGGAGCTGTAAAAAAATCAAGCTTCTAAGCTAAGGCAATCAAGGTAAACCCTAAAAATAAGGTCATTTATGCCTCATATTTTGACATTCGTAAATAAATCAAAACCAATAGGGTACTTCACGTTAACGTTAGAGTCATATAAATGGTAAGAAGCAAGGCCTCGTAGTACAAGAAAATGGAAATATCGAAAATTGTTAATCTGTTGATATATCATATAAAAAATATACTTTTATAAACGTGCATCTGCCAAAGACACAGTGTGTACAGAAACCTCATAGTGCGAGTTCCACACATGCTTGACAGGTTTCTATTTTGTGATAGTTTATATTCCAATTTTATTTCATTTAAAATGAATATTACCATAATAAGTTTCATTTAATTTAAATATATATATATATATATATATATATATATATATATATATATATATATATATATATATATATAGGTACGGCAAACCGCGTTAGTTATATGATGGTAGTATGTGCTTCAGATGAAGTTCTTAATTAATATTTAGCGAACAAAATTTGTTATATAATGGTGCCATCTTTTATTAGGAAATGGCACAAAAATATTTAGTACACCTCATTGGAGGTATCGCTAAAATGTTTTTGTAATAAATTTTATAAAATATAAGCTTTAAATTACATTTTTGAAATATATCGGCTTCTAATTCCATTTACAAATAAGGCTATGGAAAAGTCATCAAAATAGATTGTAATGAATTATTCAACTGATATCTCAAGTAATCAGATTTCATTAGTTTTTAAACTACCAAAAAACTTTTAATGTTCCTAAATACCTAGTGTATTTTTCTAACGTGAATGAAATATCCTGTCAAGAGATGAGCGATCGCTATAACTAAAAATTATTACTAAATAAATAATGAAATTAATTAATAAAGTGGAAACTTATAATTAAGTCATTTTAGGCTGAAATATGGTATTAATAAGCAAATGAAAAAAAAACAAAAGATAGAATAGTACTATCTGTGGTTTATTGAATTTGAATTTGATGATTTAATTAGAAAGACGAAATTTATGGACCAACATGGAGTTATAGCAAAAATTAACTAAAAGGTATATAACTCCCAAACAGGGTAATATTACAAATTATACAAAAGAAAAACAAATAAAAAAAATGTGTAATCTTCTATTACTCTTAACTCCTTGCTTAATTCTAAACAGGACACTATTTATGAAAAGTTACGTAACTTAAAAATAAAAATAATTATATATAATATATAAATTGTAATTATACCGTTCTAGGCATAGGTGTAAAGAAAATGATCGCCTTTAGAAAATTTTGGCAAATTGTGTATTTGGAGTACTGCAATAATAAATCGTTTAATAAAAATACTGTCATTATCTTTAATTTTGTTAATGTTAAATCGTCTCATCTTGTGTGTGTGTCACTTTACTATGTTAACACATAAAACAACATTCTTTTTTTCCGAATATTAAAAAAAAATAAGGTTAAATACATCGAATCAATGAGAGAAGGTATAAAATATTCTTTATAGTATTCTTGGTGGCGTGTCGTCGGTAACAATAATTTAATTTTCATGCATTTACATGACATTGTTTCTTGTCAAATAAATTAGAAAACTTCTTCCTAGGTTCGTTTTAAATGTAACTTCTGAAATGGAATAATTAAATAATTGTCGGTACCCACTAGTTAGCTCTTTCTTGTTCTAAATCGCATTTACATAAATAAAGAGACCCGCCTGCTGAAGTATAAAGACGATAAGAAAATGTACACTAATTTGAATTATTATTTTTGAATATTTCTTTGTACCTAAAAAATACTCATCACTTTTATTCCTTTCTAAGTTATGAATGAAGAATACGTTATGATAAAGCATTAAGTGTAGATTTAAATTTTGAATTTAAAGTAGGACTTATTCTGAATGGGTCACTTTACTGGACTCATTTCATTCAACAATGAAAAACATGAAATCCTTAAACAATAAATTAAGGGTTTAATAGAAAAACGTAAGGAGTCAGAAGTCGTTTACTTGCCTCTGTAAAATTTCACCATCACATACTTTGCGTAAACGTGCAGTTTTAATTCAATTGGTAGATGTGCACCTACTGAACTATTTTTAAGTATAATTTTTTGAACTTGCTCAATTTTTTGGGACACAATTCCACTTCAACTAATTTAATTTGGCAACTTTCAAAACAGTCCCTAAATACCTTTTTCAAGATTGTCCAAAAGTTTCAATTAACATCCATTTTGGGAATTTTCTTTAATATCATCCGTCTAAAATTAAATTTTTTCACAATAAGTTATAATTTTAAAAATATTAAAGGACATTCTGAAGTCAAAATGGTTAAGAAAGCACAGTTATATTCGTTTTAACCAAAAGAAATCTTCACACTGACTCATTAGCAAAATTCATTTGAATTTTTCATTAAACTGACATAATTCAAATTTAATTTAATTGTTATATTTCTTCATGAAAATCATACGTGTCGCTCATTTTGTTTCTTAATTAATTGGAAGAAAAAAGTGTGTTGCTAGACCCCATTATTAATATTTTATATGAAAATAATTATTCATTATTTCTTGCTGGAACTATACGATGCAATAGAAACCCAATTCAAATGTTTTTGAGAGGTGTTACCGAAATGTCTCTCATATTATGGAATTAATTTTATGATGACAGAATTCACTTCTATATGGTGGTAAGATTATGTAATACACTATCTAATTTTAATATAACTTTAAAATTTTTATTAATTTTTGATACAAGATATATAAGATTAATAAAAATAACTTGAGAACAGTATCAATTATAGGAAGTTATTTATTTATCCTCTAACCATTCACATTCACTCCCTTAAATTATTTACAGTATGGAGGATACCTCATAAGCTGGTCACTACAAATGGTTTCCACAAGTCAATAAGCCTCCACGTACATTTCTCCTGGGCTCTAATAAAGTTTTATATCCACACACTCCAGACAAAAGCGTAAATTCGTGAATGAGGTAGTGAAAAGGAGGTTTATAGAGTGTTACCAGCTATCCCCACTTATTCGGAATTACTAAAATTTTGTTCGATACGTTGTATCAAGCAACTTCCCTTTTTTTAACCGATATATTAAATCGTGCATTTTTCAGGTTCACATGTAATTTATTTAATAGCCTTTAATTTAATTTGAAAGGTTTATTAGCAATAAAATATCTCATGAATTTTGCTAAGCCATATCAGGTATGCTCACATGTTTTCTTTTATAATTTAACAACATTTTAAGCGAACACTCCCATAGGTATGATAATCATGCTTTCATTCGTTGATTCTGAAGTTCCATATATCAAAAGAAAACGAAACACTCACGTTTTTCTCAGAAACCGCTTGACGTGAAACTTGACGTATTAGTTAAGCGCTGTAAAACGTACATATTTCAGTAGATAGTACTCATTGTCATTTATATATATATTCTAGTGATTGGAGATTGTATAGGACAGAGTAAATATCCGAATTAGTTTTTCAAATGTAATTAATTTTCTATAATAACTAACGTCGTTCGGAAGGACTAACGACATGGGTACCAGAAATATGTTATATATATATATATATATATATATATATGTATATATGTATAATTATGAATACATATAATTATTCAATATGTTGGCGCGTGCAAAATGTACAACAGAGTTTTATCTAATTATATTAAATTTTTAATATTTAATTACGGTGACTTTGTTAGTAAGACCACATACAGAGAGTGGTTACTCATAAATAAATACTAGTTTACTAAAATACGTTTTTTCACACAAAATAATAAATTAAATATCTATATTAGCTGAAAATCATAAACGTCAGTTAAACTTTTATTTAACTACTCTGAAAAGTCTTTCAATGCGCGTGTTGCTGACAATTGGCATATTACTGCCTAGTGTCTGCATACACTCAGGTGTATTTCTATTATTTCCAAAATACTATATTAAAGTAATCTTTGCTTAAAGCATGAAGATAACACTTCACTTTGACTTACGTTATCTCTGAATACGTCAGCGCTCCCCGATTGTTTACCCTGTCTCCGGCGCCATTATAAAGAGAACTTACGTGCTGTTTAGATGGCGGTACGACAAATGCAAATCGCTTTAAAAAGGGAATGCTGGAACGCCACTATCTACCCTCTGAATAAAATAAAATGCGAGATATTAAACAGAATAAGGATGGCCCGCAGTACTCAACACGTGTTGGGCCAGTTATTCTCGGCACATAATGGGCTCCGCGGCGCCAGTTGTCGCACCAAAAAATTATCAAAATCTTCCGCCCCTTTTAGGATTATGTCCTGAGACTTAACGGTGAATATTATTCTAAAAGGTTTTGTATTATTCCGAGACTAAAAAACCGGCAATTAAAAGTTTTCTTCCATAATGAACGAATTTGTTGATTCTTTGTTTTTTCTCGTCCCATTTTGTCATCTCGTCAAATTTGGTCATCTGTCGAAAAATAATAAATACACACTTCAGTCCCTTCAGTGATGCCGTACACGTTGCCCAAGACCGGGACGAGTGGAAAGGAATAATACGATCCTGCGAGACGGTAACTCCATATGGATGCGTCCCTTAATGGCAAGGAGACCAATATTTGATAATTAGGATAGATAAGTAACAAACAGTTAATATCAAGTTAAAAAATGAGAATCAGTTTTAAATCAAGACTTGAAGACTACGAAAGCGAACAGTAAAAGTAGTCAACAGTGAATTTTTAACAACGTAACTGTAGTGTGTAGCGCTTTATTGTAAATTGTGTAATAGTGTTTAGTGTAAGTAATAATGTAATTTGTAAATAAATAAAGTGACTCTATACCGGTTTTTATTACTTCGTATTAACCTATTTGGTCGAGTTAAGACGATCATGGCATAACCTTGCAATGCAGCAACGTCACCAAATGCCACAACTTTTTAGTTTTACGTCTCGAATACAATCCTTTATTTTTTAAATATGTTTGGTTACTTAAGTGCTTTCTTTTAAATGCTTGGAAGAAAATTCCACCTTTTTTCGTATAGTAGAAACGCTAGAAAAATAAGACTAATTCAAGCTCAAGAATCTAAACTCAATCAAGAGAGCAGATTTCACGAAACTCAGGAAAAGCAAGCCACTTTTTGCGCTACTGAAATTTTCGTTCAGCGTGAGTCTCAGCTAAGTTCACAACGTACTCGAATGGCAGCCTCTTGGGCTCAAGAAGGAAAATACGAAGCACGTTTGTCCGTGGTTTGCAAACGCCATGCACTGTTACGGGAGTCTGAAACTTTTACCGAGAGAACATCCCGCTTAAATTCACACACAGCTCGGATGATAAACAATTGATCTCAGCGGACTTACGAAGAACGCGAAACGCGTCTAATCGCGGATCGCAAACGTTTTGCATAATTTCGCGAGTATGAAACGTTAATCGATGGCGATACTTACTTGAATTGTCATAGACCTCGGACAATGGGGGATGTTATGGAAATAGATATGGAAAGTAATTCAGAATGGGAAGCACCATTAATGACGCATCGCAAACAACATATCAACGCCGGAGCTGTTGAAAGTTAACACGATCGTGAATAATGATTGCTATCAGCTAGAAAAACTATAAACGCACACGTCACAGCGATTCAAATTATCCATTATAAAATACGGCTTAGAAGAAACATATTAAAGTTAGAGGCTGACTGACCCCGAAATTCTCTTAATAGAATGTCATCGATTTCTTCAGATGATTCGAATGACTTCACGAAAATGAAGCAGTGACCAATATTCCTTTGGTAACTAAGGAAAAATCTGGCTATTTGTATTTGCCTAAAATTAACATCCACTACCTAAACGTTTCTTAGATGACATCCATTCATTTAATGGTGCATTTCAGATGATATCATTCATTTAAAGTGCAAGGCTAAGTTTGTAATCTAATTGGATTTTTGATTTCCAAAGATGAGCCAAAATTTGTTCAAATTTATTTTTTATTAGATTACAATGAACAGGCCTATATCGGGAATCAAAACTCTCCTCAACTTAATATAAATTTTATATCTCGACTGCAGAATATGTTGCATCAGATCAATCCATATTTTAATAGATTCAAAGCCAAATTAGACTCCATTGCAAAGGGGCGAAACAATGATTACAAAACTATTATTAGTGCTGATAGTCACCCTGTAGCAGAATATCGTGGTAAATACGATGCCCCCGTCACAGATTAAATTCCAGTGGCTTAGTTGACCAATATTGCGGTAGACGTGACATTGTATTGCGCACTCGCGATAATCGTTTACAACGCATTTACGAAAAATATCGAGCATATAACGCCCTGCCGAAGATGAATGCAATTTTGGTCTCTACCGAGTTGATCTAACTACTGGAATAAAAAATTTATAATAAAAATATATCAGCCCAACAATTTTAAAATAAGTTAAGACGAAATCATTTTGTTTATTTGCAAAGATTTTACGAATTATTTAGCCAATTTATAGTTGATATGTGTGCAAAAATAGAAGCTGATACATACAAACTAACCAGGTACGATTACGTGTTAAACATTTCGTGCATTTATGAGACGCAATGCAACAAGAAAACAAAAAGCGGAGAACATGGGATAATTAATTTTCTTACTATTGAGTTATACCGGAGGTCCACGTTATATGCAAAAATGTACGCATCACGCCTTCTGCTATATTCAAAAATATGATCAAGCTGACCTTTTTATAGCTTTCACAACTAACCTAAATTGGAATGAAATTACACAAGAAATTCTTTCCGACTAGACGTCTTATAATAGGGAAGACATTATAGCCAGAGTTTTGCACCTTAAGCTAAAACTGATGATCAACATAATCACAAAATTAAAAGTTTTTGGCTCATCTCTTTGTTATATCTTAACGTTTAAGGGCAAAAACGGAACTTACTACATGCCCACATGCTTCTGTGGTTAGAAGGCTAAATTAGACCCCATACTGTAGATACCGTCATACGTGCTGACGATGTCTACAGTAACGGGTCTAACTTTGTCTTTTTCATCAAATGGAGGATTATACATTATACGACATCGTAAAGCTCAACATGGTTCATAGGTCATATGGCACTCTAAACAGAGATTCACCCTGATTCACCAGGAAGATCATTGCTTTAAAAAATGCCCTAAATTGCTAATTGAGCAAACTGGTAATTGAGCAAACTGGTAGAAGAAAATGGGTAACCTTTATATCGTCGAAGATCACCTTAACATGGCGGTTCCATAGCTACGGTTAGATTACATGGCCAGAACATTGTTTTGGATAATGTACGAATTTTACCGTTTTCACCAGCTTTATCAAAAATATTTAATGCTCACATCAACGTCGAACTTAATAACAGAGTCGAAGCCATCAAATATCTTTGTAAATACGCCAACAACGGTAATCACCAAGCCACCCACCAAAATGATAAAGTTACGAAGTTTCAATCCAGCCGACGTATAAGCTGTTCAGAAGCGGTTTAGCGTACTTTAAACTTCACCATTCATGAAAGATACCCACCAGTAACCCATCTTGGTGTTTTGGTGTTTTATGTACTGTCAGATGTAAAATTGTGGTAAAAGTACAAAGGTAAATTAGCTGAAATCTTTTCAGACACGTACAATTAAACAACGACGCCAATGGTTAAATTACTGAAAGGTTACGTGAAAGTAATTTGAATTGATGTTTAATATCTATGCAAGACATCGTTACATCTATTGGGAGTAATATTATTTCTCAATACGCAATACCGAAACCCACATTTGAAGGTGAACGCATCTACAGAGAATACGCGGCGGAAACTAATTATGATCTAGTGAAACTAGCCGAAACTTTACAAACTGGGATCTTGAAGCTTACAGAAGAATAGTGTTTTATATTTGATCACGTGTGCATAGCGTAGATGATGCTTTGAGAGAGATCCTATTTTAGTCCGTCCTCTTTAGATATAGCAGCTACTTTGCTGCTCGTTCACTCCTATTACCTTATTAGGCATAACAGCTACTTTGTAGCCAGGAGGGAAGACTGCTCATACTAAATAAGACTGCTCGTACTGCTGAAGACTGCTCATACTTAATATTTAAAACAAACTTAACTTAAACCACACGGATAGCTCAAGTCTGTGATGTTTTTAGGAACAGTCTGCAATATTTCTCGGAACAACAATAAAACCAGGGTTCTACGCCATTGCAGCATAATTATATGGGATGAGTATATTTTGGAAAATTTAATTGACTAGTCACAATTTTAGCTTCTTCATACATTGTGAACTTGTAGATTATAATTAAAAACCTGTTTCACAATTTCAAAATGGCGTATTCTAGTTTTTATTAAAAGTTGCCGGTATTTACGAGTTTAATCGTTTTAATTCCGTATTTTGATACCATAATTTTTGGAATATAATATATTAGAATAGTATGTAACGTTGAAAAATATTTTTAAATTTTAATGTTAATAGGGTTTGAGAATATAAGTAAAGTACTAATCTATGTCAATTAATTAAATTTAAACATGAAATTTTAATCCTCAATTATTCCATTAATTGTTTATATTTTGATTAGAATTTAAATTTCGTTACAAATGTAATTTCAGTTGAAATTTTCTTTACGAAACTATAGCAATTTTTTTGCTTATTTTTACGTTTAATTTTTTGTCAAAATATTATATAAGCTTGGGAGATATAAAACCTAAATCGCGATGTAAGCTTTCAATATAAATTATATTCTATACCCAGTTGTACGTATTAAAAAGGCTTAAATTATTATATTGTACACAATAAAAAAAGGAAATTTTAGAAAAAAAGGTGTAAATGGAGAACTTATATACAACATGCTGCTAATGCCTGCCTTTTAACTTTATTACCAAACATAAAAAAAAATAATTTGACACTAAGCACCGCACTAGGGAATACCGGCGAACACCTCGACACTAGCTCTCCTCCGACGCAATACTCTAAGCACAGTTTAAGTTATACAAAAACAAAGTAACAGATACTAACGATATGTAAGGGAGGTAGGCATAAGGAGGTAATGGAAAAAGTTGGGTGGGTTGGGCGCCCGGCCACTCTAATTCCTCGAATTTCGAACAGTCTCCAGAAGCTGTCGGAGATTTATGCGTGAGGAGGGGGGGGGAGCGTTTTTTAAGAGCCTTGTTGTTTATAAAGTAGATAGATTATGATGTGATTAAAATCCCACATTAGGCGTATATCGGCTGCTTTCTCTTCTTGTTTATATCAGTGTGATTGTAAAACCTATGGATTACACTGATGCAAATATAAAAAGTGTAAGTAAAGAATATACAAAATTTTATCACTCGCTTTGTACATTTGATATCCCCTATTGTTTATTATTTTGACAATTGATTTGTATTCTTTCGTGACTTCTTTTTTACTTTTATCTTCTTTTATTCTATTTTCTTTTATTTTTGCTGACTGTTTGAAACTATTACGAATTATATCATCATCATCATCATATATATTAATACGCTAAGGTTAAGATGTTACTCTCCCTTTTTAGAAAAAACCTCACAACTAATCCACATAAATTATATATCATTTTATAGATAATTGCTTGCTCTACCGGCATCCACAACTAAAAAATTTATTATTGCTATTGTTTTTGCAAATTAATTAATTATTAAAATTATATACACAAAACAGCAATGCTGCCATCTAACGGCTCGACGTCAATATGATTGACGGTCGGTAAAATTTTTGTTTAATTTCAAATCCACTCACGTATAAACAAAGTGGCGCTTTAGCTCGATACTTTTGATACTTGCGCCTCTATATGTCAATTTTAGTAAAATATTTGTTTGATCTGTCATCTGAGCTTCATAATGGAATAAAAACGTAATAAGCAGTTTGCAAAATTAGAAATGAATTGAATACCTGCAATCAATTTTGATTTATTAAATTGACTCGAAACACTCTGTTGTAACTAATATGATAGCTGTGAGTTCATTTTCTCATGTATAAATATTTATAATCTACCACGCAAATTGATATAATGCGAAGACTTCGCACGGGTCACGCTAGTTATTTCATTAATTTCGTTTAAATTTTCTAATATAGTTTGAGCAATAAGCTGTATTTTAATGCGAACAAATGTACAAGTAGCAGACCTTTCCTTTTTGTGACCGTTTACGAGCTTATATTATCTATTTGTGGACAAAGTTCTCTTTCATACAAGTGTTTATAGATAATTGTCTAACATTTCACGGCCGTGTTATAACAACATGCTAAAAAGTGTAGAGAGTATAGCGATTTATAATTTGTCTCACATTTCGTTGAATTTAACTATGTTTAACTCTCTAGTTTGAAATAAACTATATAAACTTGGACCCACAAGTAACAAGTTACATCCTCATGTTAAAATTTACCGAAAAATTTTAATATATAATTGTCATTCTCATTTGTTTCAATAGATTTTTAATTAATATAATCAGAATCAACTTCCTTTGATTTCGACGAAAATTTATTTTGATATAGTACTTTTTAAATTTCATAAAAAAAAATTAAGGGATCTTTTTTAATGGATTTCGTTAATTTTTTTATCTTTGTCAAAACCAGAAATGAAATGAATTTACTTAAGCACTTTTTTGCACGATTGCAGTTATTAAAGCATTATTGTGAGTGTTTTTTTATCATCTTGACAGTTCCAGAAATATATTTATTTAGTTGTGTATTGGTATACAACCGATCATTAGTTATATTTTATCTCTCGTTTAGTTATATTTATCTGTGCAATATTACCTACCTATTACATTTCGAAACCGGGGAGCCACGCTCAATGCGTTATTGTCACGTCTCATGCGCTCAATGCGTTATTGTCAAGAAAAAAGATGGAAAATTTAGTATGAAAACTATTAATGATAGATTCATGACGATATTGTATTCAATAAATGGCTAAACAAATTATTTTTTAAATATTAATTGGCTTTGCTCTGACGTCATCACAATCGCAACTTAAAATTGAGGTAAAGCAATGTGCATAGTGAGTCATTTAAATTTAGTCTTACTCCAGCTTTGGTTTGTCCAGCACGATGTTTGAAGGGTTATTAATTATATACTTTTAAATTTTATGAAACAGAAAATAATTATAATTTTAATATTTATTACCTAATAACTGTTTACATATTACTATTCGAAATGAGGAAATTTCAAGGAATTATAAAGTATTCGAAATATGTATAATAATGGAAGCATTATATAAAATAATGGTAGACATAAAGATCTAGAATTGGAAAGTTTAAGACTCGAATTTTTCATGCTGAGCATAAACAGACTTGGCGAGAGTAATTAGGGAACTAGTTACTTATTTCGTAGATCACCTCTCGCTTTTGGGAAATTAAAAAAATATTTTCCCAAGTAATCGTAAGTTCCCAACTTACTTTTTTTTGACGCAAGATGAAAAAACAAAGAAAAGAGTTGGGTGCTCTTAGGGGTTTGGCGACTTGTTTTCCATTGAAGTAATATTTGCTTACAGGCAATATGTGAATATTACATCTGTGTACTAATGCTGACTAATGACGAATCTCAAAGATATTACAATCTATGTACTGGCATATCTTTGTTGGTGAATTAAAATTTTATTTTAGCATACTTCCGAAAGTGAAGAGTTTATTCAAATTAATAAATTGACAAATTTGAAATAAGAAGCTTTTAATTCATAGTTATAGAGACTGCAACACATATTTGGATTTAATTAGTATTAAAGTTGTGGCAACATTATTTGGACAATTCATGAAATTTGTTAAATATCTATATCGTACAAGTGTAACATAATCTGGAACTAGCAATATTTAAAACAAATTATGCTTCTACTTTGTACAAATTCACATCGTGTTCCGCGACTACGAAATAATCACATGTTCTATTTCCTTTATAAATAGCTTCGAAAGCCAAGCTAGCATACAAGCCTTAGTTCCACTTTGCAACCTTCTGCTAGCGAGCATTAATCACTTCCTAAATGTGGACTTAAAAATAATCGAAATAAAACATCGACATGAAAAAGGAAATTATCAGAAAAAAACGTTTCAAAATAAATGATAATTGAATTGGAAAGTTTCTAAATTAATACTATTTTCACATTTGTTTTCACAATTCACATAATTACACTTAACTTGAGATGAATGTTACTATGTAAAAAAAAAGTTAAATTGACTTAAGTATATCAAACGGGTACCGGGTGATATATTAAGTATGGTTCGAAAAGTGTCGTGCGAATTCTGTAAGGTGCGAAAGCGCCCGGTTTTTTTAAAAATTACCGATGAATATGGCTATTTGTAACTCTACATTTTGGAGTGATCTAATTGAGGGTTTAGATCACTCCAAAATGTAGAGTTGCAAATAGCCATATTTATTATCTGTTCAATATTCAGCGACGATCACATTTTTAAGGACCTGAATGTTGAACCTGGAGCTGGTTTTACGGCTCTGACGCATCGTCTGAGATTATTCCATATGTGTTCTATCAGATTGAGATGGGGACTTCTAGATAGCCAGACTTACCGACGAATCCTGGCCGCCTGCATATATGCATCGACGTCTCTAGAGCAGTGGGCGCGAGCGTTGTCGTCCATAAAAATAAACTCGCCTCCAACTGCTGTTAATGTGGGTTGGGCATGCGGAATAAGAACCTCTGTTATGTACCTTTGCGCATTAAGCGTGCCATTTTCAATAAAAACCAACTCGATACGGTCATCTGATTTAATACAAGCCCAAAACATTACGGAGCCTCCACCGTAAGGAGTGATTTCCTCCAAGCACACTTCTGCAAAGCGTTCTCCAGGTCTTTGTAAGACTCGCCGACGTCGATCCTCATCACTAATTGATTTACAAGCTTCATCGGAGAATAAAACTCTATTCCAGTCTTGAACGGTTTACATTATACTGCTGAGACACATAACATTGGCTACAGCTTTTTTCAAGCAGCGCAATAATTTTACTAGCTCTTATCGTTTTTTCAACCATACTGAGAACAGTAAATAGAAGTGAACTAATGCAGCAAACGGCAGAAATTTAATTAAAACTTATTCGTTAAAATAAAAAACGTAACAAATGAAAAAGAACTTAATTAGAGTTGGATTTAATTTACCGCCAACGTTTCTTTTACGTTTTTGTCAGTGAAAGAGAATTTTCATTCAAAAAGAATAAATTTCAAATTCAGAACGTTCGTTTTTATGTGCCAGAATACACTCTACTTGCCAGTAACAATTACAATTAATACAACCTCTTAATATCTTAATAAATAAAGTTTTGTTAATAATATTTCAAAATCAAAACTGCCCGTTTTTTATGCGAAAGAGTATATATATATATATATATATATATATATATATATATATATATATATATATATATATTTATGTATATATATATATATATATATATATATATATATATATATATTCAATGAGGCCAGTTATATAGTTACGAGGTAAGTATTATTTAGAACATAATGTGTTAGACCTTACTTTGATCATTATATGATTTAAACCTATTTACGCCGTAATGTATTGTGGTGGTTGCGATGTAGCGCACCGTGTTAGGTATGCGATGGCAGTTATAATACTGAATGGCAGTTATGATACCGTGCACTAATTAATCTATGAATTTGACATTTTAAATCGATGATAGCTGAACATCCGCCACTTTAACGTTTTTACTTAAAGTTATTTTCTTATAATTGATAAATGATAGCATAGTTGTACACACATGCACACATGCGCACACATACACACACACACACACACACACATATATATATATATATATATATATATATATATATATATATACTCATGGACATATTTAGAGGAACGCAAAAAATAAAGTAAAATAATGTAACATTTTTTCTCATTTCGCGCAGGCCATTTATACCAGTATACGTAATTCATAAAAGAAGGATTTCAATTGAATTTTATTTACGTTATTTCATTTCATTTTTTAAATTTTCGGTTAATTTATTTACTGCGTATGATATTCAATATCGAGTAGTGTAATAAAATGAGCAATTAACACTTTGTTTCTATTGTTTTTACGAGTATAACAAATTTCTTATCTTTGCTGTAAGGGATAAATTAACGATAAATTTTAATGATAATGCTGGATCTCAGCGTAGCTCAAGTCTCGAAAGATATAACTTTAATTGAAAATAGTTATACTTACAATGAAGTGGCTTAAACATTACGAGCTTCCAGGTCCGTGCTTTCTGCAATGTTAAACATACCGGCAGATTACAGAGTATACGTAAGGGCAAGGTCGCAAAAGAGTAACAACAGGGAAGGACTCAGATTTAAAATAAGCAGCGTCTCAAATAAGTGTACTTCGACTACTTCCGAGGTATAAACCAAGATTCAGCAAGTTTGGCAAGTGACAGTTAGCACCAAAACCATTAGAAGAAGTCTTAAGGCGACTGGAATAGGGGCATACTTGCCCACCAGAGGACCTTGACTCACCACAAGTCATCGAATACCTCGGTACCACTTTGCTTATTTGCACTGAAACTGGGATTATGACGCTTGGGCAAAGATACTCTTTACTGATGGGTCCAATCAGATGATGGAAAAGTTAAAGTATGGAGACAACCCGCAGAACGATACGCAAACATTATTGGAAGACAGCCCTATAGTGTATGGTTAGTAATGGTATGGGATGGTATTTCCTTAGGAGCATGGACGGAACTACACATCGTAGAAACCTGGTCCCTGACTGTAGCACGATACTTCGCGTATATTTTATAGCAAATTGTGGTGCTTTTTGTTCCACATATTCAAAATTATTTTCTTTTGATGCATGGTAATGCTCGACCTCAGACCGCAGCAGTAGTTTCCGAGTATTTTACTGAGGTTGGAATTGCAGTTTTAGAATGGTCAGTACGCTAATCAGATCTTAAACCAATACATAAACATAATTTGGAAGAAGCTGAAAAAATAAATTAAGCGATGAAATTTAGCACGAGCTACTTAAGGGTCTTCAAAAGTGCATTGATGGAAGAATGGGACCTAATGCCACAAAGTATCATTGGCGATTTAATAAAAAGTATGCCCAGAGGCGTGCAGGCACTTTTTTGCAGCAAGAGGCTGTAATGCTAAATACTGATTGTATCACCTATTAAGAAAAATCAGTCTTTAGAACAATACTCAGTTTTCACTCTGATAGGTCAAAAGTCCTTACTATTAAGGTACTGATATTACTGCCTCTAATTTGTCTTTTTTTCGTTAAGGTCTAGTCTTCTTTTGTTCAAAAATATAAAATATTTAATTAATTAATTAAATTCAGTACACAAGAATATCTAAGTGTTTATGTAAACTAACCCCCTTTTTTGCGTTCCTCTAAACATGTTCATGAGAATATACATAAATACATAATATATATGTATATATATATATATATATATATATATATATATATATTTATATTTATATTTACAGAGTGTCCTAAAATGTCAACGTCAAACTGGGAACAGAATATGGGCCAGTTTCTGACTAGTCATAAAAGAAATTAAAAGATATCGATATTTTTAGAACATTTTTTGGTATTATACCGACAAATTTGCAATTCTTTTATTATAATTTTTATAACGGATGCCTTCCTAAGACTGTTATTGGAAACAATCCGAAATAACACAGAATTGTCAGAGTTTAGATACAAAAAATATTTTTGTTTCGTTTTTTTTCTGAAATTATTAGAAGAAATTTTTTCAGCTAAGTTTGACATCCATGTTGCAAAAGAAATGTACCGACACTACTATGGCAACTTATTTTAAAAGTTGGCGCAGCTAATTATAATTTCAAAACGGTACAATACATGTTACTTCGTAGTTTAACAAAAATTAAAATTTTCTCTGAACAAGAGCCAATTTTAAATCAGTACCTAGACTCAGTTAAAATGGCTTTCAGTGCTTATCGGCAAGATTCAGGTTTGAAATTCATGCAGTCTGAGCTAAACAGAAGTCGATGGACATGATTGAGAGTGAAACAGACAGCAACGCTAGTTAAAGTGAGAAAGAGCGAGACCGATAGTAAGGATCGAGAAAAAAATCAAATTTTTTTTAACCAAGAATTAGAATATGTTTCCATTTTGAAATCTTAATTAGTTGACCCAACTTTTACAATGACTTACCATGGGTACATTTTTTTACAAAATAGAGTGTCACTCAGCTGAAAACAATTTCTTTTAATAATTTCAATAAAAAATTTAAATAAAAATTTGTTTTGTGTCTAAAGTGTGACAAATCCGGTTGTAATTAGGATTTTTTTAATAGTAGTGTTATGTAATAACACGTTATAAAAATTAGAACAATAAAATTTGCAAATATGTCATGATTCTACCTAAAAATCTTGTACAGAGTGTCGATTTAAAAAAAAAATTCAGTTAAATGCTTATATCATGAAAGCAAAATGGTTTCGATATTTTTTTTCTAAGAAGATATATACTGTTGTACACCTTCTTTCTCGCTGGATATTGAATTTTGGAACACATTTTTATGTAACTGTGTGTATATATATATATATATATATATATATATATACATATATGTATGTGTATATATATATATATATATATATATACATATATATATGTATATATATATATATATATATATATATATATTCTTTACATTTCGATATACATTGTACAGATTTATTTAAATTAAGGATTATTCAGATTTAGACTCATTTTATGACTCCGTGACTTAATATAACCAACCAGGTAGTATTACTTTTTCTGTCGCTCACAACGAAGAAGGATCCAAGTACAACATTATTATTGTAAAAATTCTGTCCATTTCTCCCACCACCTCTTCGTCCGACTCTCGCTGCGTCTAGAACTTGTTAAGAAATAGCAAGGAAAACATTAGTTACTATACCCCTTTATATCAATTATGAGTGGAAAGGTATTTTGAAATGAAAATTTTTAACACCATTTATGAAATACAGGCGTCCTATGTCGCTTTCCATTTCCAAACAAGGCTATGTAAAAATCTGAATTATATATCGAGTAATCAGACTAAACTAGTTTTGGAACTACGAAAACTTAATACGCGGAAATAACGAGAAGGGTCGTAATCGTTCTTTTAGATGAAAATCATTTCATATTTGTACCAGTGGTTTTGAGAGGTGAAAATCGTAAGTTTTATGGGGACTAGATGCGTTCCTGTAGTACCTATAGTCATAATATAGAAGACATATAGAAGACATAGAAAACATTTATATAACAAATTAGGAAATTGCCTCGAGAACAATGTCAAATGTAGGTAATTATTTATTTTTTAACGATCGATATTCCCTCACTTAATCTATTTACAGTATGGAGGATACCTCATAAGTTGGCCACTACAAACTGTTTCCATAATTAAACAAGCGTCCATAAAGGTTTTCTCTGGGCCGAAATAACATTTTATGTCGACGCACTTTAGAGACAAGAAAGTTCATGAATGACACAGTAAAGAGAATTGTTCTACTTATCGCCATTTATTCTAAATTATTAAAACTTTGTTTGACACGTTGTATTAAGAGCAGTAGTTCTTTTGAGCGGATGTCGTTTATATTATGTATAGTAGTGTTTTTGTTTTTTCTGTTTACCTATGATATATTTTATACTTTATTTTTATAGTCTTTCATTGGTTTTGAAAATTTTATTTAAAAAAATTTCTCATTATTTTCTAAGCCATATTAAGTACGTGTACATGTTTTATTTTACAATACGAAATCACACATAAAAAGGAAAAGCGAAACCCTTATAAGATCACTCACTCTATTCCTCAGAAACCGCGTGACGTATTAATGTAATACATCTGCACACACAGCAATAAATAATTCTCAGTTATATTTAGATGGAAATATCAGGTATTTAAGATTTAAGGCAAATTAAGTATCTGAATTTTTTTTATATGATTTAAATGTCTCTTATAATAGTGGTTATCATTTGAAAAAGTAAAAAAATGCTGATAACACCACACGCAAAAATTGTTTTTTTTATATAAAAAGAAATTTATTTAAATAAAACGAATAATTACATCAAAAAATAAACTAAATATCTACATTATTTGAGAATCATAAACGTCATTGAAACCTTAATTGTAAAATGTCTTTCGGAGCACATATAAAAGTTGAAGGGATATAATTTCGATTTGAATATATTCTACGCAACGTTGCTATCAACAAGCACATCTCTAGTAAGCGGATACAGTCAGGTGTATTTTGAGTATCGATAAAATATTAAATTAAAGTAATCTTTACTCAAAGCATAAAGATAAGGCTCCTTTTTGGCTCACGGCGTCTCTGAATGCATTAGCGCTCTCCGACTGTTTTCTCGCTCTCTGGTGCCGTGATAGAGAGAACTAACGTGCTCTTTATATGGCGATACGACAAACGCGAATCGTTTAAAAAAGGGAATGCTTGAACGTCTCCTCTATCCTCTGAAGGAAAATAAAATGAGTAAGGGTAAACAGAATAAGGATGGCCGGCGGCACTCGACACGTGTTGGTTGTGCTCTTATTCGCCCATAATGAGAACGTCGGCACCGGTTGTCGCATCGGAAAGTTATTAAAATTTTCCGCCCTGTTTCGTGTTTTATTTTGGTCGATAATGACGATATTATTCTGCAAAGTTTATGAATTATTCGGAGGAGGAAAACAGAGTATATGAAAGTTTTCTTCCTCAATGTATGAAATTGTTACTATTTAGTTATTTTTCGTCCAATGTAGGGTTGAAATTAAAAGAAATCCACGAAAAACTCAGTTCTTAAGAAAATGATTACATTTAGCAGAATTTATAAAATTTCCGTTAACGAAAGATAATAAAATATTCAGATATAATACGATTGTATTTTTGAAGTAATAAGAAAGAAAACAAAACATGATGAATATTTTACAGAAAAAGTCAAAATATATTTTTTAATCGTATCTTAATTAAATATTTTATCTATCGATTATATCATGATTATTTTAGACTTTGCCAACCATTCTTGTGCTCTCTTTTAAAATTTCAATGATATCATCTTTCTAGCTTCCTCAAAAGGTGAAGTGGAAGAACCCCAAAATTGGTGCAACAATTATTGAATCACTACAGAGTCTCTTTTTGTATCTGTAACAACAGGCAATTTTCTCTAAGGACATTTGATACAGAAATTTGATATTTATTGTAGTGGCTAAATTGTAAGAAATGGTAGCTCAATTACATACAAAAATTTAAGTTTTAATTTAAATAACGCTCTACCTCATTACACCGAAAACTATTATTCGGAAAAATCGGAAAAAATACGAAATATCATATTGACCGAAAATAATTAGCATAGCATTACTTGAGATAGTTTTTTGTTATACTAAATAGAATACGCTAAATCTAAATTACAATGAAAATATTAACCCCCTTTTATTAAAAAACAAAACATTTTAAAATAATTTTTGTCTTTTTCCCATCAATTAAGAAGTTATTGCAAAGTTAGTATAATAGGGATTACACGTTTGCTGTCAATCTAAAGAATGCACACGCCCTGCATGTGACGTTAACGGACTTCACATATTCTGCATTTGTCTATATTATGGCATAGAATATTAACTGAGTAAATTGGAATTGATTTGGGTCTATTTTTATTAAACAATAATGGAAGGATATCCACTATGACCTATATATATTACAAAACTTTGCAAATAAATATAATATCATTGGATAATAATAAAAAGTTTTTTTTAAAAGTTGTTGGAACTTTTATCTAAGCCAGAGTGGAGTAATAGAATATGCATTTGACTTTAATTTGACAGTCATTGTTTTAGCTTCTTCACAGGCTGTATATTTATAATATATTAATAAAAATCTACTTTACAATATCATAGTATCGAATGCTTATTTTCATCAACAAATATCACTCTTTTCTAGATTAATAATTTTAATTTCCTATTTTGATACTGAAATTTTATTCTCAATGATTCCATTGAAAATTTAATATTTTAGATTAATTGTTTGAATTTTGTTACAAAAGAAATATAAATTGAAATGTTTTTAGTGAAAGCAACGGCATTCTTGTTACAAATTTTAAAGTTTAATTTTAGTAAAAATTATTTTATAAACTAAAATATACGATACCTAAATTACCATGTCAGCATCCAATGTAAATTCTTACATACTCCCAGTTGTGCGTTTTAAAAACGATTAAACTGTACTGTATAATATTTGGAAAACGATTAAAATGAAGAACTTGTAAAGAATAAGAGGCTAATGCTTCACTTCAAGCTTTATTACCAAATTTATAAAATTAATTCGAAACTAAGCACTAAGAAAACAAAATAACTTATACTAACGATATATAAGGTAGGCACGCATGGGGAATTGGGCGGACTGGGCGTTCAGCCACTCTCTAATTCTCTGCAAAGACGCCAAAATTCGGAAAAGTCGAACTGAATCTGGAAACTGTCGAAAATTTATGCGCTGAAAGGAAGCGCCGCTCACATGGGTGGGCAGAATGTTTTTTAAGAGTCGCGCTATATAAAAGTTAGATAGAAGATGTCGTGGTATAAAACCAATCTAACCATATACCGCCTACGAAATAGTGTTCCTTTTGTATTAAGGTGTTTATAATAGTGCTAATATAAAAACTGTAGATGCGGGCGTATTATGATATTTACACTGGTACGAATGTAAAAACTGTTGGTGGTTAAGTTTTAAAAACTTTAAACATTCGCCTTTCACATTTAATATATTCTATTGTTTCTTATTTAAATAACTGACTTGCATTTAATTGCTACTATTATTGAGCATTGTTACTATTTAAAATTATTAGATACATTTCGACATACCTTTTCTTTTTGTGCATAATTACTAGCTAGATTAACTATTTTTGAATAAACTTCTCTTCCGTGTATGATCTCGGCGTATTTATAATTTTGCCACCATGTCACCAAAACATGTTAAAAGGTGTGCAAGGTATAGCGATTTATGATGTGATATTTCGGTTAAATAAACTCGTTTATCTCTCTACTGGAAAACAATCTACATAAATCAATATACGTCAAGAATCCATAAATAACTATTGAATAAATTTGGCGTTAATTTTGCGGAAATTCGAAAAATTTAAAGTTATGTAGTATTATTTCTATTTTCTTTAAGTTTTTTAGTACGACCTAGGTTTCGTTGTGTTACAACATCTTTAGGTGGGCTATTAGCAAAGATTAACTCTTAGGAACATCCAACAGCATTTATACGTTTCAAGTACAATAGCGAAAGCCTGGTTTATGTGGGTTTTCCTACTGCTTATGTTAGTGAGTTTATTGCAGGGGAGCGGTGTAGGTTTTATTATATCTCCAAGAATTATACAATATACCAGTATTTTAATGAGGGTAATAAATTAAATTGTTGTTATTCAATTGTTGTCATCAAAGGACACTTTGACTAACTATTAGATGTTTATCGAAATTGGACACGGTGTTAATTGACATCGAGGTATTGAACAAAAAGTCATTTGTTTCTAACTTAATTGTCCTCGACGGAAAGTGAAAAAATAACACAGAGAAGAATCGGTTGCTTTTTGGTAGCTTGTTTTCCACTGAAATAATATTTGCTCAGAAGCAATGTGCGAGTACATCCTATATATATATATATATATATATATATATATCATATATATATATATATATATATATATATATATATATATATATAAATGTACAGACTGAAGCGATTTTTTTTCATTTTAAATTCGCTTTGGAATACTTGTAAAAAGTTGCTCTATAACTCACAAATATACCCACAAAATTTGAGTTGGTACATAATATATTTAGAGGTGCCCCCAACATCATTAAATTTGCGGAAGTTCATGAATTTAGTCATAAAATCACAAATATCTTATGAACGCTAAATGACATTCTTAAAGTATATGGTTAGTATAAGGTAGAAAAGGTTAATCTTGAAACGGGGGTGACGAGATGGGGGGTGTGTAGTGCACGTAAGAGGTGATATCACAACTCTCTTCAAACTAAGAAGTAAGTATCAGTAAGAAGTAACTATCAAGAAATAAGACTCATGTAAGTAGTATCTTCTATTCTCATCTATTTCTCTTTATTACAGTAAAATAAAAACATCAATCAAGTCAAAACACGACAAACGACGACCTGTCCTGCGCTTTGTTTACCAGAAAAGTTAACAGTGTCTCAACTATCAACTTATAAAGACGTTTAGAAAAATTATTTATTCATTAAATATGAATTAAAGCCTGGAGAAATAACAAAAGAACCAACAGTTCATGACATATTAGCAAGATTGGCTAAGGAAGTTTTAGTAATTTGGCAAAAAGCGTCGCTGCCAACTGTCAGTCTTAAGAGAATACTACAACTTATTCGTTTCTGCCATGACAAATATAGAAGCTTAATGAAACCTTATCAAGGCTGTCAAACAAACAAAAATTACCAAGAAAAGATTAATAGATTGATAACTAAGTCCCATAAATTATTTAATATTTGCAGTTGCAAATGCAAATTTATCTCTAAATGCACTTATTCAAAAGACTGTCGTGTTCACACGGAAGATATAAATTTTTTACTCAATCAAAAAACAACAAGAGAAATGATGATAGGCGGTGTGGATGTGGTTGCAACTTTAAAAAATAAGAAAAAAACAAGAAACAAAAGAAAAACGTTTATTGCGCGTTGTTCTCGTTCTTTACCCGATGACTGACAATCGAAAGCGACAGTCCAAGCAATAGCGTAGCTTCTAGTTCTTACTTTGAAATGCCAGAAGAAATAGTTGCACCGACATAAAATAAATTGATTAAATTTACCACCTCTTGCTCTTGCTGCGATCGTACTGGAGTCTCTGACAGAGCTCCTACCGTTATAGCTTCCTTTGTGTTAAAAGATGTTGGCCTTATTTCATCAAACGTTCCAAGTGATGTCATTGATCGTTCAATGTTGCGTTGCAAAAGAACTAAAGTCAGAGCAGCTTTACAGGATACACATCGCAAGAAAATTCTGTGGTGGTTAAGACCAATATTTAGCGGAGCCAGGAAGCGAATACTTCGTGCACGTCACGTGTCCGTTGGGAACTGGTAAAGATATTAAAGATAATGTACTAGCTCACTTGAAATCCAAATCGGTGAAACTGAGTGAAATAGCCGTTGTCGGTTGCGATGGAATAGTAGTGAACACAGGTTCTAGAAATGGTGTTATTTGTTTGATGGAAGAAGAACTTATTAAACCATTATAGTGGTTAATCTGTCAGTTGCATTCTAATGAATTAACACTGCCACATCTGTTGTTACATTTGGATGGAAAAACTACAGGGCGTAAATATTTTTCAAGTGCCATTGGATCTGAATTACAAAAATTTTAAACAATGCCAATAATTGAATTCACCATCATTCCAATAATATTACCTGAAATTACTAGGACTCGTTTGAGTACCGACCAAAAATATTTTTACCATATAATGACCGCTATCAGCACCGGTGTTTTTCTTCCGATTTAGTTATAATGAACCTGGACCCCTCAACCATTTTAGATGGTATCCTACAACAGCAAATCGACTTCTAAGATTATATGCTACTAAAACGGACCCCGAAGAGAAATTAGTAATATTAGCCACGTACGTGACGAGAGTTTATAGTCCGATATGGTTTAAAATAAAATGTAATCCCTCATGTATAAACGGAGCTAAGCCCCAGTGGGAGACATTAGGCTGAGTCGCTATTTGAATTTTTATTTACAGCAATTTGAAGAAGATCATTGACAAGGATCCAACGAAATAGATATTTTGGTCATCCTGAAAATCTTTTTATTGCTATGCTTGGAGATGGCAGAGAAATCATATGGTATATAGCATATCAACGAATTTTAATAGCAAGAATAGAAAATGCTCGAGGTCTTCGAACTTTTAAAGTACTTACTGCATCCAATTCCGATGCAGAAGATTATACGGACATTATTACGCGGCAAGACTGTGAGATAACTGAGCTACCTCTGACTTTAAATATATCTGATGAAGCCTTGAAAGCCATTGTCAAAAGCGGTCTGGACACAACAGATTTTGCACGCCACACCCAAGCCGTAGAGCGCTGCATCAAGTTGGTGACAGAAGTCATATATTTATGGTATATATATATATATATATATATATATATATATATATATATATATAAATATATATATATATATATATAAATATATATATATATATATACATATATATATATATATATATATATATATATATATATATATGTGTGTGTGTGTGTTTATAATATGATTCAAGTTTAAATTTTGTATAAAATCATAATTATGTTAAAATTAACACCCTATAATCTACACCAAATATGAATTTGGCAATGTCGAAATGAAATCAAACGATATAGTAATTAAAATACAAATAATTGTTTTTCAGAATATATTTATTATTTACACATACTTAAACGTTATGTTCCGTTTCCGTGTTAAGTACCTTCCCCGTACTTCCCCGTACCGCACTTTCGCAACCGACGACAATAATTTTAACTGAAGTTATTTACGTTGTGAGTCTGGTACCCGAATTTTGCTTCCTTATAAAATAAGTTAACACTTTTTGTTCCATGTTTATGGATATTGTTGGGGAAGTATCACCTTATATCACTGAAATGACGGGTTATCCTCCTGTATTGAATTAATCGTCACAAGATTTGGTTGTCGGATAACGTCCGACGTACATTATTAGGACTATTATAATAACATTTGACATGATAATACCACGTATGTTGTTTTTTCGTCCTGATGGAATCAGCACTAAAATACGACATATTCGTAATTTCACTCACTCGATATCATAAATAACAAAACATTTAACAGAATAAAATCGCATTAAACCTGTCAAGTGTTATATCAAATTAAACTTTGAAAAATATTCTAACCACAAGTAGAATGCAACCCTCACAGGGTTGCCATATTAAATAATAAATAATCCATAAAAATTGAGTGTGAAATAAGCAATCATGATTAATAGTATTTTGTTAATAAGAAGCGAATAATAATTTATCTAAAGGACAAATGAAAAAAATATCCTATTAATAGTTATTCCGATGTTTATTTTAAAAATCGATGATATTATTTTTTATAATCTTTAATATTTGAAGGTATAATGAATGGATGTTAAAGATTTTTAAACGGCAAAAATTTTGATTCACGAAATGTAAACAACGTCAGCCTTGAAATTAATTTTCATATCCTTTTCCTTTTTTTATACTTTTCATGGTAAAACTATGCAAATGAAAGGGATAGTTAGACAAGTTAAATTCACTATCGATTGCTAAGAACAGTAATCATGCAATCTTGCCACATTTCTTACTTTTATCGAAATATGAGATATAGGGTGATACTTTTTCTAGTTATTGACTTATGACAATTTTAAATATAAAAAAAGTGGTATGATTTAAAAAAAAATGTATTGCATATCATATAATATAAAATAGTATTGCAATCTACCCATCGAGTATTATTACAGATTAAATTTCCTATATATATATATATATATATATATATATATATATATATATATATATATATGTATATACATACATATATATATATATATATATATATATATACATACACATACACACACATATAGTTTAGTACTTGTCATGTTTAATGCAAATTATCAAAATCCAAATGAAATTAATCCATTTGAACTTATTCACACCATACGTGGAGTATGGTGTGAATAAGTTAATTACATTAATTGTCTTACATATTTCTCCATATCACCATCTTACATATTTCTTAGAGCTAGGCCCTTTTTAGGTTTCCGTAACTTCCGTATCTTAATTTAACCAATCAGGTATTTATACCCCCTCACAATGAACAAGGATCCAAACGAAATATTGTGGTTGTGATAATACTGTTCACATCTACCGCCGTCTATTCGTTCGTCTGTAACAGGCTTCCAGATCGTAAACGGAATAAGGTACATATTTTAAATACACACGTCATGCCTGTAGATATCAAATTTATATTCGGCACGGGTCGGTCAAGGGAATGGCCGAAATTTGTTTTTATTTAAACCTGTTAGACATCGTTAAAACAAGATCTTCGAATAGAGTGTACACTCACTCTTCCATTTCCAAAGAAGGCTATGTAAAAATTTGAAACAAAAAACCCGAAGAAACGTTTCAGTGAGTATTTTTAATTTAAATTATTTAAAGTCATCCGAATTTATCAGTTTTGGAACTACCAAAAAACTCTTAGTACAAAAATATAACCCAGATAAAATTACTCGTCTACTAAATTTACTAGCGACCTCTTTTATAATGAACAGAATATACTGTATAAAAAAACATACAGTAACTAAAACGCCTTAGACTGAAATTTTGTATTAGTAAATGATTGAAAGAAAAAGAGTTTTATCTATGTTTTAATGAGTTTTAATTTGACGATGAATTCACTAGTCAAAATAAAAATAAATCAACAGAAAAATAACTCTCAAATAAGCTAATATTTTAGATCATTTAAAGAGCTCTAATCAATATCATGTATGGTTCTCTATTTTTCCACACTATCTGTTCAAATCTGAATAGAACACTCGACATGAAAGCCGATATTAACTAAAAATAAAACATATCATAAGTTTAAATGTAAAGAAAATCTACTTGACTGCAGAAAGTTATATAAAACTATTATTAAATTATACACTTGCAGTATTGTATTAATAAATATGTGAATAAAAATATTGTCACTGTCCTCAGTTTTATTAATATTAAATCGTTTTTTTGTCATGTTCATAACGTTAAAGAATTTTACAGGATTGCGTGTTATCCCAAAGATAAAATCTTTTGCTGCACAAAATGCATTAAACATTCTTCTTTTACGAATGTTTCCAATAAAGCTATAAGCCTAAACAAAATGTATCGAATCGACGATAGAATATTTATAATACTCTTGATAGGGTATCATCGTAGAAAATAATTTTGTTTTCGTGGAACTATCAAACTGTAATTTATACATGCAATCGGGTTTCGAATTAAGTCCTGGCTACGATGACATCATTTCCTGATAAATAAATTAGAAAACTTCTCCCTATATTCCTTTTAAATGTATCTTCTGAAATGGGATAACTGAATAACTCTCCGTACTCACTAGCTCATGCTTGTTCTGAATCGCATCTACAAAAATGAAGAGCGGGTCTCTTCATTTTCTTTTGTAGTATAAATCCGATAAGAAAATGCGCATGTGTGTTATTTTGAGATATTATGTAGCAATATTTTTTCTTTCTTTTCAAAAAATATTTATCATTTGTATATCTTTCTATGATGAATACATTACGAGAAAGAAAAAAACCTTGATTTAAATTTGAAAAACCACTTATCGAGAACGTGTTATTTCACTTTCGCATATCAATTCGTTGATATAGAAAAAACAAGAAATCCTGAAGTAATCATTGGTGTAAAAGAAAAATATAAGGAAGAAGAAAATGTTCCTTGACCTGTCCAATTTTCTACAATCGCTTTCTTTGTACAAATGTGCAGTTATCATTTGAAAGGAAGTACTTGTTCACGGATCTACCTTTAGGTGTAATTTTTTGGACTTGCTCATTTTTTTGAACCCAATTCCTCTTCAACTAACTTCCTTTGACGTATTTCAAGGTAGTCCTGATGGGCGTTTTATGTGATAGTTGATTGATTTTTGACTGAAAATTCCCAAATAAATGACCATACATTTAGTCACCATTCATTTGGGAACATTCATGAATCGTCAATTTTTAAAACCATCAGTCTAAAACTATATTCTTTTACAATA
The DNA here is from genome assembly GCA_039881145.1 of Druceiella hillmani. Classification (NCBI taxonomy): domain Eukaryota; kingdom Metazoa; phylum Arthropoda; class Insecta; order Lepidoptera; family Hepialidae; genus Druceiella; species Druceiella hillmani. The sequence continues at coordinate 3,290,844 of JAYKKI010000065.1, read as the reverse complement.
CAAAAGATCATGCTTAAGTCAAAATGGATAATAAATTTGCTAAGCGCAGTTATACAAAATCGTCAACAAAATTCAGTTTATTATTTAAGTAAATTAACGTAATTTACGTTTAATCTCTCAGTGATATTCCTTTCATGAAGATTATGGTCGTCTTTTACTTTTATCTTAATTAGTTGGAAAGAGAGAAACGTGTTGCTAGAAATTGTTATTACTCGATTAGACATCGTAATCGTATAGATGAAAATCATTCGTTATTATCGCTTGCAAAATAAATACGATACTAATGTTTTTGAGAGACCATAACAAGAATGTGACTCATTTTATGGGATGAATTTTATGGTCACTCGATGCATTACTATGTAATCGTGGTGAAATATGTAAATATTTTGTATATTTCAACTCTTTGAGCTTTTAATTGAAAATATTTATATGAAAATTATGTAAATACCTTTAGGTCAGTCGTGGATAGTTATTTATTCATTAATTATCGATATTTTATTATGCAGAAAACTTCAAACTGCTTCTTTTTATACAATAAGCCTCAATCAATATTTTTACTTCGGCGAAATAAAATTTTATGACTACGCTCTCCACTGGAATGAACAAATTCATGAATGACGCATTAAAGAGAGGTTTAAAGTATGTTATTGGTTATCGCCAGTCTGAATTACTAAAAATTTTGTTCGATACGTTATATCAAAAGCACTCTTCTGGACAGATATCTTATATATTGTTTTTTTCTGATTCACGTCTAATATGTTTTATAACTTTATGTAATAGCCATTAATTTATTTTGAAAATATTATTTTCAGTAAATTTTTTGATTACTTTTTTTAAGATGTATTAAAAACGTTTACATATTTTCTTTTATAATTTAATGAAATATTAAATGAACTATTTTTACGTACGCTCACCTTGCTTTCATTAATTGTTTATAAAGTTCCATATCTTACAAGGAATAATGAAAACCGTTTTACTTACATGTCTATCTGTCCGTCTTTTAAAGCCGTTTTTCTCAGAAATTGCTTGGCATTAAACTTGACGTATTAGTGAATCTTATTAACCCGCATATATTCGTATTTCAATAGATTATACCCAGTAATACTCATATGGGAATTTTAAGGGGTATAGTCTATGAAGAAAATGAATTAACCGTTTTTTTTCAATATTCTGGTATTGTTCAAAAATACTAAATATAACATTCTCCCAAACAATTTTCCTCAAAATTTTCAGGAAAATCTCAACTTAATTAAATATTGGGCATTATTAAAACTGTTCTTGACGACTATAGAAATAAACGTAAAGAAAATTGATGCGCATTTGAACTTGGTCAGTTTTTCTTTTTTCGTGTTTTGAACTTTAAGTTTTTATATTATTTAAATGTTACTCATATTTAAGATTGTATAGAAAGGCAATTTAGGATTTTAATTAAACTGGTAATAGATTTCATACGTTCATAATTACACAATCTTTGGCACGTAAATTTTCGTAAGGTTTGATTTTCATTTGGAGCAGAAATAATGATAAGTGCACTTATTTTTGTATTTTTTTAACCAATTGTATCAAAATTTTAATATTTAATTGCAGTGATTTTGCTAGTACGGCTAGATACAAGTGGTATCTTATAAATAAAATTATTGTTTTTAAAAAAAAATTACATAAAAAATTAAACTAAATATCTACTTAGTGAAAATCTGTATGCGCAATAATGCGCAATAGTGCGCATTAATTTCAACTTGAATATATTCTCACAAAGGTTGCTGCCAAAATATATATCTATTCTAAGCATGTGCATTTAGGTGTATTTTGAATATCGCTAAAATATTATATCCATGCAATCTTTGCGTAAAACATAAAGATAAGGCTTCACTTTTGGCTCGTGTCGTCTCTGAATACGTCAGCGTTCCCCGACTGTTTATCAGCCCTCTGGCGCCATTATAGAGAGAACTAACGTGCTCCTTATACGGCGATACGACAAACGTGAATCGTTTTAAAAAGGGAATGCTCGAATGGCACCCTCTACGCTGTGAAGGCATGGCAAAATAACATGCGTGAGGGTAAACAGAATAAAAATGGGGGGCAAGGCTCGACCCGTGTTAGGTGAGCTCCTCTTGATACTTAATAGGTACCGCGGTGCCCGTTGTGGTATCGGAAAGTTATTAAAATCTTCCACCCTGGTTCGGATTGTATTTTGAGAGTTAATGGCGAATATTATTATATATTATTAAGTTGCGAATATTATTATACGGTATGTAAAATTTTCTTTCCTATTGAACGAATTTATTGACATTTATTTATTTTACGCCCAATTTAGTGTCGAAAATAAAAAAATATCTACGAATAAACTTAGTTTTTCGAAAACGATTACATTTAGAAAACTATATAATATAGTTATATTAACATTTTTCTTAAATTTTACTGGCCCTTTTTGCGCTCTCATTTAAAATTTCTGTAAAATTACATTTCTCTCTTCCTCAAACGATGAAGTTTAAGAGCTCAGAAAGAGAACGATCAAAAAACAAATTCGAAAAATTGAAATAGTTTATATTGAATTAGCGTTTTAGACATATTCATTTTTGTTTTATTACAAATAAGTCGAAACCTTAGTTGGTTTTGAATATATTTGGCGTTAATTTTGCAGAAATTCATTATTCACAATTAAATGAAACTACGTGATGTAGTATTATTTCTACTTTTTTTAAATTCTTTACCACGACCTAGGTTTCGTTGTATTACAACATCTTCAGGTGGGATATTAGCAAAGATATTAAATATATATATATATATATATATATATATATATATATATATATATGTAATCTTTGCTAATATCCCACCTGAAGATGTTGTAATACAACGAAACCTACGTCGTGGTAAAGAATTTTAAAAAAGTAGAAATAATACTACATCACGTATTTTCATTTAATTGTGTTTAGTTGGTTTCTTAAGCCAAAGTAGCATGTATTTGCCAGAATCAGGCAGTAGTCAATTTCAACAGTAATTTCATTTCTATTGGTGAGAGTTGTTACAAGTTAATTAAATTCGGTAACTTTTACAAAAGTGTGGCCATTCACTACTAGTGTTGCGTTGTCAATCTCTTGACTTATTACAATTATAACTTTTTTTTCTTTTTATTGATGATTAGGCCTATTTTTTCAGCTTCGGTCTGAAGGGCCACAATAGCTTTGATAGCAGCCCATCTCGATCTGCCAAAAATATCAAGATCGTATGCGTAAGCCAATACTTGGATAGATTTATAGTATATAGTGCCATTTGTCGTAAAAAATACTACTCAAAACCTTCAGTGCTGTCCAAGAAAGTAAGGTTTAGCGAATTCTTTACAATAACAAAATTTATAATCTATATAAACAACCAGACAGTGTTAAAGTTGTCAAATCAAACCGAATAAGGTATCTAGGACACTTATTTAGATTAGAGGATAACCACCCGATCAAGCAACTCTTAACTAGCCCGGGTGTACCAGGAAAGAGGGAAGACATGCATTTAGACGATTTGTTGATGTTGAGAACGATGTAAAAATATTAAAGGTTACCAACTGGAAACATAAAGCATCTGTTAGACTCCGATGGAAAAAGCTCGTTGGGACGGCCCTGATCTCCTCTTGGCTGTAGTGCCAAGAAGAAGGAGAAGAAAATCTATTTTATGTAACTTAGACCCATATGGCCTGGGACCCATATGACCTGGGAAAATGCCAGTCAGATATATCTGGAAGAATACAAGTCTCTAAAGCCAGTGTGACTAAATCAGCAAAGATCTGGTGTGATAGTTTTCCATACAGAATCAAGATATTGACCGTAATGACAGCTGAAAGAGAGTTATCCTGAACTACAAAATGAATTAATGCCGGAGTGTTACAGTTATCCTGAACTATGAAATTAATTAATGAGTCTATGCTTCAAATAAAATCTGGAGTTTTATTTTTACGAGCCTCTATCATCTGCCTACAATTAGTGAACACATGGCTCGACGCGAATAATATAGCTTAGAAAAGATACTAACTGTAGGACAAATAGCGGAAAATGTACCAGGCGATGGTTTTCTACCGGATGATCGGACCAGATACGAAAGCTTTCCACTAAACTCTTCAATTAGTCCATAAAACAAGCCCAAGACCAAGATTAGTGGAAAAGAATATTAAAATATTTCGAGACGGCAACTCCAAGTAAATGGTCACTCCAAGTCGACCCTTATTGGTGAGGAGACTATCCCGATTGAGCCAGTTGGAGTTACACAGAAGTTTCTGATCTTTTTTATTGTTTTTAAGTCGACACCAGAATTGATATAAGATTTACAGAATCACTGCAGTGTCTATTTTTTATAGTTGTAAAATAATTTCTTCGAAGACTATTCGCGATAGAAATTTGGAATTTGTATGGTAAATTAAGTTTGGAATTTTGAATTATAAGGAGTAATGGCTTATTTAATAACGATAATTAAGTTTTAATTTAAAACTAACTCATTTTTTCTTCCAAAATTGTCAAAACTATTCGAAACATAACAGCTATCCCTCGTGACACCAGATACACTCAGTCGAAAATTTTGGAACGTTGGTTAAAAAATTATTGATGTAGCATAATCTGAGATAGTTTTTTTGTTTCAGTCAGTATAATTAATTAAATCTACATTATCAACAGAGTATTAATGATAGCTAAAACCAGTGATATTGCTCTTTCGTACAAAAGGAATAAAACATTTACAAAATTTTTTTTTTCGTTTTCATCAATTAAGAAATTATTAGAAGGTTAGTATAATACCCAAAGTATGTACACAGATCACACGTGACCTGTACGAACATCCCATGTACGTGTTTACATATTCGTGCAGAACTAACTTACGTTAAGTTCGACTTGATCACGGCATTTTTTTTTCTTTTTTAATAATAATAAAAGAAAGGTCCTAAATTAAACTGTGAAATATAAACAGGTAACATGAGATCGAGAGTATATTACAAAACTATATATAAAAGCATAATACCATTAGATAATAATAAAAAGTTTTTTAAAATGTTGGTATATCTCTGTTATCTTGGTCGCAGTTCAATAGCAGAATACATATTTACATTTAATTTAACATTCGTAGTTTTAGCCTTTCCACATGCTGTAAATTCATAATTTATTATTAAAAACGTATATTCTTATTTCATAACATCGCATGGTAGTCTTCATAAAAAAATGCCAGCATTTTTCAGTTCAATTATTTTAATTCCGTACTTGGATACCAAACCATTCGCAATATCAAATGGATGACTAAGAAATATTTTTAAAATTGAATATTATTATGGCTTGGGAATATAAGTAAAATAATTCGTCTTTGCCAATTAATCAAATGTATGTATGGAATTTTACCCTCAATGATTGCATGAAAAATTCTTTATTTTAGGTCAATTATTTAAATTTCATTACAACTGAAATTTAAATTGACATTTTCTTTATGAAAGCAACAGAATTCTTCTCTTATTCTTTTTGCCAATTTTCAAGTTTTAATTTTGATTTAAGTTTTGGGATTATTTTATAAGCCAAGGGAATACAATCTTAATCACCACATAAGCATCCAATATAAAGGTTTTCATATTCCCAGGATGGCCATAGCTTTTTTTAAGGACCTCGCTATTTATACCTATATTTGTAGTATACCTAAATGACCATATAAGTATCCAATATAAAGGCTTTCATATACCCAGTCGTGCACACTGATAACGATTAAAGTATATCTTAAGGAAGAAGTAAATATTTGGAAAGTGGTTAAAGCGAAGAACTGGTAAACAGCATGTGGATAATGCCTCACTTAAAACTTTATTATCAAACTTAAAAAAAATTATTTCGACACTAAGCTCCGCGTTGAAGAATACGGGTGAACGCATCAACAGCACCTCTCCTCTGACGAGATACTCTGATCACAGTTTAAATTATGCAAACACAAAGTAACAGATAGCAACGGTATATAAGGGAGCAACGCATGGGGAGGGGATGAAAAAGTTGAACGGGGCTACCCTCTAATCCCCCGCAAGGACATCGAAACTCGAAAAAGCCGAACTGACTCCGGACCCCGCCGAAGATTTACGCGCCGAAGGGAAGCGCGGCTCGTGTGGGTGGGCAGAGCGTTTTTTAAGAGCCTAGCTATTTATAAAGTAAACAGATGATGTTATGGTTTAACACCCGTTTTAGCCATGTACCACCTGCGTTGCAGTGTTCCTTTTTCTATTACGATGTTTATAGTAGTGTGAACACAAAAATTGTGGATAACGACGAATAAGGATGTTTACACTTGTGTGAATATAAAAACTATAGACGCAGGTCTGTAACTATTTTTTCACGGGTACGAATAAAATAATTATGGGTACAAGCTTTACAGAGCTTGGGCATTCGCCTTACGCATTCAATATCCTCTATCGTTTCTTAATTTGATAATTGAATTGAAAATAAAATATTGATGATTAATTACATCATTATTTTATTTTCGATTCTGTTACAAACTAATATTATTTCATTAAATTAATTTCAATTTTCCAATGTAGTCAGAGAAATAGTAATTACACTGTGAACAAATATACAGTTATTATATGTTTTGACGTAACTTTTCTTTTTATGTAGGATTACGAGCTATATGAATTATTTTTAAATAATGTTTTTTCGTGTACGATATCAGTGTGTTCATAGATAACTTTCTTCTTGCGGTCACGCCATTAAAACATATCAATTAGTGTACAGTGTACAGTGATTTATATTGTTATTTTCCGATAATTTAACTTTGTGTGATCTCTAATTTGTTATAAGCTATATTGCTTAATATAACTATTTAAGATCCAAAAGAAATGAATTACATAAAAAAAATATAACAAAAAAAATTAATATTTAATTACTCTTCCCATGTGTTTCTTTAAAATTTGGACTGAGCATGATCGGATGTAATTACCTTTAATTTCGATGGAAATTAATTTGGATAACGTAATTTCTAAATTTTATGAAACTGGATTGACAACTTTTCGATTTTGGGTTTGGTTAGCTTAATATGTCTAATTATTTATCAATATCGAAAACGAATTTAGTTTATTTTAGCACTTTTGCACTATTACAGTAATTAACGCAGTATTGTAGTGAAGTGTTATTTATTATCTTTAAACGATTATCAAACAGAAAATAGATAAAACATCAACATTTACTTCTTAATAATTATTTACATATTATTCTTCAAAATATTACACAATGCTTAAAATATTCATAATAAAAGCTAAAATAATTGTTTAACTGAAATCTTACTTTTTTAAACACAATATTTTCACTATATATTAACGATATTCTTTTTTTATTCCTGCCGACTCCATTGTGAGTGGACATAAAGGTATAGATACTTTGTTAATATTGAATCGTTACATTTGTCACATTGTTAAAGAATTTTTGAGAACTGCATTTTACTCCAAACATGAAATCTTTTATAGTCTTAATACATTAAACATCATTCTTCTTTTCTGCATATTTACAATAAAAGCAATTAGCTTAAATCAAATGTATTAAATCGATGATACAAGGCATAGAATCTCTTGTAATCTTGATGGAGTGTTATCGTAGAAAATAATTTTATTTTCGTACAACTACTAAATTTTAATTTATATACAAAATCGAATTTCGAATTAATTCCTGGGTACGATGAAACCTTTTCTTGATTTCCTATGTTTCTATTAAATAGGATAAATAAATAAGTCTCCATACTCACTGAGTAGCTCTTTCATGTTCTAAATCAGGTTTACATATATAAAGAAACCCGCTTGCTGAAGTAGAAAATGCGTGCAAGTTTTAATTATTTTTTAGAATATTCTGTTTCGCCTGTCAAAAATGTTTATCAGTCATATATGTTTCTTGTTTATGAATGACGAATACATTAAGAGAAAGAATAAAGCGTAGATTTAAATTTTAACATTTCAAAACGTCTGATCGTGGACGCATCACTTTGCTGGATTTATTTCGTTCAATAAATTAATTATTTGAACTTATTTATTCGGACGTTCAATAATTTGGACTCTGAACTAACAATTAAGGGTGTAAAAAAATATGAGAAAGTATATATAATAGCTTATTTGCTTGTACATTTTTTACAATCATATACATTGTGTAAACGTAATGTCTTCATTCAAACAAAAACCATATTAATTTAAACTGTATGGTTTATACGTTCATGCACTTCAAATTACTACCTTTGAAACATTTCAAAGCTGTCCAGGTAGATCTCTCTTCTCTTTGTCGACATACTCTGTCGGTTTCCATCCTCATTTACTTGGAAATATTATTTTAAATCATCAGTCTGAAACTTAGTTATCTTTACAATGTTTTATAACTTTAAAAATACGGGAGATCCTACTGAAGTCAAAACAGATAATAGATTAGCCAAGGAAGCAGAGTTTAATTAGTTTTAGTTAAATGGCAATTTTACATAAAATCATCAGCAAAATTCAGTTTATTTTTTGATTAAATTAAGGTCATTTATATTTTATTTCTTAGCCATATTTCTTTTAGGAAAGTCAAGAACATCGACGTTTATTTTTATCTTGACTAGATGGAGAAATAGAAATATGTTACTAGATGTCGTTATCACTATTTTAGATAAAAATCTTTCATAATTGTTGCTTGTTGGAAAGATACAAGGCAAAATAAAGGCAATTGAAAAGTTTTTTGAGGTTATAACCGGAATTTCTTTAAAATTATAGAATTAATTTTATAATAATAATATCGATGCACTTCTATTTACCCATAAGACGATGTAATGCGTTATTAACATATTTTGTATTTTTTAACTTTCTATGAACTTTCACATATTTATCACTAGAACATATCTGAAAATTACGCAAATGCCTTGAGTGCCCTCAAACATAAAGAGTTATTTATTCACTAACGATTAATGGTCATTTACTTAAATTGTTTATATCATGGAGGATATCTCATAAGTTGACAAATCTAAACTATTCTATAATTTAATAAGCCACTATAAACATTTTCCCTGCATTGAAATAATATTTTATGTCCCCACACTCCAGGGAAAAGAGTAAATTCGTGAAAAAGAGGTCCAAAGGATGTTACTACTTATCGCAACTTATTCAGTATTAACTTTGTTCGATACGTTGTATTAAAAGCAGCATCTCTTTTGAACGGACAGATACATTAGTGTTTTTAATTTTATTGGAAAATTGTTATTTTCAATAAAATTTTCATTTATTTATCCAAGACAGTATTAGTCATGCTCATATATTATCTTTTATAACTTAACCACATATTAAGCGAACTCTTCTACAGGTTTTTTTGGGTTTTATTCGTTGATTTTAAGGTTCCATACCTCAAAAGGAAAAATTGAATTTTTATAAAATAACTAACATGTCTGTCTGTCGGTATTTCAAAACCAGTTTTCTCAGAAACCGCTTGACGTGAAACTTGACGTACGAGTATTAGTGAAGCATACTAACGCGTAACTATTTCAGTAAATAACACTCAATAATATCTCTATGGAAATATTATGTATATAAGTTATGGGTAAAATTAATTCACTGAAAACTTTTTTAAATATTAGGTATAGTTAGTATGTAATTTGAAAGAAATAGTATAAGGGACTTAAATATATTTTTCATAATTTCAGGTTACATAAATATGAATACATAATAACGTAAAGTCTGAATGTAATTCGAAAGATATATTCGAATTACATTCGGAGCAGGAGTAGTGATAGATGCACCTATTCCTCTTTTGTTTTTTTAACTGATTATGTCAACAATTAGAAACAGAAAATGGTATCTTATCTGAATAATAGGTATCTATATAATAAGTTGTTTTACATAAATAACAAACTAAATATTTACTTTAACTGAGAATCACAAACGTCAATAGTTTTTCAAAAATCTTTCTATGCCCATAAGTTAGTTGAAAAGATTTAATTTCGATTTGAACGATTCTCCACCACATTGCTGCCAGAAGGCATGTCTCTACTAAGTATATAGGTAAATTGTGAATATTTATACAATATTATATTAAAGTAATCTTTGCTTATAACATAAAGATGAGACTTCAGTTTGGCTCGTGGCGTCCCTGAACGCATCAGCGTTCTTCTTCTGTTTACCAGTAATTCGGCGCCATCATAAATAAAGAAATAGCGTGCTATTTATGCCGCAATACGACTCTTGCGAATTGCTTTTAAAAGGAAATGCTTGAACGGACCCTCTGTCCTCTGAAAGGAAATAAAATTCCGGAGGACAAACAGAATAAGGATGGCCGGCAGCACTTCACACGTGTTTGAATGAGCTTTTTTTAACAAATAATATACACGGTGCCGCTGGTTGTCTTATCTGAAAGTTAGTGAAATTTTCTGCCTTGATTCGTTTTGTAGCTCGGGAGTTAAGAGTAATTTATTTTATTGAAAAAGTCAAATATAAGGAGTCAGACAATCGGATATATAAAACTATTTCATTTAGAAGATTGTGTAATATTTCTTGAAACGTTCAGGTATGATATGAATGTTTTTTTGTACTAATAAGAAAGAGAAAACTAAACATGATAAACAGAATAAGGATGGCCAGCAAACATTTTATGCTAAAGGTTAACAAATATGTTAATTTCATTTTATTTAAACGTTTTATCTGTTGGTTACATCACCATTTTTTTCTGATTTTACTGAAATTTGTTGTACTCTCTTTCAGAATTTAAATGTTTCTTTGCCTCTTCAAGAGACGATTTTATTAAATTTAAAAAAATATATACAGTTTATTTAAATCGCAAATATCTAGGAGAATACAAATCTCTAAAACCAGCATCACTAAATTAATAAAGTGTAATAGAAACATCCGCAGATATATCAAGTTAGATTTGCAAAAGTGGTGTTTTTAATTTTTCCATTTGAAGTCAAAACATGATTGTATAAAAGATTAAAGAAAGAAAGTTTCGAGTTCAAAATTTCGAGAAAAAGAATTTGAGCATTTCAAATATGGTGTTAACATAATTTAATCCACATATGTTTTTATATACACACTTGTTTTTATAAGATTATTCATCATCAACGCTCAAAGAATACACACAAACTTTAGCCGCAAAGCTGGAAGCGAGTAATGTAACATAAAAAAGGTATTCATAGCAGACGAAACAGGAAAAAAGGGATCAAAAGACCGTTTTCTGCTGTAAGGTCGGGCCAGAAACGACATCTGTCGGGTATACCCTTCAATAAAGCTGTACAACTTATCCTAGACCGGGACCAGAGGAAAGGAATAATGAAATCCTGCAGCAAGGTAACTTTAAATGGACACACCACTTAGTGACGAGGAAACGACTATTAAGGATAAGATTTTAAAATTCCAAGGACAGAAGATTTTTTATCAATTTCAATAGGGACTATTACGGTAAGAAATATTTTTAAATTTGAATGTAGATAAGGCTTGGGAATACGAGTAAAGTACTTCATAATTGGAACGTGAGAAAAGTACTCCATAATGGTAAGATTTAGGAATATGAATAAAGTAGTCCCTTAAGTATATAGCTTAGGAATAAGGTACTCCATAATTATAAGTTTTGGAGAAATGAGTAAATTAATAGATAATATTAAGTTATAAGTAGGAATAAGCTAATAACATATTGGGAATAAAGTACACCACAATGATAAGACTTGGATATAATAATAACGTGTTTCATAATTATAAACCTTGGGAATATGACTGAAATGGTCCATGCGAATTAATCCAGTACAAATATTAAAATTTTATCCACAATGATTCCATTAAAAATTCAATATTTTGAATTTATTAAATAGTCGTTTATTTAAATTTAATTACAAACGCAATTTGCATACAAATTTTTACCACGTAAATATTCAATGTAAAGGCTTTTATATTATTAATTGTGCGCACTGAAATCGATTACAAACAACAAGCGGCTAATGTCTCGCCTACAACTTTATTACTAAATCCATAAATTTATTTCGACACTAAGTACCGCATTAGGGAATACCGGCGAAGCCTTAACAGTAACTTTAATTAGACACATTTTAAATTATGCAAAAACAAACTAACAGATACTAACGATATATGAGGGAAGTATGTATGGGGAGGAAATAAAAAAACTTAGGCGGGGTTGGGCACGCGGCTACCCTCTAATTCCCCGCAAAGACTCCGAAACTCGAAAAAGCTAAAATGATTTCGGAAGCTGCCAAAGATTTATGCTCCAACAGGAAACGCAGCTCTTGTGGGAGGGCAGAGCGTTTTTTAAGAGCCTCGTTGTTTATAAAGTAGACAGATGATGTGTTTTTTTTTGGTCAGAACTCTAGGTGAAGGTATATAAACGATGTTTGGCTTGCATTCAGTTATTACTACTTCTCCTTCTTGCTGACTAATTGAAATTACTATAAACTAATACAATTTCACTAATTTCCTGTAAATTTTCGAAAATAGTGTGAACAATCATCTATATTTCAATGTCAATATTATACAATTATGTTAGATTTTGACATACCTTTTATTTTTGTGCACGATTATGAGCTAGATGAAGTATTTTTGAACAACGTTTTCTTCCATATAAGATAAGGGCGTGTTTATAGATAATCTTAAATTACATTTCTTTTTGGATTTGGCGAAATTTAATATTTCTAAATATTTATCAAAAACATATTTAGCCTAGATTTGTTGTTTTTTCAGGGGTTATAATAATTAATGCAGTATTGTGTCTTTCTACCACATAGATTGTTTCAGAGATATATTTGTCCATTTGTGTGATGGTTCATAATCTATCAATAGTTACATTTTATCTCTCGTATGGTTATAATTATCCATTCAACGTTTAATGCACAAAACCTTTTACGTTTCAATACCGGAGAGCCACGTTTAATCGGTTTGTGTAACAAAAAATATTGACCACGAAAAGTTTCATAATTTGAAAACTATTGATGACAGATTCATGAACGATATTGCATTCAATAAATAAATAAGCAAAGTATGTTTTAAATAATTATTGGCTTTACGCTGACATCATTGCTGTCGTAACATAAAATTGAGGTACATAAATATGCATGGCGGCTCATATTGATTTAGTCTAGCTCAAACTTTTGCGCGATTTTAAGCATGATGTTTGAAGTTTTATTTATTTTATCTTCATGCGCTGTACCAAGCAGAAAATAAATATCACTCCTTAACAAAGTGTTTACATATTGAATATATATTAGGCGTTAATTTTGCAGAAATTCATTATTCCCAATTAAGTGAAATTACGTGATGTAGTATTATTTCTACTTTATTTAAATTCTTGACCACGGCCTAAGTTTCGTTGTATTACAACACCTTGAGGTGGGCAATTAGCAAAGAGTGACATTTGAAACTATATATTAAGTAAAGAATTTTAATAAAGTAGAAATAATACTACATCATGTAGTTTCATTTAATTGTTAAGTGTTTAAATATTATTTTTTGGAATATTTAGATTTCAAAATACTCATAAGAGATACTAGAAGAATGATAGGGAGACACAACCCCGTTTGTTTTTTTAAATTTTAATTCATACCTCTAAATGTGAGAGTATTTATTAGATACTTTAATATAGTTTATTCGTGATTTTTTATTGATGACAAATATTGAAGAAATACTTTAATATTCTAAGTTAAAACAATGACTGGACTCTATTCACAATGACTGGACTCTATTTTTCTACATGCAAACGTTTACTACATATTCACGATATTGTTTTTTAAATTGTTATTAATACCGACCCCTTTGTAAGTGGATATAACAGTATAGAAGGTTAAAGATTTAAAATGCAAGTAACTTAATATGAAAGTTAATCAAAATTTTCGCATTACACTCACTTTCGACACGCCTTTGTAACATTTCTTTAAATCCATAGCCATGCATCATAATTGCTAGAAGGTAAACATTAACGTAATAAACTTATGACCGGTCGTCTTAAAAATTTAGTTTCAAGCGAAGATAGTAATAATAACCTCCACGACATTCAGAGAATAAATCAACCAATTGCCAAAGTCTCAAATGTAATTACCTCTTGGACGGAAATTCGGGAATTTGTGACTTATTTCCTTGATTACCTTTCGCTTAGGGACATATCTCTTTCCCAGATAAATAAAATTGATAGCTATCAAAGGACACTTTAACTAACGCGATGTTTATCAAAATGGAATACGGTGGTATTTGGAGGAAAGACATTGAAAATATATTTTCCCGAGTAATCGTTCGTTCCTAACTTAATTTTCCTCGAGGGGAATGAAAAAATAACACAGAAAAGAGTTAGTTGCTGTTAGTGGTTTGGCGGCTTCTTTTCCACTGAAATAATATTCTCTTAGAGGCAATATGCGAATATATTGTATGCGTACCTAATGCTATTTACGGACCTAAATAATAGTTAATTTTTCGTTTCATATCGTATACATCAATTTGTAAATTAAAGTTTGATTCCGGATTTTTAAAGTATAAATTGAAACTGATTGAATTAGAGATCATTCAAATTAATGCATGGATGATACTCTAAAACCGATATACGTATTTCAATTTGTTAATATCACAAGCTTCGAATTCAAAATTTATAGTGATTTAAATACATATTTGCATTTAGTTATCACTAATATTTTAAGAATAATCTTTATAAAATTCGTCAAATGTGTGCTAAATATACTTACTATGGAGGTATCATAGAGTGTAGTATCAGTCATATTTGAAACAAATTTTATTCTAGCACTAACGCAAAAGCAACAAATGTGAACAAATTTACACTCTGCTCAATTTCTAGAATGCATATCGTATTTTATTAACTAAATATAGAGCACATGAAGCAAAGCTAACACACTAGAGAGATAGTATACCTACAAACCTCAGCAAGTAACTGAAACGTATTAATGTCTCCATTAGTTATCTTCAAACTTGTAATCCCTTGCTAATCCCTAGTAATCACTTCTCTCATTTAAGATTAAAAATTACCGGAGGCAATAAAAATTACTAGAGTTGAAAAAAGCCAATTCCCATTTAGGAAAATAATTGAAACTGAACTAAATCTAAGCAAATTGCAAGCTTTTTACAAATAATAATATCACTTTTACAAGTGTTTTCTTCAACAGCGTGTATTCTAGTTGCATTTGATTTTGGATGAATATTATCATAAAATAATTAAGTTAGTTTACGAGCAAATACCAAGTTGGTTATTAAATATGGTTTGAGTTATGTCGTGTAAATAGTTTACGAACTGAGAGCGCCTGGTTTTTTGTTTGATAAATCACTGACGTACAATAGTGCACTGGGATTATGACGAAATGTAAACAGTTTCAACTAGTAATATTTGAAACGGTTCTCTTACTGTGCAAATAAATTTAAATGGAATCTCAAATATGTGTGATTAGAGTAAAGCGGTAGGGGTGGGGACGGTGCATTACACTGCAGTCGAGTGTTAGCGCGTAAACTTGTTAAGTGACATCTCTAGTAACGTATAAAGATTACATTGAATCCATTATATAGAGATCACATGGCGTAATATTTTTTTTATTAAAACGCGTAAAAAAATTTAAAAAAAAGATACAGATTTCAATCAGTACAATTATATTGTTACGTGGTAAGTATCACTTTAATCATAATTTATCAGACCGGATTTTGATCATTGTTTAGTGGTTGCCGTACAGCGTATCGTGTTAGTTATGCGATGGTAGTCTAGATGAAAATGCCGCGCAGTAATAAAGCGTAAAAGAAAGAAAAGTAAAAGAAAAGACAAATTTTCACTTTTATTTTATAAGTAGGGATAAATTGCATTTTTATTAAAAAGAGTCATCTGAAAAGGGCATTATTCCAGCATCATTTTCATCGACTTATAAAATAACGCGGATGGAAATTATTTTTCGACTGAACTTACTATTGGACTATCCTAATATAAATGGGATATCTTGTATAAAAGCTTAAAATAACTAAAGGTGAAAATTAATTAATAAATAAAAAACTTGTATCTGTTACAGCTTAGGTTGTAGTTTGATTTGCAATATGATATTAATAAGTCATTAAAAAGAAAGAAAATGTGGAAAAGTTTTTCAATGGTTTAATGGACTTGTATAAAAGCTTACAATAAATAAAGGTGAAGATTAATTATTAAATAAGAAACTTGTACGTATGTCACCAAATCCAGACAAATATTAGATTTATCTAATATTTGTCTGTATTTGGAATACTGTATTAATAAACGATTTAGTAGATATATTGCCATTATCTTTAATTATGTTAATACTAAACCATTTTATTCGGTCATGTCTATAACCTTTAAGAAATTTTGGAGAATTGGATGTTAGGTCAAAGGAATGTTTACAAATAACGCTATAAGCTTAACTCAAATAAATCAAATCGAGTATAGAAGATGTATAATACCTTTTAAATTACTATCGATAACAGATCGGTGTTGAAAATAATGTCATTTTTGTGTAATCATCAAATTTAATTTAACAAAAAGATCGAATTTCGAATGAAGTTCTGGCTATGATGGCATCGTTTTCTAATAAGCTAGTCGGAAAACTTATATTTAGTATCCATTTAAATTTGGCTTCTGAAATGGGAATAACTCTTCGCATTCACTTGCCAGCACTTTCATATTTTAAATCAAATTTACATAAACAAAGAGATGATGATAAAATGCGCAAAAGTTTGAATGACCATTTTATAATATTTTTTTATGCCTATAAACAAAACTTATCAGTTGTATATCCTTCTATTTTACGAGCGATGAATACATTATGAGAATGAATAAGGCGCCAAATTCTATTTTTAAATTTAAAAAGTACAAAGTATTTATCGTGTCACTTTACAAATCCTGTAACAAAAATTTGGGGTCTAAATTAAAAGATATAAAAAACTAGATATGGTTTACTTGTCTTTGTAATTTTTTACAATCATATAATTTGCATAAACGTGAAGATTTCATTCAAACAGACGTACACATTGACGGAACTACCTTTAAATGTAATGTTTTGAAGTTGCTCAATTTTTAGGTCACCTTTCAAAATAGTCCCGATAGACGTTTCTTGGTTTTGTTCGACAATTTCCATTACCTGTTTTCTTTTACAATACGTCATAATTTTAGAAATAGAAAAAATATTGGTAAAATGATGAAGGATAATAATTTGGTTAAGGAAACAGAGTTCTATTAGTTTTAACCAAAAGGAAACATTACACAAAATCATGAGCAAAATTAATTTTACTTCTCGAGTTAATTAATGTAATTTACGTTTAATCTGTCAGTTATATTTCTTTAATTAAGATCAATACTGTCGTTTATTTTTAATTCGATTAGTTGGAGATAAGGAATCGCGCTACTAAACGTCGTTATCATTGTTCTATAAGAAAATTATTCTTCATTATCGCTAGATGGAACAATTCATTGTAAAATAAATGCAAACCAAATGTTTTTGAGAGGTCAACTGGAATTTCTCTCATAATATCGGATGATTTTTACGATGACCCGATGAACTTCCACGTAGTCGTAAGATGATCTAATAAAGTATATAAATATATTATATTTTTTAACTGATTATCAACTTTCAATAGAAGAGAACTGAGAGAGACCTTGAGAGTACTTCTTAAATGTAAATAGGTATTTGTTCCCCAGTGATCGATATTCGTTCCCTTAATCTATTTATGATATGGAGGATACCTCATAAATTGACCACTACAGACTTTCCATAATTCAATAAACCTCCATAAACATTTTCACTTCGGCCAAAATAACAATTTATATCTGCATACTCTAGGGGAAAGAGTAACTTCGTGAATGTTGGGGTAAAAAGTGGGTTAATAGGGCGTTACTACTTATCGCCGCTTATTCAGTATCACTAAAACTTTGTTTCGAAACATTATTTCAAAAGCGGGGCCTCTTTTTAACTGATGTCTTAAACCATACTTTTTTTTAAATTCATAGGTTATATATTCTATGCTTTTATTATTGAATAAAAGCAAAAAAATATATAACCTGCTTTCAATTTATTTTTTTTAATTAAAATTTAAAATTTTCTTTTCAATAAAAGAAAAGTCATATTATGTAGCTCACATATTTTCTTTAATAATTTAATGGCGGATTAAGTGAATTATCGTAAGTACGTTCCTTTGCTTTCAGTCCTTGATTTTAAGATTCCATATCTGAAAAGGAAAAACGAAACATTTAACATCTATCAAAGCAATTTTCCTCAGAGATAGTTCGATGTGAAAATTGACATATTGGTAGAGCATAGTAATCCGCGAATATTCCAATAGAGAGCACTCAGTAATATTTAGATGGTAATTTTAATGAGTACAGCGTATCAGATAAATTAAGTACCTGCAAATTTTATTTTAATGTATATTTATATATATACGAGGCGTGTTTTTAAAGTAAGTACCGTTTTTAAATTACGCCGCCGCAGCGCTGCGGTTGCCGTTTAGCGCATGCGCGTCGTGTAGTTACATCTGTTGGGAAGCCACAGACGAACCATCATTACGGAACCATCCGATCGAGTCTACATCTATTTGCGTGATTTTAAAATGCCTCCACCTATTGAGAATCCCGCCGACTGTGAAGTGCGTGCTTTAATACGGTTTCTCTGCGCTCAAGGCTTCAAATCAGTTGACATTCATCACCAAATCAGTGAAGTGTATGGTGAAAACATTATGAGTGATGGAATGGTGCGGAAATGGGTTAGGGCCTTCAAAGATGGCCGTACAAATATTCATGATGAGGAACGAAGTGGGAGACTTTCAGTCATTACCGATGAACTGATTCAAAAAGTGGACTGTAAAGTGAAAGAGAACAGACGATTCACGATTTCGTCCTTAGCTGAAAAGTTTCCTGCTGTCTCCAGAAGTGTTCTTTACGAAATTTTGTCCGAACGTTTAAATTATCGGAAATTGTGTTCACGCTGGGTGCTAAAAATGTTGACTGATGAGCACAAAATCAAAAGATTGGGCAATGCATTGAGTTTTCTCGAACGATACAGTAACGAGGGGGATGATTTTCTAAGCCATATTGTCACAAGCGATGAAACATGGGTAGCCTACGTTACACCGGAATCGAAGCAGCAATCAATGGAATGGCGGCATTCATCATCCCCTAGGAAAGCGAAATTCAAACAAACAATTTCTGCTCAGAAAATCATGTGCACTGTGTTTTGGGACAGAAAGGGTGTGTTTCTGGTCGATTTTTTGACTCGCGGCGACGCGATCAATGCAGCAGCGTACTGTGCGACTTTAAAAAAACTGCGCCGCGCAATTCAAAACAAAAGGAGTGGCATGCTGAGTGCAGGTGTCGTTTTGCTCCACGATAATGCTCGTCCACACACAGCAAATCAAACACAAGACCTTACCACTTCTTTTGGCTGGGAACAATTGGACCACCCTCCATACAGTCCCGATCTAGCGCCGAGCGACTACCATTTGTTTATGCACTTGAAGAAACATCTGGCGGGGCAGCGCCATTCCGATGATGACAAAGTGAAAACGACTATGAAGCAGTGGTTGTCTAATCAGGCGGCAATCTTCTTTGACGATGGCATACAAAAGCTGGTCCCAAGATACGATAAATGCCTCAATAGTAATGGGAATTATGTAGAAAAGTAGAGTAAAGTATGGCCTTTCAAGTGAATAAATTATTTTTGGAAAACATTTAATTGTTGTTTTTTTATGTCAAAACGGTACTTACTTTAAAAACACGCCTCGTATATATATATATATATATATATATATATATATATATATATACATATATATATATATACATATATATATACAGAAATATATACACATTCCATGTATATTTATATATATTGATTCAATTTGCTGGCGCGTGAAAATATTGCGATGTATGTTCGAATTTTATTCGAATAAGAAATAATGATAGATGTATCTATTTCTATGTACTTTTTCGTAAAATTATGTAAAAATTTTAATATTTCACGACTTTGCCAGTAAGACATATACAGAAAGTGGTGTCTTATAGAAAATATTTATCTTCAAAAAACAATATTTTTAAATATATAAATATACTAAATATCTGCTTTAGTTGAGAATCGCAAACCTCAATAAAATTATCATTCAGATAAAATAAAGTCATTCGGTATGAAATCGATATTTCCGAAAGGTTGATCTCAATAGGCACATCACTACTAAGTGTGTACAGTCAGATGTAATTCTAAAAATAATATACTAAAGCAATCTTTGCTTAAAGCATAAAGAAAAGGCTTCACTTTGGCTCGCGGCGCCTCTGAATGCCTCAGCGCTCCCCGGCTGTTTACCCGCTTTCCGGTGCCAACATAGAGAGAACTAACATCCTTTTTAAAAGACGATACGATAAATGCGAATCATTATAAAAAGAGAAAGTTTGAACGGACCCACTACCCTCTGAAGAATATGCGTGACATGAAAATAAAATGCGTGACGGTAAACAGAATAAGGATGGGTCGTAACACTCGAAGCTCTTGTTGACAAATAATGGGCACCGCACCCCAGTTGTCGTATAGGAATATTATTAAAATGTTCCGCCCTAGTTCGGACTGTATCTTGAGGTTAACGGCGAATATTATTCTAAAAGTTTCAGTGTTAATTTAAAGCAGCAAATACCGTATGTTGAGGTCTCTTCCACAACGAGTAAATTTATTGATAGTTATTTTTCTATCAATTTAGGGTTGAAAACAAAAAGAATCCACGAATAAATTTCTCTTCTTTTAAGTCTTTATAAAAACGACTATATTTAAAAGACTGTATAATATTTCCATGCATGAAGGATACTTAAACGCTTATATACAACATAAAAAATAAACATTATATAATTCTTACACCAAAGGTCAAAAATTATATTAATTGTATCTCATTTATATATTTTGTATATTGGTTATGTTATGATTTTTTTACATTTTACTATCTTCTTTGCACTCCCGTTTAAAATTCCGACCATATTATATTCGTTGCTTCCTCAAACGATTGAGTGGAAAATTCATAAATGGAAAGTCCATTTCCCAACTCAAATTATCTACAAAATTTCGAAAATGTAAACCAGTTACTCCAGTACAGTATGGATTTAAGGTACAAACCTTAAATCCCTTTTGTATGACCAGGGAGGATACTAATCGGAAATATCTAGGAGAATATAAATCTTAGGAATTTAGCCAGCATGACTAATTTAGCAAAGTTTTGATGTGATTGTTTTCTACACGAATCGGAGATATTTTCCATAAAAAACGCTAAATGAGAGAGATCGGCGTATTTCAAATGCTAGGCCAAAATATATTAAATAACTAAACGAACTACCGAATCTATATACTTCAGGAGAATTCTATGAGTTTGGTTTTACAAGGTTTCGTAATCTGAACAAATTTCAGCTACATAGCTCGACACGTATAATATAGCCGAAAAACTCTATGCATAGTATGCAAAATAATGAGTTAGTGATCAAGCGACCGTTTTCTGCTGGATGGTCAGATCAGACACCAAAGATATAAAGGTAACCCCTTCAACGATGCCAAACTACATGCCCAAGATCGGGACTAGTGGAAAGGGATAAAAAAATCCTGCGAGAACTCCAATTGGGCACAAGCCTTAGTGACATGGAGAACCACCTAATTGATTGACAGGCAGAAATATCTGATCTTTGAGCGGAACTTGTTTTTGAGTGCGTACCAAAACTGACACAACACTGTTTCCCCATCGGTAACTGACATTTTTCTCGAAGGTCATTCGAGATAGAAATTTCAAATTTATTGTTGTAAACGGGACCCAAAATTATAAGAAGTGGTGTGTAAGACATATAGAAAAAGTTAAGTTTAAATTTAAAACTTGTTTTTTCCTTGCAAAATTCGCAATTGTTTCCGAAAGATTAAGTGAAATGAAAAAGTATCCGCCAGAAAAATTTATAAAAATAGAGACCGTTATATTGACAAAAATTATCAGCATACCATTAAATGAGATAGTTTTTTTTATTGGAGTCAATAAATTAGATAAATTACAAGCAAATTATTAATAATAGATAAAATTATGATATTAACGCCACTTATTAAAAGGCAGAAAACTTCATAATAATTCTTTTTTCATTTTAAACTATAAAATAGTTACAAGGTTAGAACAATAACAAGGTTAGAACAGAACAAACATTTGCACATACTCCGACAACCCAAAGAATGCACTCTTGTTACACGTGACGTGTACAGATTTCACATAGGTATGAATGTATCTGCACAATGGTATAGAACACTATGTAACTGCGTAAGTCGGTGACTTGATCTGGACCCATTTTTTTAAAATAATAATTGAAGAAAGGTCCAAAATCCGACTGTGTAATACATGTACGAAGATTACATGAGAATGAAAGTATATTACAAAACCTAATATAAAATCTTAATGTCATTAGATAATGATAAAGAGTTTTTTAAATATCTAATGCAATTGTTTTATGAGTTACAATAGAGTAACTTAAATTGTAAATGTAATTCAATAATCATAGTTTAAGATTTTTAAGCCCCTATGAATTCATAATTTATTTTCAAGATCTCATTTTGTAATTTCATAGTATCGTATGGTAGTTTTCAGGATAATCATTTTAATTTCGTATTTTGATAGCGATATATTCACAATATGAAATATATAATCATAAGAAATTATTTTTAATTTTAACGTTGCTGACGGCTTGGGAATATAGGAAAAGTACTAATCTAGGTCAATTAATTAAATTTAAATGTGGAATATTTATCTTTAATGATTAATTTAAAAATTAGGCATTTCATATTTGTTATTTATATTTAATTACAAATTAAATTGAAGACAAAATTTTCTTTATGAGTGCACACCACTTCTCTTGCTTCTTCTTAAGTTTAATTTTTGTTTACATTATTTTGTATGACTGGATAATACGAAACCTAAATCACCCCATAAGCACCAAATATAAAGGCTTTCATGGTCCCAATCGTGTGGACTGAAAACAACTAAACTATAACTTAACGAAAATGTAAATCTTTGGAAAAAGGTTAAAATGAAGAATTTGTAAACAAAATGCGGATAATACCTCACTTACAACTTTATTACCAAACTTAAAAAAATATTTCGATATTATGGAATACATTAGGGAATACCGGCGAACGCCTCGACAGTATCCCTTCTCCGGCATGATACTCTAACTCAGAATTATGCAAGGACAAAATAACAGACACTAACGATATATAAGGGAGGCACGCATGGGGAGGAAATGGAAAAAGTTGGGAAAGCCCGACGCGCGGCCAACCTTGAACTGACTCGGAAGCTACCGAAGATTTATGGGCCGAAAGGAAGCGCGGTTCGTATGGGTGGGCAGAGCGTTTTTAAGAGCCGCGCTATTTGTAAAGTGGATAGATGATGTTGTGGTTTAACTCCCATGTTAGCCGCATACCGCCTCCACGCAGTGTTCACTTTGTATTACGGTATTTATGCGCACGGGATGAATACAAAAATTGTAGGTGAAGCCCAATTAGAATATTTATACTTGTTCGAATACAAAAAGTTTTGATGTAGGTGCATAACGATGTTTACACTGGTGGGAAACCAAAAACTGTAGATGGAGGCTTTACAAAGTCTGAGTATTTACCCTGCTCATTAAATATTCTCTATTGATTTTTGGTTTGATAAATGATATGCTTTCAGTTGTTTCTTCTCCTCGATGTTTAATTTTGAAACTATTTTAATCTAATATTGTTTCATAAAAATAATTTAATTTTTTTAATATAATCATGGAAATAAGCTATTTTTCAATGTAACTAAATATACAAAAAAGATATGTTTCGAATCTTTTTTTCTTTTTTTTTATTACGATATTTTTTTGGTTACAAGCTAGATGAACCACTTTCAGATACCGTTCTTTTTTCATGTACGATCTCGACGTATATATGTGTAACTGGCTTACATTTTGTGACAACCTTATAAAAAATTGTTGAATATTTTGTCGGGTAGAGTGATTTAAAATATGATGTTACGATTAATTTAACTTTCTTTAATTCTCTAGTTTGACATAGAACTATATAAAGCAGCTATCTAAGACACATGCGTAACACGTTATATACTTTTGCAACTGTGCAAGAAAATATTTCAATTTATAATTGGTATTTTCACGTATTTATCTAGACTCTCAAATAAGCAGTTCTTTTTTGGTTAGAAAACCAAATATTGTATTTCAAATTATCTGTAAGTAATTTGATTTTTGAGGTGGTGTCTATCGAAACAATGGTTGAAATTGGTTTTTTAATTAAACCTTGCATATCGTTGGAACAAACACTTCGGATAGAGTGTGAATTGATTTTTAATTTTTTTAGGGTTTCGTCAACACGGAGCACTGCCAATTTTATCATGTTCATGTGCTACCATCGGTCAGTCAAAACTATAGTTTCGTCAATTTAAAACCTACATGCGTGAAAATGTGCATATAATTTTATGAAGTAAGTATATAGTATATTTAATTAAATAGAGTTCTCAATTTATGTGTAGCAAGTAAATTTTGCACTTTTGATTGCATTTATTTAGAAAAAACGTTAAGTAAATTTTTAGTGTCCTTCATTGCATAGGTAGTAAAAAGTCTGGAAATGAAGGTTCCATTTATCATTTTCCATTTTTAAAACAGTTAATAAAATAAAAGCTTAAAGTTCATTTGCTATATCCTCTTCTTCGTCTTCTTACTACACCATTTCCAAATAAGGCTTCCTATGTAAAAATCTTGAAAGAATCCTGAAAATAGGTTTTAGGCGTATTTTTAATTACAATTATTTCGAGTAATCGGATTTCATTAGTTTATGAAGATCAAAAAAAAACTATTAATACGCGAAAATAATACGGAAATGTTGAAATTACTTGTCGACTGAACTTACTAGTGTACTGTTCTTTTTGAATGGAATAAGTGCAATTTACCCACCCTTTATAAAAGCTTATTAAAACCTTTGTAAAACTTATAACAACTAAGGGTAGATACTAATTAATAGATAAGGAATTCGTATTTGACTTGATATATTGTATTAATAAGTAATTGAAATGAAAGAAGAGGCAAAATAGTTTTATTTATTGTTTAATAAACTTTTATAAAAGTTTATAATAAATAAAGATAAAAATTAACTAAGTAATATGAAACCTGTAACTAAGCGGCCTTTGGCCACATTTTAAATATTGTATGAATTTTTGATTTACAATATTGTATGAATAAATAATTGAAAAGAAATGGAGAGGAGGGTTTAAGCTAAAGTTTAATGTGAAGAAGATTTCTTATAAAAAAGTATTT
Source organism: Druceiella hillmani (assembly GCA_039881145.1). Taxonomy (NCBI): domain Eukaryota; kingdom Metazoa; phylum Arthropoda; class Insecta; order Lepidoptera; family Hepialidae; genus Druceiella; species Druceiella hillmani. The sequence continues at coordinate 3,265,591 of JAYKKI010000065.1, read as the reverse complement.
ATTTTCATAAAAATAATCTTTTTATATAAAGAATTAACAAGACACCTACTTTACTTGAGAATAATAAACGTCAATAAAACTATCATTCAGCTAAAATAAAAAGCCTTTCTGTGCGCTTACGAAAGTAGAAAGGATTTAATTTCAATACAAATATATTCTCCGAAACACTGCTCTCAATATGCAAATCACTACTAGTCGGGTATAATTATAATATCTCCAACATATACTAAAACAATCTTCGCTTAAAGCATAAAGATAAGGCTTCACTTTGGCTCGCGCCGTCTCTGAATGCTTCAGCGCTCCCCGGCTGGTTACCCGCTCTCTGGCACCATCGCAGGGAGAACTAACGTGCTTTTAAAAAGGCGACACGACAAATGCGAATCGTTTGAAAAAAGGAATGCTTGAATGAATCTTCTACCCTCAGAAGAAAAATAAAATGCGGGACGGTAAACAAAATAAAGATGGTCCGTAGCACTGGTGGCGTTTTGGGTTAGCTCTTGTTGACAAATAATGGGCACCGCACAGCAGGTTGTCATATCGGATTGTGAATAAAATCTTCCGCCCTAGTTTAGACTGTATTATGACGTTAATGGTGAATATTATTCTAAAAGTTTAAGTATTACTTGTTGGCAGAAAATACCGTATGTAAAGTTTTCTTTCATAACGAAAAAATTTATAGATGTTTAGTTATTTTTCGAACAATTCAGGGTTGATAATAAAAAGAATCGACGAATAAATTTAGTCTTTATGAAAACGATTACATATAAAAATTGTATAATATTTCTGTCGACGAAAGATCATTAAATGATTATATACAACATAATTGTGTTTTAGTAATAATAAGAAAGAGAAAATAAACCTGATATAAATCTTACACCAAAAGTCAAAAAGTATATTATTTATAACTTATTCAAATATTTTATATATTGGTTATAATTTGTTTACATTTCACTGACTTTTTGCATTCTCTTTTAGAATTCCGATCATATTGTATTCATTGTTTCCTTAAACGATGACGTAGAAAAGCTCATAAATGGAGTTAAGCGGAAACGATCGAGAAACTGGACTTTCTAACTCAAATTATCTACAAAATTCAAAAAAGTTAACCAGTTATACAATATGTATCCAAGGTACATGGTCTTAGATCCATATTATAAGACCATGGGGATACTAATTGGAAATATCTAGGAGAATATAAATCTTAAAGATTTATCCTGCGCGACTAAATTAGCAAAGTTTTTGCGTGATTGTTTTCTAGACGAAGTCGAGATATTGAATATTAAAAAAGCTAAATGAGAGAGATCAGCGTATTTGAAATGTTAAATCAGAATGCTACAGCTATTTTGAATAACTAAACGAACTAACTATTCTATGCTTCGGGAGAATTCTATGAATCTTGTTCTTACAAGACTCTTTGTAATCTAAATATAAATAATGATCACAAATTTTAGCCACATAGCTCGACACGAATAACATAGCCGAGATATAAATATATTCATAGTATGCAAAATAATGGGTAAGTGATCAAAAACCTTTATCTGCTGGATGGCCAGATAAGATAGATATCCGGTATCGTATTCAACGTTGTCGAACTACATGTCCAAGGTATAGAATAAAAAAATTATGAGAGAACTCCAATTAGACACAACCCTTAATGACATGGAGAACCACCTAATTGATTGACAGATAGAAATATGTGATCTTTGTGCGGAAATTTTTTTTAGTGCGTACCAAAATTGACAGAACACTGTCTATCGCTTACTAGCATTTTTCTCGAAGGAATTAGAGTTAAAAATTTGAAATTTATTGTTGTAAAGAGGGCCTAAAATTATAGAGCATCGGTCGGAAAAATCTGTAAAAATAGGGACTGTCATATTGACAAAAATTATCAGCATACTACTACATAACATATTTTATATTTGTTTGTTATTTCTTATGTATTTTAGATATGTTTGTTACTACAGTCTATAAAGTAGTAATCTTTTTACTAGAAGGCAAAAAAATTTGAAATAATTTTTGTCTTATTTTAAATTAAAAATGATTACAGGGTTAGAACAATATCAAGGTTAGAACAGAACAAACATTTGCACATAAGCCAACTACCCAAAAAATGGAGATATGTCTCACGTGACGTGTATGGATTTCATATAGGCATGTATGCCTCTGCACAATGGTACAGAACACTATGTAACTGCGTAAGTCGGACTTAATTTGGACCCATTTGTTCTCAAAAAATAATTGAAGGAAGGTCCAAAATACGACTGTGAAATACAGGTACGAAGGTGACATCAGAACGAACGTATATTATGAAACTTAATTAAAAAGTATGATATCATTATATAACAATAGAGTTTTTTTTAATATCTGATGCAATTGTTATCTGAGTCACAATAGAATAACTTAATTCAATAATCATATTTTAAGGTTTTTAAGCCTCTATGAATTCATAATTTATTTTCAAGATCTCATTTTGTAATTTCCTAGTATCGTATGGTAGTTTTCATCATAAATGCTATTATTTTTCAGGCTAATAATTTTAATTCCGTATTTTGATATATTCGCAATATCAAATATGTAATCGATATATTCGCAATATCAAATATGTAATCTAAAGAAATAATTTCAAATTATAATGTTGATACGGATTATCAATATGGGAAAAGTACTAAATGTAGACGATTAATTAAATTTAAATGTACATGATTTATATTTAATTATTCATTTAAATACTATGGACTTTATATTTGTTATTTACATTTCATTACAAATAAAAATTGAGAAACAATTTTCTTTACGAGAGCACGCCATCTCTCTTGTTTATTTTTAAGTTTAATTATTGGTTATATTATTTTGAATGTTACGAAACATATTCGTAAATCACCACATTAGCATCCAATATAAAGGTTTTCATATTCCCAGTCGTGCACACTGAAAACAATTAAGCTATACCTTAAGGAAAAAGTAAACATTTGGAAAAAGTTTAAAATGAAAAATTTCTGAAAGAAAATGCTGCTAATACCTCAATTACATTTCGATATTAAGCACCACATTAAGGAATACCTGTGAACGCCTCGATAGTATCCTTCCTGTGGCTCGATACTCTAATACAGTTTAAATTATGCAATAACAAAATAACAAATACTAACAATATATGAGGGAGTCACGCATGGGGAAGAAAAGGAAAAAGTTGGACGGACTTGGCGCGCGGCCACCCTTGAACTGACTCCGGAAGCTGCCGAAGATTTATGCGCCGAGAGGAAGCGCGGTTCATGTGGGTGGGCAGAGCGATTTTGAAGAGCCGCGCTATTTATAAAGTGGATAGATGATGTTGTGGTTTAAATCCCGTGTTAGCCGCATACTGTCTCCGGTGTAGTGTTCAAGTTGTATTACGGTCACAATTAAATGAAACTACGTGATGTAGTATTATTTCTACTTTCTTTAATGTCTTTAACCACGACCTAGATTTCGTTGTGTTACAACATCTTCAGGTGGGATATTGGCAAAGATTACCTGAAGATGTTGTAATACAACGAAACCTAGGTCATGGTTAAAGAAATTAAAGAAAGTAGAAATAATACTACATCACGTAGTTTCATTTAATTGTGAATAATGAATTTCTACAAAATTAACGCCAAATATATTCAATATTTGTATTACGGTATTTATACTAGCACGAATACAAAAATTTTAGGTGGAGGCCAATTACAATTTTAATATTTGTGCGAATATAAATATATATATATATATATATATATATATATATATATATATGTATATATATATATATATGTATATATATATATATATATATATATATATATGTATATATATATATATGTATATATATATATATATATATATATATATATATATATATATATATATATATATATATATATGTATATATGTATATATACTGGCGGGAATACAAAAAGTGTAGGTGGATACTTTACAAAGTCTAATTATTCGCCCTGATCATTATATATACTCTATTGTTCTTTTTTTGGATACTTAATATACTTTCAGTTGTTTCTACTCCTCGATGTTTTATTTTTGAAACTATTAAAATCTAATAATATTTCATTAATATAATTTAAATGTTTTAATGTAAATAGAGAAATAAGCTACATTTCAATGTAACCAAATATACAATTTTAATGTGTATCGAATATCTTTAATTTTTTTTTATTACCATATCATTTTTATTTTGCTCGGTCACGAGCTAGAAGAATAATTTTTGGACAAACTTTTTTTCATGTACAATCTCGAAATATATATGTGTAACTGTCTTACATTTTGTGTTTACCTTATAATAAAATGTTAAGTATTTTATCGAGTAGGGTGATTTATAATGGTATGTTACGATTAATTTAACTTTGCTTAATTCTCTACTCTGACATAGAACTTTATAACGCAATGCAGCCATATAAGACACATGCGTAACACGTTGTACACTTGTGCAACTGTACCACTAAATATTTCAATATATAATTGGTATTTTCACGTATCTATAGTCTCTTTAATGAGCAATATTCTTTGATTTCAAGTAAGATTAATTTTGAGAAGGTAATTTTTAGATTTTATGAAATTCACTTGACTTTCCGATTTTAAATTTATGGTTGAGTTGAAAACCAAATATTGTATTTGAAATTATCTGTAAGTAATTTGATTTTCGAGGCGGTGTCGATCCAAACAAGGGTTGAAATTGGTTTTTTAATAAAAAAATAATAAAAAAATCTTTGGATATCGTTAGAACATACACTTCGAATAGATTGTGAATTTATTTTTAGTTTTTTTTTTACTTCAACACGGAGCACTAATAATTTTATCATGTTCATGTGCTTCCATCCGTTAGTCAAAACCATAGTTTCGTCAATTTAAAACCTAAATGCATGAAAATGTGCATATACATTTATGAAGTAAGTATATAGTATACTTATTTAGATAAAATTCTCAATTTATATGAAGCATATAAATTTTGTACTTTTAATTACCTTTATTTAGAACTAACGCAAAAAAAAATATTTAGTGTCCTTCATTGCATAGGTCATCGGTAGTAAATAATCTTGAAATGAAGGTTCCATTTATCATTTTCCATTTTTTTTAAACATTTTACAAAATAAAAGCTTCTAGTTCATTTGCCATATGTCTTCCTATTACGTCATTCACAAATAAGGCTTTCTATGTAAAAATCTAGGAAAAATCCGGAAAGCAGGATTTTATGAGTATTTTTAATGACGATTATTTCGAGTAATCGGATTTCATTAACTTATGACCATCAAAAAAAACTATTAATACTCGTAAATAATAGGGAAATATTTTGAAATTACTTGTCTACTCAACTTACTATTGTACTGTTGTATTTTGAATGGAATAGGTATCCTTTATAAAAGCTTACGATAACTAAAGGTGGATATTAATTAATAAATAATAAATTCGTATTTGTGGCAGCTTAGCCTGAAGTTTGAATTGAAATATTGTATTAATTGAAATGAAAGAAGAGGCAAAATAGTTTTATGTATTGTTTAATAAACTTTTATAAAAGTATATAATAAATTAAGATAAAAGTTAAGTAAATAATATGAAACTTGTAACTATGCCGCCTTTGGCCACAGTTTGATTTGCAATGTTGTTTGAATAAATAATTGAAAATAAACGAAAGAGGCGAGAGTTTAAGCTAAAGTTTACTAAATTCTAATTTGACGAAGATCTATTAACGCTAACGAAATTTATTGACCAATCAGGAGTACAAGCCAAAATAAACAAAAATCGAAATAAATACTGAATTACAGATGTGTATTATTCTATTATTCTACACGGTCTGATTCGTTCTGAAGAGAATATTCTTTACGAAAGTTTAAATAAACTAAAGATGTTGAATAATAATAAAATCTATAAATAAATATGTAAATTCTAATTATGCCGTTCGATACTCAGGTATAAAGAAAATGTTCGTATCTTAAAAGAAATTTGGTGTGTTTAAGACCACAACGTAAAAGTAAAAACTTTGACAATCAATATAACCGAACTGTCTATATAATATATGTTATATTAAATTATATAATATATAATATATTATATATAATATATATAATATATTATATTAAATTATACTCAAATGTAATATCACTTAAAAATAGAACGTAATTCTTGAAAGGATGCACACCATGTTCAACCGTGAACTCATTCGGCTGATACCGAAGGTAGCCGGGATCATTCGAACAATGCAGTGCACATTCAGTTGATTACATTTCATAATGTTTTTTTAATTTAGGTCTCGCTTGGCCGATGCCGGAGGAAGCCGAGTTTATCCGAACAGTGCAGTGTAGGTTAAATTGATTACATTTCATAATTTTTGAATTTGAAACTCGTTTGGGTAATGCCGAAAGGAGCCGAGTTTACCCGATTCAGAACCCGATTCGAACCTGACGGCTCAGTTTTGTTCACTGCTCTGAAAAAAAGCATCTAAAGAAGTTTTCACTTAAAATTACATGAAACCTTTACAAAGGTTATATTTGGAATACTGTATTAATGAAATATTTAGATATATTGTCATTAACGTTAATTATCTTAATATTGAACCGCTCTATTTGGCATGACCAATATTATATAATTTATAATATTAAAGAAATTGCATATTACGCCAAAAATGAAGTTTGTGCTGAATACATTAAACCACACTTTTCGTTTAGGAATGTTTTCAAATAAAGCTATAAGCTTAAATCAAATTAATCGAATCGATGATGAAGATGTAGATTACTCTTTATGGTAAGTACTCTCGATAGAGTATCGTCGTTGGAGATTGTCAATTTGTCAACAAGATCGAATTTCGAATTAAGTCCTGACTACGATGAAGTATTGATGATTAGAAACCGCCTCTTTAAGTTCCATTTAAATGAAACTTCGGTAACGGGAATAACTAAATAAATCTTCGCACTCATTGGGCTAGGTATTTTATGTTCGTATTTACATAAATAAAGAGACCCGTCTCTTCATTAGATTAAATATGAAATCCTAAAACAATAATTTAGGATTTATAGGAAAAATATTAGAAAGTAGATATGGTTTACCTGAATCCGTAATTTTTTATATCCACGTAATTTTTATAAACGTGAAGTTGTAATTTAAACGGAAATAAATGTTCACAAATAAATTTTAAATATAATTTTTTGTATTTGCCCCATTTTTAAGAGGCCAATTACATATCAGATCGCTTTCTCAGGCGCATTTCAAAGCAGTCCCGATAAAAAATTCTCGATATCTTCCGAAAGCTTCCACCGTCATCCACTTGGCATTTTTTTTAATGCAGTCCATCTTAAACTATATTATTTTCCAATGCGGTATAATTTTATAAATACAAAAGATCCTGGTGAAGTCAAAATGGAAAATAATTGCCTAAGGAAGCTCAGTCATATTAGTTTCGGCCACGAGACAACTCTATAGAAAATCGTCAGCCAAATTCAATTCACTTCTTGAGTAAATTAACCTAATTCAGATTTAATCTCTCAGGTATATTTTTTCGTGAAGACCATAATTGTCGTAAATTTAACTCATTTATTTGGAGAGAAAGAAGTATGTTACTAGACGTCATTATCACTGTCGATGACGGAAATTATTTATTATTATTACTTGCTGGAACAATGCAATGCGAAATAAATGCTATCCAATTGTGTTTGAGTGGTCAACTGGAATTTCTCTGGTATTATCGGATGAATTTTATGATAGACCGATGCACTTGTATGTAGTAAGGTGATCTAATGCAGTATGTAAATATCTGATTTTGTAACTCTTTAACATCTGTTAACGGAAGATATTTATACAAAAATGATAAAAATGCCTCGAGGGTATGTCTCAAATGTAGATAGATACTTTTTCAGTAACGACAGATATTCACTTACTTATTTAATTTATAATATGTCGGATGTCTCATGAACTAGCCACTACGAATATTTCAATAAGCCTCCATAAACATTTCCCTGCACCGAAATAAAATTTTTATATCCACGCACTCCAGGGAAAAGAGTAAGTTCCTGAATTATATGGTAAAAAGTAGGTTTATATGTGTCAACATATATCATCACTTATTCGGTATTACTATAACTATGTTTCAAGCATTTATATTTATAAAACATTATTTCAAAAGCAGGGTCTCTTTTCAACTGTAAGCTAACTTGTTTTCTTTAATAATTAAAGGACATATTAAGGGAACTATCGTAAGTACGCTCCTTTGCTTTCATTCCTCGATTTTAAAATTCCATGCCTGTAAAGGAAAAAGAAACCTATATAAGATCACTCATGTGTGTCTGTTCGTCTGTCAAAGCATTTTTATCAAAGACCGTTTCATGTGAAATTTGATATGTTAGTAAAGCATAATAATCTGCAAATATTTCAATAGAAAACACTTAATAATATTTATATGGTAATTTAAGGGAGTATAGCACATGAAACAAATTAAGCAATTGCAAACTTTATTTTAATGATTTGTAGAAATTGTTAGTGTATCGTTGGAAAGAACTAGTTACAAGTAATTTAAAATTAATTTTAATATGTATGTATATATATATATATATATATATATATATATATATATAGAAAGATAGATATAGAAATAGGTATATTTATATATAATCATTTAAATTGTTGGCGCGTGAAAATATTGCAAAATGTATTTTCTGATTTTATTCTAATAAGAAACAATGATAGGTGTACGTATTTTTACAAATATTTTGAAAAAAATATGTTCAAATTTCAATATTTCATTGCGGCGACTTTACTAGTAAGACTACATACGTATTAACTTAATAAAAATAATCTTTTAACAAAAAAAATTTACTAAACATCTACATTAGTTGAAAATCACAAACATTAATAAAACTATCATTCAGCTAAAATAAAGTCTTTCGGTGCGCTTACGAAAGTAGAAAGGAATTAATTTCAATACCAATATATTCTCCGAAACACTGCTCTCGATTGCCGCATCACTACAAATCAGGTATAATTCTTATACCTTCAAAAATATTATACTAAAGCAATCATCACTTAAAGCATAAAGATAAGGCTTCACTTTGGCTTGCGGCATCTCTGAATGCCTCGACGCTCCTCGGCTATTTACCCTCTCTCCGGCGCCATCATAGAGAAAAATAACGTGCTTTTTAAAAGGCGATAGGACAAATGCGAATAGTTTTAAAAAGAGAATGCTTGAACGGACATTCTACCTTCTGAAGGAAAATAAAATACGTGACGGTAAACAAAATAAGGATGGGCCGTGGCACTCAAAGCGTGTTGGGTGAGTTCTTGTGGACAATTAATGGGCAACGCAGGTTGTCGTATCGGATTGTTATTGAAATCTTCCGCCCTAATTCGGACTGTATCTTGAGGTTAATGGCGAATATTATTCTAAAAGGATAAATATTATTTGGACGCAGAAAACACCGTATGTAAAGTTTTCTTCCATAACGAATAAATGTAAAGATACTTAGTTATTTTTCGATCAATTTAGAGTTAAAAATAAAAAGAATCCACGAATAAACTTAGTCTTTATGAAAACGATTATATTTAAAGGACTGTACAATATTTCTGTGGATGAAAGATCATTAAACGCTTATATACAATCTAATTCTGTATTAATAGTAATAAGAAAGAGAAAATAAACTTGATATAAATCTTACACCAAAAATAAAAAAGTATATTATTTATAACTTATTTCAATATTTTATATATTGGTTATGTTCCATTATCTACAAAATTCTAAAAGTGAACCAGTTACTCCAGTACAATATGGATCCAAGTTATATAACCTCATGTCCATATCATAATACCATGGGGATACTAATCGGAAATATCTAGGAGAATATATATCTTAGAGATTTAGCCAGACCGACTTAATTAGCAAAGTTTTGGCGTGAATATTTTCTACACGAAGTCGAGGTAATGAATATAAAAAAAGCTAAATGAGAGAGATCAGCATATTTGAAATGTTAAACAATGAATGAAATGAATGAAATGTTAAACAAAAAAATTGATACAACAATGTTTGTCTATCGGTTACCGGCATTTTTTTCGAAGGTCATTAGATTTAGAAATTTGAATTTTATTATTGTAAAGAGGGCCCAAAATTATAGAAAACATCAGCCAGAAAAATCTGTAAAAATAGGGACTGTTATATTGACAAAAATTATCAGCATACCACTACATGAGATATTTTATATATTTATGTTATTTATTATATATTTTATATATGTTTTGTTATTATTGTCCATAAATTAGTTAAACCTAAATTACAAGCAAAGTATTAATAAGAGAAAAAAATTATCATGGTAACTATCCTTATTAATAGGCAAACATTATTGTAAAATATCTCATTTTAAATTATAAAATGATTACAGGATTAGAACAATAACAAGGTTAGAACAGAACAAACATTTGCATATCCACTGACTACCCAAAGAAGTGTGTGATGTGTATGGATTTCATATAGACATGTATGGGTCTGTACATTGGTACAGAACACTATGTCAGTTCATAAATGGAACTTGATCTGGACCCATTTTTTTAATTAATAATTGAAGGAAGGTCCAAAATACGACGGTGAAATACATGTACGAAGGTGACATGATAACGAACGTATATTACGAAACCTAATAAAAAATCTTAATACCATCAGATAATGATAGAGTTTTTTTTAAATATCTGATGCAATTGTTATCTGAGTTACAACAGAGTAACTTAAATTACATTTGCATGTAATTTAATAACCATAGTTTTAGGTTTTTACACACCATGAATTCCTAATTTATTTCCAAGAATTCATTTTGTAATTTCATAGTATCGTATGGTAGTTTTAATCAAAAATGCTATTATTTTTCGGGCAAATAATTATAATTCCGTATTTTGATAGCGATATATCCACAATATCAAATATGTAATCACAAGAAATAATTTTAAATTTTAATGTTGATATGGCTTGTGAATATGGGAAAAGTACTAAATCTATGTCGATTAATTAATATTTATCTTTAATGATTCATTTAAAAATTAAGAACTTTATGTTTGTTATTTACATTTCGTTACAAATGAAAATTAGGATGAAATTTTCTTTATGAGGGTACGCCATTCCTCTTGCTTCTTCTTGAGTTTTAATTTTTGGTTACATTATTTTTATGCCTGGATGATACGAAACCTAAATCACCACATAAGCACCCAATATAAAGGCTTTCATAGTCCCAATCGTGTGCACTGAAAACAACTGAACTATAACTTAACGAAAAAGTAAATCTTTGGAAAAATGTTAAAATGAAAAATTTGTAAACAAAATGCGGCTAATACCTCACTTACAACTTTATAACCAAACTTAAAAAATATTTGATTATTAAGCAACGCATTAGGGAATACCGGCGAATGCCTCGACAGTATCCCTCCTCCGGCTCAACACTCTAACACAGATTAAATTATGCAAAAACAAAACAATAGATCCTAACGATATATAAGGGAGGCGCGCATGGGGAAGGAATAGAAAAACTTGGGTGGGCTCGGCGCGCAGCCAGCCTTGAACTGACTCCTGAAGCTGCCCACGATTTATGCGCCGAAAGGAAGCGCGGATCATATAGGTGGCCAGAGCGTTTTTTAAGAGTCGCGCTATTTATAAAGCGGATAGATGATGTTGTGGGTTAACTCCCGTGTAAGCCGTATACCGTCTCCAGTAGTGTTCACTTTGTATTACGGTATTTATACTGGCACGAATATAAATATTGTAGGTGAAGCCCAATTACGATGTTTCTACTTGTGCGAATACAAAAAGTGTAGATGCAGGTGTATAACGATGTTTACACTGGGCGGAATACAAAAAGTGTAGATGTAGGTGTATAACGATGTTTACACTGGGCGGAATACAAAAAGTGTAGATGGAGGCTTTACAAGGTTTGAGTATTCGCCCTGCTCATTAATAATTCTCTAGTGTTTCTTGTTTTGATGAACAATTTGCTTTTGGTTGTCTCTATTCCTCTATATTTTATTTTAGAAAACTGTAATAATCTAATATTATTTCCCTGATACCAGTAACTATGTCACCTTTGGCCACAGTTTGATTTGCAATATTGTGTTAATAAATAATTGAAAAGAAATATAAGATGAGAGAGTTTGCGTTAAAGTTTACTAAATTTTAATTTGACGATTATTTAATCAAGTTAACAAAATTTGTGGACCAATCAGGAGTTAAAACAAAAATATGATTAACTTCCACACATCCTAATATTACAGACCATATAAAGAGTCAAATCAAAATAATGTGTACTCCTATATTATTCTACATGGTGTGATTCGTTCTGAAGAGGATGTTTTTTACGAAATCTTAAATGAACTAAAGATTATGAATAAAAATAAAATCAATAAACAAATATGTTAATTCTAATTGTGTCATTCTAGGCTCGGGTATAAAAAATGTTCGTGTCTTAAAAGAAATTTGGTATGCTTAAGACCACAACGCAGAAGTAAAAATTTTGACAACCAATATAACCGTACTGTGAATGTGAGAAATTGTCAATACGAAAATTTAAAAACCAAAATATTATACGCATATTATATTAAATTATACTGAAATATAACATTATTCACCAGTAAAACTTAATTCTTGAAAGGATGCACTTCGTGTTAGACCGTGTACTCACTCTGCCGATACCGAAGGCAGCCGAGTTCATCCGTACAATGCAGTGCACATTCATAATTTTTGAACTTAAGAAGCGCTTGTCCGAAAACGAAACAAGCCGAGTTTATCTTATTCAAAATCCGATTCGAATCTGACAGCTCACTTTCAAAAAATGCACCTAAAGAAGTTTTCACTTTATAATTACATGAAACATTTACAAAATGTTTATTTGGTATATTGTATTATTAATAAATGATTTAGTAGAAGTATAGCCATCACCTTTAATTATGTCAATATTAAACCGTCTTATTTGGCCTTGTTTATAACGTTAAAGAAATTTTGGAAATTTGCGTATTACGCCAGATGAAGTCATTTATTATGCTAAACACATTAAAAACACTCTTCGTTTGGGAATGTTTCCACATAAAGCTATAAGCTTAAATCAAATTAATCTAATCGATAATAGAAGACGTAGAATACTCTTTATAGTAAGTACTTTCAATAGAGTGTCGTCATTGGAGATATTTTCATTTTCGTGTAATTACCAAACATTAATTCGTGAACAAGGTCATATTTCTAATTACGTCCTGGCTGAGATAAAATCTGCTGGTTAGAAAACATTTCATTAGGTTCCATTTAATTATAACTTAATTGGGATTAACGAAGTAACTCTTCGCACTCATTGGCTAGATATTTTATGTCCGAAATTGGATTTACGTAAATAGAGTGACCTGTCTCTTCATTAAATATATTAAACATGAAATCCTAAAACCATAATTTAGGATGTGTAGGAAAAATGTTAGAAAGTAGATACGGTTTATTTGCCTATGCAGTTTTATACAATCACATTATTTGTATTAATGTGGAGTTTTCATTCAAACGGAAGTAAATATTCACAGACCTATCTTTAAATAAAATTGTTTGGAGTTGCTCAATTTTTAGGTGCCCAATTCCATTTCATCTCACTTTCATTGGGATTTTTCGAAGCAGTCCGGAGAGACAAATCTCGATATCGTCCGAAATTTTCCATCGTCATACACTTGACTATTTTTTTTAAAGGATTTAATCTAAAACTGTATTCTTTTAGAATGCGTTAAAATTTTAGAAATACAAAAGATCCTGGTGAAGTCAAAATGGATAAAAAATTGGCTAAGGAAGCTCAGTTATATTAGTTTGGGCAAAAGACTCCTTAAAGATAATCCTCAGCAAAACTTCTTGAGTAAATTAACTTAATTTATATTTAAACTCCCAGTTATTTTTTTTTTCATGAAAACCATATTTGTCGTTAATTTTTAACTCCATTATTTGGAGATAAGAAACCATGTTACTAGACGTCTTTATCAGCGTCATAGATGAAAATCATTCATTATTATAGCTGGCTGGAACAATACAATGCAAAATAAACGCTATTCAAATGTGTCTGAGTGGTCAACTGAAAGTTCTCTGATATTATCGTATGAATTTTATGATGGCCCGATGCACTTCTATGTAGTCGTAAGGTGATCTAATGCAGTATATACATATTCGATAGTTTTTAACTCTTTCTCAACTGTTAACGAAGATATATGAAAATGATGAAAATGCCTTGAGGCTATGTCTCAAATGTAGATAGATACTTTTTCAGTAACGACATATCTTCGCTTCCTTAATCAATTTACAGTATGACGGATGCTTCACGAACTATCCACTACAAATATTTCAATAAGCCTCCATAAACATTTTCCCTGTGCCGAAATAAAGTTTTATATCCACGCACTTCAGGGAAAGGAAAAAGTAAGTTCTTAAATTATATGGTAAAAAGTAGGTTTATATGTGTTACTAATAAGTAGTGATAAACACTACTTTTTCGGTATCACTAGAACTTTCTTTCGAAACATTATTTCAAAAGCAGGGTCTCTTTTGAATTGACGTCTTAAACCATGCTTTTTTTAGATTCACATTTAGATTTTTAGAATCATTTGGCGTGATTATTTTCTACACGAAGTCAAGATATTGACTATAAAAAGCTAAATGAGAGAGATTGGCGTATTTGAAATGTTGATCCTGAATTCTACAGATATTTTGAATAGCTAAACTAACTAACGAATCTATACTTAAGGAGAATTCCAATAATTTTGTTTTTACGAGACTCTTCGTTTTCTTTAGATTACACAAATAATGAACATAAATTTTAGCCACATAGTCCGACGCGAAAAATATAGCCCAGAAAATTTAATCATAGTATGCAAAATAATGGGAAAAGAAACAAGAGACCGTGTTCAGCTGGAAAGTCGCATCAAATAGGAATGATATCCCATATCGCCTTCAGCGATGCTGAACTACATGCCCAAGACCAGGACAAGTGGGAAGGAATAATAAAATCCTGCGAAACGGCAACTCCAATTGAACGCAACCCTTAGCGACGTGGGAAACCACCTGATTGATTCCGTTGGAATTATACCCCCGACATATACAAATATTTGACCTTTGTGCTGGAATTGTTTTTTGCATAACTTTCGGCTTCAAATTGTTTCCTTGAAACTCTCAACAATTTTGGAAAAATTAGTGGCTTCCCTCTTGAAAGGAAATATTAACAGCCGGAAATATCTGTGAAAACAGGAATTATTATATGGACAAAACTGTCAGCATAGAATTAAATGAGATAGTTATTTTATTATAGTCAATAAATTAGTTAAATCTAAAGTATATATATAGTTAAATCTAAAGTATTAATACTATCCAAAAATTATGATGTTCTTTTTAAGAGGCATGAAACTTTATAACAATTTTTTTCTAATTTTCATTAATTACGAAATTATTACAACTTTAACAGAATACGTATTTCAATGTAATTTAACAATCATATATTTAAATTTTTAACTCTGTAAAATCAGAATTAATTTTTAAGAACCCATTTTGCAATTTCATAATATCTTTTGATAGTTTTCATCAAAAATATTTATTATTTTTCAATTCAATAATTTTAATTCGGAATTGAAATTGATTCCAAAATATTGACTTTTGATTGAAATTTGATTTCAAAATATAAAATGATGTTTACGATATAAATCTCTAACATTATTTCGAAAAAGTAAACCAATTTATGTACCTTAGATCCATATTCTATGACCAGAGAAGATACCAATCGGAAATATCTAGAAGAATATATATCTCTAAAGCTTTCAATCTTTTGGCATGATTATTTTCTACACCACGCCGAGATATTGACTATAGAAAAAGCTAAATGTGAGTGTTCGGCATATTTCAAATGTTGGTCCCGAATGCTACAGATATTTTGAATATCTAAACGAACTAACGAATCTATACTTAAGGAGTATACAAAAGCTATAGGTGGAGGCTTCAAAAAGTTTCAGCATTCGCCTTACTCTTTAAATATTCCATATTGTTTCTTATTTTGATAATTGATTTACTTTTAATTTCTTTTTTTTTTATTTACTAATCCTCAATGTATTATTTTCGAAACTATTCAATAATTTAATTTATATTCACTAATATGTCTGAGAAAAAGATTATATTTCAATGTACATACATAAACAATTATGATATGTATCAAAATAAATTTTCTTTTTGTTCATAGTTACGAGCGAGATGTAATACTTTTTAAAAATAGTTCCCTTTTATATACTCTCTTGGTGTGTTTATGAATAACTGCTTTATATTTTGCAATCACGTCATATTAATTTAGTATAGGTCCAAATTTGTTTAAGAAACGTACCTTATTTTAAATGATATTTATTACATCTTTATGCGATTCGTCAAGCAGAAAATAAATAAAATTTCCATAGTTACTCTGTAATGACCCTTTATATATTATTTTTGGAAACACTGAGGATTAAAAAATGTTCAAAGTGCGCATAACGAACACTTGGATTGTATAAAAATTCAATAGAAAGAAAATTGGAGCGATGGAAAATCCAAAAAGACTCCAGTGTTCGATGCTGAGTATCAACAGACAAAAAATTGAACAAGCAAGAATTGGCAAGAGTACAAAAAATTTGAGACATCACACTTCCTAAGTGAAGAATTTCTCGATACAATTCAAATTATATATCTAGCTATACTGACGTAGTCTACGTATTCATACCAGCAGCCGTATCGCGGCACTGCCATGTTTAATTTTTTTTTATTTCCAAATTAGGTATATAACCTAATTGTGAGGGTGTTTATGAGATATTTCACTAAAATGTCTATGTGATAACCTTTTCTATTGATGACATGTTTTTATGTAATACTTGAAATATACTCAATAAAACATTTGTGATTTGGTGAATACATTTGCTTCCAATTCATGTTTACAAAAATTTGATCCTACTTTTATACACACAAAGGTTTACTACACATTCAGAATATTGTTTTTTTTATTGTCACCGACCTTATTGTAACCCACTCACACGTGACGCTATAGATGGTCAAGTCGTCTGATTCAATTACTTGCTAGTTTGTGGTAAAAATTGTCCCAAATTTTCACCGTAAACTCTGTACTTTCAAACCGCCTATTAGTAAAATTTTTTGATCCCACAGTCACACATCACAATTGCAACAAAGCAAATGTTCGAAATTAATAATCGATAGTCTTAGATTTATAATTTTAAGCGAAGATAATAATAACTTCCATTACCAAATCAAACAATTACCGGTTCTTCCGAAGGTACTTAATTCCAATGAAGGAAATTCACGAAGTTATCACGTATTTTCTTGATCAACTCTCGCTCCGGGATCATACCTCGTTCCTACTTAAATAAAATGGATACCTATGAAACGACACTTTAAATAACCTGTAGATGTTTATGTAATGGTATGTGGTAGTATTTGGAAGTGGGATGTTGAAAAAATATTTTCCCAAGTAATCGTTCGTTCCAAACTTAATGTTCCCCGAGGGGAAATAAAAAATAACAGAGAGAAGAGTTGATTACTGTTAGGGTTTCGGCGGCATGTTTTCCACTGAAATAATGTTTGCTCGGACGACATATGCGGATATATCGTCTGTGTATCTAATGCTGATCTGCAGATGATCTGTGTACATACTGCTGAATCTGACTAATAATAAATCTTTTTTTTTCAAACACATTTCCATCGACGTATTGGTGTACTTTAATTGGTGAATTTCAAATTTGTGAAGGAAGCAGAAAAGATTATTCAAATTATAAATTGATAAAAATGCGAACCCTGCATTCGCCTTTTAATCACATATTTATATTTAATTAATTGTAATGTTATAAAATTTATGTTTCGACAATTCTTGAAAAGTGTGTTAAATGCGCATATCATATAATTATTATACAGTTTAGAATTTATCATGTTTATAACAAATTAAGCTCCATTTTTAACGCAAAAGCAGTCTATCTTTAAAAATTTACATTGTGTTCTACGACTATGAATTAATAACGTAATTTATTACCAATGTATAGGGTAAAACGCTACAATACGCCCCACTTTTACAGAATTGTCAATAAAATGCCCTCAAACTTTTATCAGTCATATATTTATCATAAATGCAACAAATGGTATTTAAACTACAAAATGGCACTTGAATTTGGTTACATTTCTTATTACACTAGTTACAAAAAATATTTTTTTCAGACCTTCGGTGGGGCGTTTTGTAGCACTATGTGTTGATAATATGCCTCACGGCTGTTACAAAATGCCCCATTATAATATTATTACAAAAATAGAACAAACTTAAGATAATTAAAATAAAAACTCAACAATCAGTCTTAGAAATTCCTTCGAGATCAATTTCAAATCACCACAATCAGTTTGCGTGGCATTTACTGAATAACATTTAATTATTTTTCTTTGTTTTCTTAATCTTATTGATCTTAGCTTCCCGTTTAACTTTTTTTCCACAAACATTGCACACAGGATTGTACATGGTACAAAACTCATGCATCCAAGATGAACATGACAAGCACTTTATCCAATCCTCTTTAGAAGTCGTGGAATAATAATTTTCTGCACATTCAATGCATCTATTCTCTTCTTCATCAGAAATATCTTCGTTCGAGGAGCTTTTGTAACTTTGTTCATCAATATCGCTTTCTGATGATGAAGAGACAGCGGTCACTTTCTTTTTTTTATTTTCCTTGTTTTCTTTCCTGTGTTACTTTCTTTTTTTCACATATCTTCAGTTTCTTCGTCACTGCATCCTTCTTACACTTTTCTTTAGCTTTTATTTTTTGTATATTCTCTGGGGACGTCAACACCATAGCCTTTTGTTTTATTTTCAACGTCATTGCTGGTAATTTAGGTATGGGATGAAATTTAGTCAAAACTTTGGTAGGTGTTTCTTTTGCAGACGCTGAGGGTAAATCTGGACATTTTTGGGGTGTTTTATCAAATGCAGTAAAATTATACCGTTCAACATTTTCTCTAACCATTTCTTCTTCATTGTTTCCAGATTCATTTTCAGTTACTTCCACTTCCGAAACTGTTGGTTCCATTTCAGCTGGAAGATTATTGATGTTTTGTATCCCTGAAAAGCCTTCGCCAAGTTCATTAGCATTATTATCATTTCCTTGCTCATCATATACAAGATCTTATTCTCGCAACGCGTCCGAGAGTGAAAAATAGTGCTCTGGTTTGTCGTTTGGATCATATGGGTAGATCCCACAAGACTTTAAAGCAGCGATTCCATTAGATACACTAGCAGCCTTTCCCCAGGCCTTACCAATAAGTTTGGACACATCGTAGCGAGTAAGTCGTTTATCTTTATTCATGATCATCCAAGATTTTGCTTCCTGAGCAAAATAAATCTTCAAAGGTCTGAAAAATGCCCTATCCAGTGGTTGAAGTGCATGAGTCGTGTAACAGTAAGCATAATAATGTAACACCATTTTCTTTAGCTACTTCTAACAAGCGAATATTGTTGCAGTGTGAACTGTGACCATCCATTATCAATAGGAATTTTCAAGGACCTTTTTTTTGTAAGAATATCTCCTCGAACCATTTCATGAAGAGTTCCGAGTTTATATATGAGGACTTCTTATTCATATATACTTGCGAACATGGTGGTAGTCCTTCAGAACACTGAGGCTTGCTGTAGGTACCCTTATACCCTTATAAATTAATATCGATGGCATAAAGTTACCTTGAGCATTGCAGCAAGCTATGATTGTCACATTCTTTCCCTTTTCGCAACTAGTCAAAGTATAAACATCTTTAGCTCCTTTGCTGGCTATAAATTTACCAGGTTTATTATTTATTTGGATGCCAGTCTCATCCATGTTGAATATTTGGTCCGGATGTTCACCCAAGTCGTTTTCTTCATATATCTGTGCCAGCAGTGTAAAACAATGTTGGACATCCTCTCGGTTTACACCATAAGCTCTAGCAAGTGACAGACCTTCAGATTTTCGCTGACTTAACTCAGGGTTACGTTTCAAGAACCAGTTGAACCAAACGTTACCTGCTTGATGAGTGTCGTTCGAGAATGGGTTTTTTATGTTAAGCGTTTGAGCTAACTGGTAAGCCATTTCTTTGACATCCTTTTGGTCAGGTGCAAAGCCACCTTTTTCAAGTTTTTTAATATGAGCTACTAGTTTTTTCTCGTGTTCTTCTGAAAAAACAGGTGGTCTCCCGAGTGGCATTTTAAGTTTTCCTGTTACCAGATGTCGTCTGAGCGTTCTAGATGGGATATTGTAAACCCAAGAAGCTTCATTAATTCCATCCTTGTTACGCACTTTTTGCATAGCTTCATTTAAATCCGTATCAGACCAAGAAGCCCGTAGGGTTTTTCTTTGATAGTTACGCGACATCTGTAAAAATAAAAAGTATTTTTTTAATAAATAATTTGATTGGGTGATGGGGCGTATTGTAGCATAATGAACGAGGCGTTTTGTAAATTTATGTTTACAAAACGCCCCAGTCGCAAGATGGACGCCGTTGCGAGTAATTCACTACAAGGAATACGTTAAATAATAGGTAAATTAAAGCTGTACACTAATTTCCAAACAAAAACTGCATTAAAAAATACTGTACAATGTAAGTAAATTTGTATGGTACTCACCGCAAATTGTTCCAAAGCAATTGGTGAAGATTTTGATGTTTTTTTCTAAATAAGTCACATAACCATACCTAACCGGCAGCACTGATGGCGGACGACTGGCGCGGCGCCGTACGTGTCGCTACTCGTTTGATATCTGTATTTGTGCGCGTGTACGCGCAGTGGGGCGTATTGTCAACTGGGGCGTATTGTAGTGTTTTACCCTATAGCATTCTAAGCCAAGCTAACATACAAGAGTGAGAGTAACCTACAAACCTCAGTAAGTTATTGATATTAATGTATGCATTTGTTATCTTTAAGTTTGTAATTTCCTGCCAGCACACAGTAATCGCTTTTCATATTTAAAGTTAAAAATTAATCCAATAAAACATCAACGTTAAAAATGGCAAACCCTATTTAGAAAAAGAATTGGAATATAACTAATTCTAAGCGGATTGCAAGCTTTTTAAAACAATATTTTTACTACTGTTTTTGTTCCACAGTTATATTCCAAATGCATTTAATTTAAAATGAATATTACCCTAAACGTTTTGAGTTAATTTAAGTACATCAGACTGATACGTAGTTGGATATTAAATAAGGTTTGAAATATGTCGGATGAATAGCGTACCTGTTTTTTTTTAATTACCGACACGCAGTTGTGCGTTTAAATTATGCCAAAATATAAACTGTTCCCATTTTTTATTGGAATTCTATCATTGTACGATGTAAATAGGTTTAAGTTTAATCACAAAAAGCACTGACATTAGTAAAGCGATAGGTCTGGATTGGATTACACTAAAGTCGAGCGTTAGCGTGTAAACTTACTCCATGAAATTTCCAGCAGTGTATAAAGATTAGAGTGAATCAGTTACATCGATATCACCTGACACAATATTTTGTAATTACCTACAAATTATATAAAACCAGTAATACCCGTGGTTTCGCCGGTCTTTTATTTGGAAAATGAAAATTAAAAAAAAACAGGTATAAATTTTAATCAGTCCAGTTATGTAATCCACAAGGTAAGTACAATTTTGAACATAATTTGTCAGACCTGTTTTGAATCATTCGCCGTGGTGTTTACAGCGCGGTGCGCCGCGTTAGTTATGCAATCTTATGGTGGTTTGAACTAAAATACCGTGCAATAATTAACCCATGAATGAACATATCAGATGGAACGTATTCGACTACTCTTAAAAATTAAATTGATAGCAGCGCATTCAGCTTGCGCGGGAATAATTTTTTTAACCTTAGGCACTCTTCGCTACTATGATAGCGTATTACATATAGTCTCACTTTTAAATTTTTTTTGATTAGTAGGTATATACTGGGTTTAGATTGGAAAAAAATAATTTTTTTAACCTTAGGTACTCTTTGCTACTATGATAGCGTATTACATATAGTCTCACTTTTAAATTTTTTTTTATTAGTAGGTATATACTGGGTTTAGATTGGAAAAAAATAATTTTAAACCAGCAAATTTTCTGCATTCACTCCATAAACATGTATTTTTGAATGTCAAGTTGTTTTTAGTTTTCCGTAAAGTAATGTAATCAATCAAATAGAATTACTTTTACCCCCGGTCACAATTTATTGAGCGGGGGTAAAAGTAATTCAAATTTTTATTATAATTTATATTAGTTCTACTTTACATACCTCGATGACAAAGGTAATAGCGTACAAATTTAAAATTCAAACGTCATGACTGTAAGTGTAAAATTTGTGTTCGAGTTGAAACCAAGTATTGAATTTGAAATTGTTTCTGATTTAATTTTTGAAGCGAGGTCGAGCCAAAGAAGGGTCAAATTTTCTTTTTACATACCTGTGGGACGTCGTTGAAATGAGCTCTTCGAATAAGGTGGAAATTAGTTTTCAGTTTTTCAAACTTTAAAAGGAAAGATATTTAGAAAGGTGGCCAATTAGTGTACTTCGTTTGAAGTAAAATTACTTTAGTTATCATAAGTCACTAATATCCCATTTCAGCAAAAATTAAGTAATACCTTATGTAACTGAATAGGATGGACAAATACATTAAAGTGAATATCTCAAAGACGTTGACATTTATAATCATCATTAGAGTTTAATTACAAAACAAAAAATACAATATTTTCGAAAATATCGGAACATAATTTTTCGCATATTATTCAGTATAACTCTGAATATGTATCACCGGAAATTAAAAAAAGTGACCCTTAAAACAAACCCTTGCAAACGATACACGTAATTTTATTTTTTTTATTACTTAAAGTAGTTCTCGTGTAAAAGGCCTTGTCAATGAAATTCGCTGATTTTTTGTTACATTATTCAAACTATGAATTTTTAACTTATTTTATAATTTAAAAAATTATTTAGCATTTAGTTTTGATTAACATTACAGGAAAAGTAGTTACAGTTAGTTAAAGGAAGTTAGTTAGGAAAAGTAGTTACAGTTAGTTAAGAAACACCACACTATTAATGTTCTTTAAAAAACGCGTCGAACGATTTGTCTAAAAAACTAAGTGAATGAAAACTATCAAAATTTAAAAAAAAATTCCGTTTCACTACACCGAAACAACATTTTACGTCCACGTACACCAGGAGAAAGAATAACTACGTTAATGATGTGGTAAAAAGTGGGTACACAGGTGTTGTTAGTTATCGCCATTTATTTGGAATCACTAAAACTTGTTTCGATGCGTAATTTCAAAAGTTGGGTCTCTTTTGAACGGATATCGTATTTTTATCGTATATAATCGTATTTTTTTCGTATTACGTCTAAATTTCATGTTTTTTAAAAGCCTTCAACCTCATTTAAAAAATTTATTTTCAGTCAAATTTCTTATAAATTTATCTAAGCCATGTTAAGGATGCTAATATGTTTTCTTTTATAGTTTAATGACATATTATATGAACTACCGTAAATACGCTCATTTCCTTCCCTTCGTTGATTTTAAAGTTCCACATATATATGTTTAATAAGCAAAAAAAAATTTTAATAACCTATGAAAAAGTTGCAGGGAAACTGCAGCGATGACCCCAGATATCATGATTTTTTATATTTTCACGATAATATATATGCTTCCCCATATTTATTTATGTATTAGGCACTATGAAATATATTAGCGACGACTTATAATAAATAAATTAATTTCACTTCAATCGAGGTATGAAAACCTCGATACGCGTATGAAAACCTCGATACCTACATTCAAACTTCGTCAGTTTTTATTTTTGCTAATATTGAACTTCAATTTCGTACATTAAAGAAATATTACCTGTATTTAATATTCTATAAATTATATAAATGAATCTACTTTCGAAATTTAGTTCAATTGGTAGTATATTTCATATGTACATATTTATTCCATCTGTTGGCGCGTGAATATATCGCAAAATGTAGATTCGAATTTCATTCGGATCTGGAATACTGATAGTTGCACGTATTCCTTTATAGCTTTTTTAACTTATTATGTCAACATCTAAAATTTTATTGCGACAACTTTGCTAGTAAAAATGCACACATAAATTGGTGTCTTATATAAAAAATAGGTATATTATATCAAAATAAATTGTTTTACATAAACAAATGAACTAAACATTTAATTTAACTGAGAACCTTAATAAAACCTTCATTTAGCAACAATCAAAAACCTTTCGGTGCGCATATGAAAGTTGAAAGGATTTAATTTTGATTTGAATATATTTTCCACAAATTTGCTGTCAAAAGACTCAGATCTGGTAAGTGAATACAATCATATACAGGTGTATTTTATATCTTCAAAGTAATATATTAATGCAATTTTGCTTGATGTATAAAGATAACACTTTACTTTGGCTCAAGGCGTCTCTGAATGCGTCAGCGTTCCCCGACTGTTTACCAGCTCTCTGGTGCCATAGTAGAAAGAACTAGCATGTTCTTCATGTGCTACGACAAACGAGAATCGTTTTAAAAAGGGAATGCTCGAACGGCACCCTCTGCTCTCTAAATAAAAATAAAATGCGCGAGAGTAAACAAAACAAGGATGGCCAGGGGCACTTGACAGAATATGGGTGAGCTCTTCTCAACACAAACTGGGCAAAACGTTGCCGGTTGTCACATTGGAATATTATTAAAATCTTCCGCCCTAATTCGGATTGTATCTTAAAAGTTAACGACGAATATTATTGTGAAAATTTAGGTATTATTCGGAGGCAAAAAATCTGACATACAAAAGTTTTCTTTCACAATGAATGAATTTGTTGAAATTAAATTTTTTTTGTGCAATTTAGACTGGACAATAAAAAAAATTGACGAATAAATTTAGTTTATGAAAACAATTACATTTAGGAGATTGCATAATATTTATGTGGATAAATGTTCATAAAATACTCAGATAAAACATGATTATATCTTTAAAGTCATGAAAAAAGTAAAATAAACCGTAATATGCATTATATACAAAAGGCCAAAAAATAGTGTTACTTATAAGATACAAGTGTTACTTGTAGTTACTTGTAAGATACTTAAATATTTTATTTCTTGGTTATATCACCATATGCTTTCATATTTTGCTGACTTTTATACGCTCTCTTAAAATACCGATGTTATTACATTTGTTGTTTCATCAAAGGATGAAATGTAAGAGCTGATAAAGAGAGTTGAGTGAGAAAGTTCAAGGAAATAAACTTCCTAACTCAAATGCTCCAAAAATGTTTGAAAAAGTATGTCGGTTTATATAACTTGGATCCATGTTTTAGGATCAATGAGAATGTTAATCAGAAATATTTAGAGGAATAAAAATCTTTAAGACCAGCATGACTAAACTGAAAAAATCTGGCGTGCTTTTCTTATATAAAGAGTTACGATATTGACTATAAAAAAAGCTGCTTGAGAGAGATTGGTGTATTTGAAACGTTTGCCCAGAATGTTACAGATATCCTGCATAACTAAACAAAATAATTAATCTATAATCCACTGGAATGCCAGGAATTTTATTTTTGCGATATTTTCCATCATCTGCCTACAAATAACAAGAATCAGTTTTAGCCATATAGGTCGACGCAAATATGTTCATAGTAGGAAAAATAGTAGCAAAGGGATCAAGAAACCGTTTTCTGCTGGATGGTCGGATCAGAAGGGAAATACATCCGGTATCCCCGGTATCCCCTTCAACGATACCGAACTACATGCCCAAGACCGAGACCATGGGAAAGAATAATAAAATCCTGCGAAACAACTTCAATTGAACATGACCCTTAACCATCTAATTGATTCTGTTGGAATTATTGCTCCGACAGACAGGAATATTTGATCTTTGAGCGAGAATTGTTTTTGAGTGCTTACCAAAATTGACACAACATTACTTGCCTATTGATAACGGACATTTTTCTCGAAGACTATTCGAGGTATAAATGTGAAATTTGTTGTAGTAAACATAGCGAAATTCTAAGAAGTAGTTTATGCACGAAGAGTTAAGTTTTATTTAACAACAAATAGCATGTTTTTTCTTCCAAAATTCCCAACAACTTCCGAAAAATTATAGCCCGCTCTCACGCAACCTGTATCAATAGTAAGATATGATGAAAATGGAGACTAGTATATTAATGTAAACAAAGATATCCATATAATATAACAAAAGTCATCAGCCTAGCATTATATGAGGTATTTTTATTGTAACAATCAATATAATTAGTTGAACCAAAATATTAATAATATCCAAAAATTATGATGTTAACCCCTCTCATTTAAGGCGTAAAAGTTTATAATAATTTTATTCTCATTTTCATTAATTATGAAGTAATTACAAGGTTAGAATAGTACGGTTTGCACATATGCTGTATACTCAGAGAATGCACACACATCACACGTGATATATATGTACTTCATCATATGCATCTACACAATATTACAGAACACTTACTACGTAATTTGAACTTCATTTGGGAAGAAATGTCCTAAATTCGACTGTGAAATATATGCATATAGATTATATGAGATTGAAAGAATAGTACAAAACTATGTGAAAAAGTATACCATCATTTGATAATAATAAAATGTAATTTTTTTTAATTATTAGACGCAACTGTGTTAATTTAACTATCACTGAGTTAACATTTTCATACGCTGGGAATTCACAGTTTATTACTAAAAACCCATTTTGCAATTGAGTAGAATACTTTGAAAGCTTCCATAAAAAATGGCACTGGTTTCAATTTTAATTCCGTATATTGATACCAAAATATTCACAATATTATACATTTAAAGTTAAGAAATTATTTTAAATTTGGATATTGGCACGGTTTAGGAATATGGGTGAAGTACTGTCTATGTCAATTAATCAAATTTAAGTGTGAAATATTTTTTCCTCAATGATTCCATTGAAAATTCGATACATTGTGGTAACACAATTTTATATTTCATTACAAATAAAAATTATATTAATGAAAGCAACGACATTCTTTTATCTCATTTTTAAGTTTAATTTTCTGTTACATTATTTTGTATGCCTGGCTAATACAAAAAGTAAATCACACCATTTAAGCATCCAATATAAAGGCTTTAATTTCGTGCGCACTGAAAACAATTAAATTATGCCTTAACAAAGCATATATGGCTAATACCTCCCTTACAACAAATTTAGAAAATTATTTCGACACTAAGCATTGCATAAGGGAATATCGGCGTACACCTACTAGTATTCGGTAATTCAGTACAGCCAATCACGTAACGTTACCTGTATACCTTACCGTAACGATACCTCTATTCGTTACCTGTACCCACAGTGAAGAAGGAACCGAATGAAACAGTATAAGACTCTCCATATCTGAAAAGGAAAAACGAAACCTTTACAAAATTACTTACGTGTCTGTCTGTCAGAGACCGTTTGAATTTTAGGGAGTATAGCATATGGGATAAATTAAGTACCTGCAAACTTTTTTAATGATTTGCGGATATAGTTAGTGTATCGTATGAAAGAAGTAGTTACAAGGAATTTAAAAATAATTTTTATAACTTTAGACTATATTTATATATATATATACATATATATATATATATATATATATATATATATATATATATATATATATATATATATATATATATATATATATATATATATATATATACACATATACATATATATATATATGTATATATATATATATATATATAGATATATATGAATAAGAAATAATGGTAGATGTATTTATTTCTATATACTTTTTTGGAAAAAGTATGTAAAAATTTTAATATTTCATTACGACGACTTTGCCAATACAACTTACATACATATTCATAAAAAACAAATTGTTTTTATAAAAATATACTAAACATCTAATTTAGTTGAGAACCGCAAACGTCAATAAAACTATCATTCAGCTAAAATAGAAAGTCTTGCATGGATCAAAGGCGCTCATACAAAAGTAGAAAAGATTGAATTCCGATTTGAATATATTCTCCGAAACGTTGGTCTCAATAGGTACATCACTGCTAAGTGTCATCACTGCTTAGGTGTAATTATCATATCTCTAAAAATAATATACTAAAGCAATCTTTGGCTCGAGGCGTCTCCAAAAGCGTCAGCGCTCCTCGGCTGTTTACTTGCTCTCCGGCGCCATTACAGAGAGAACTAACGTGCTCTTTAAAAGGCGATACGACAAACGCCAATCGTTTTAAAAAGGGAATGCTTGAACCAACCTTCTACCCTCTGAAGGAAAATAAAATGCGTGACGGTAAACAGAATAAAGATGGGTCGTAACACTCGAAGCGTGTTGGGTGAGCTCTTGTTGACAAATAATGGGCACCGCACCGCCGGTTGTCGTATCGGATTGTTATTAAAATCTTCCGCCCTAGTTCGGACTGTATCTTGAGGTTAATGGCGAATATTATTCTAAAAGTTTATTATTTGGAGGCAGAATACCGTACGTAAAATATTTTTCCACGACGAGTAAATTTCTTGATATTTAGTTATTTTTCGCCAAATTTTAGGCTGAAAATAAAAGCAATCCACGAAAAATTTAGTCTTTATGAAAACGATATAATATTTCTATGGATCAAATAACATTTAACGATTATATACTATGTGATTGTGTTTTAGTAGTAAAAAGAAAGAGAAAATAAAGATGATGTAAATCTTACACCAAAGGTCGAAAAGTATATTATTTATTTCTTGTTTAAATACTTTATACGTTGGTTATATTATCATTTATTTACATTTTACTGATTTTTTGTGGTCTCTATTGGAATTTCGATCATATTACATTTGTTGCTTCCTCAAACGATGACGTGGAAAACTCATGAATGGAATTGAGCGAGAACGATCGTGGAAATGTACTTTTAACTCAAATTATTTACAAAATTTCGAAAAAGTAAACCAGTTACTCCAATACAATATGGATCTAAGGTTCATATTATTAGATCCATATTGTAATATATACCAATCGGAAATATCTAGGAGAACATAAATCTTTGAAACTAGTATCTCTCAATTAGCAAAATTTTGGCATGATAATTTTCTATACCGAGTCAAGATTTGGACTATAAAAAAAATTTAATGAGGGAAATCGGCGTATTTGAACTTTTGGCCCAGAGAGTTAAATATTTTGAAAAACTAAACGAAATACCAAATCTATACTTCAGGATAATTCCAGGAATCTGGTTTTTATGAAACTATTCGTAATATGAACAAAAATAATGAACACAAATTTTAGCCACACAGCTCGACGTGAATAATAAAGCCGATCAAATCTATTCATAACAAGCAAAATAGTGGGAAAGCGATCAAGAGACCGTTTTCTGCTGGATGGTCATATAAGATACGAACGATATCCGGTATCCCCTTTAACGACACCGAACTACATGCCAAAGATCAAGACTAGTGGAAAGAAAAATAAAAATCCTGCGAGAACTCCAATTGGACACAACCCTTAGTGACATGGAGGAACACCTAATTGATTGACAGACCGAAATATCTGATCTTTGAGCGGGACTTGTTTTTGAGTGCGTACCGACACAGCACTGTTTGCCTATCGGTAACTGGCATTCTTCTCGAAGGTCATTCGAGATAGAAATTTCAAATTTATTATTTTAAATAGGACCCAAAATTATAAGAATCGGTGTATCAGTCTTATAAGAAAAGTTAAGTTTTTGTTTAAAAGGACATACCTCGTTTTTCTTACAAAATTCGCAATTATTTCCGAAAAATTACGTGAAATGGAAAAGTATCAGCTGGAAAAATCTATAAAAATAGAGAATGTTATGTTGACAAAAATTATCATCATACCATTATATGAGATAGTCTTCTTATTAGAGTCAATAAATTAATTAAACCTAAATATTAATGCTTCTTATTAAAAGGCAGAAAACTTCATAATAATTTTTTTTTTACAGTGTGATATAGATAATAGGCTTGCACTGTGTCTTAGATTTACGAAACATAACAGGCTATGAGAGAAGAGAGAAAGAAAATATGTGCTCGCACCTCTCTCTCTCTTGTCCCTACAGTAATATACGAAACTTAACTCTCTCTCTTTCCGTTTTCACTAACTTATATCTCCCTCTCAACTTCCATTCGCCTCGCCCGATCGCACTTTTTGTAACGCTATCGTCACGCATTCACCAGCTTACTCCCCAAGTCAAGCGTGCGTATAGAAGTTTTACTTCAAAAATATGTGAATTCTAATTATGTCATTCTAGGCTCGGGTATAAAAAATGTTCATGTCTTAAAAGAAATTTGGTGTGCTTAAGACCACAACGCAGAAATAACAATTTTGACAACCAATATAACCGTACTGTGAATGTGAGAAATTGTCAATACGGAAATTGAAAAACCAAAATAATATATGCATATTGTATTAAATTATACTGAAATATTACATTATTCACAAGTAAAACTTAATTCTTGAAAGGATGCACTCCGTGTTAGACCGTGAAGTCACTCTGCCGATACCGAAAGTAACCGAGTTCATCCGTACAATGCAGTGCACATTCATAATTTTTGAATTTAGGATTCGCTTGTCCGATGCCGAAATAAGCCGAGTTTATCTTATTCAGAACCCGATTTGAATCTGACAGCTAAGTATCAAAAAATGCACCTAAAGAAGTTTTCACTTTATAATTACATGAAACATTTACAAAATGTTTATTTGGTATATTGTATTAATAAATGATTTAGTAGAAATATTGCCATCACCTTTAATTATGTCAGTATTAAACCGTCTTATTTGGTCTTGTTTATAACGTTAAAGAAATTTTGGAGATTTGCGTATTGCCCCAAAGATGAAGTCATTTATTATGCCAAGCACATTAAAAACACTCTTCGTTTGGGAATGTTCCAGATAAAGCTATAAGTTGAAATCAAATTAATCTAATCGATAATAGAAGACGTAGCATACTTTTTATAGTAAGTACTTTCAATACAGTGTCGTCGTTGGACAGTTACAACTTAATTACCAAACTTAGAAAAATATTTCCATATTAAGCACCGTATTAGGGAATTCCGGCGAACGTCTCGACAGTATCCTTCCTCCGGCACGATATTCAAACTCAGTTTAAATTATGCAAAAACAAAATAACAGACACTAACGATATAAAAGGGAGGTACGCATAGTGAGAAAATGGAAACAGTGGGGCGGGCTCGGCGCGCGGCCACCCTTGAACTGACTCCAGAATCTGCCGAAGATTTATGGGCCGAAAGGAAGCGCGGTTTATATGGGTGGGCAGAGCGTTTTTTAAGAGCCGCGCTATTTGTAAAGTGGATAGATGATGTTGTGGTTTAACTCCCGTGTTAACTGTAGACCACCTCCGGTGTAGTGTTCACTTTGTATTACAGTATTTATACTAGCACGAATCAACAATTTTGGGTGAAGGTCAATTGCTATGTTTATACTTGCGCGAAAAATAAAAAATGTAGATGCAGGTATATAATAATGTTTACACTGGTGGGAATACAAAAACTCTAAATGGAGCTTTACGAACTTTAAGTATTCGCCCTGCTTTTTAAATATTTTCTATTGTATCTTTAGAGAATATTTAATGAGCAATGCCAATACTGTTTCATTTTTTGATAATTAATTTGCTTTCAGTAGCCTGTATTCCTCGATGCTTTATTTTTTAAACTATTATAATCTAATATTACTTAATTATTTTAATTCACATTTTTTAATATAATTAGAGAAATAAGTTATATTTTAATGTAAGCAAATATACAATTATTATATGTTTTGAAATATTTTTTTTACAAAAGGAAAAACGAGCTCTTTATAAGGTCACTCACGTGTCTGTTTGTATGTCTATCAAAGCAGTTTTTCAAAGACTGCTTGACAAGAAATTTGACATATTGGGAAAGCATAGTACCCAGCGAATATTTCATCCAGTAACACTCGATAATATTTTTATGGAAATTTTAGCGAGTATAGCATATGGAACTAATTAAGTCCCTAAAAACTCACAGGACATCGTTGGAAAGGAAAAATAATTTTCGTAATTTTAGTTTATAAGTATTTATATACATATATATATATATATATATATATATATATATATATATATATATATATATATATATATATATATATATATATATATATATATGTATGTATATATCCAGGCAGTCCTTGTATTTTTGGCATGGTAGGTTCCAGAAATATGCAACGTAAATCGAATTGACGTAAGTCGAAATATATTTTTTCACATATTTCCATAGACTATTGAGGAGATAAGTTCTATAAGGGTTTTTATTAAAAATAGATCTACATTTAATATAAAAGAAAAATGCTATATTACGGAAAGTAAGTACGTAAAATATATATTTATTGTAATAATAATTATATTTGGTGCATAATATTAGACTATTGCTTTTGATCAAGTGATTATATCGTAAATGAAGAAATATATACCAGTAAGAAGCACAACAAAACAGACTTTTGATTTGAAAAACGCATCAATGCTAGTTTATTTTGCTTCTCTTTTCTTATTATCGTAAAAGTCTACAACGTTTATAGGCATCATTGATTATTTTGTTAACGTTAAGACTTCAGACAAAATTTTTCTCAAAAATCAGCGTTGAATTTTTTAAACTTACAAAGGTGCCTTTTTTTAATGAAAGCTCTTTTGCAATGCTAGTAATAAATATTATTTTTTGTATTTCTGTCGTTCCTTTCTTTGCCTCGAATTCAATGAATTCTTCATTAATCAGTTACTGCGCGTGTGAGTTTAATAAATTTTCAATATTACCAGCAGTTACTTAAATATTGGACCACTGATTGGCAAAATCAACAATGTTATTTGTAACTTCATCCATATTCCATGTTTGGAGAACATCAAACGGTTCAAATAAGCGTGATCATAATTTTCTCTAAACGTCGTTCAAATTACTGTATTTTACCTCTTCCTATGTTTCAGCAATATATTTTTACACTGCAAGATATCGCAACATTTTTAAAAAGCTCTCCGTTTCGCATAATTTTCTTCATTAGTCTTCAGTGGATGTAAGAATATTCTTTTGAGAAAGGAGGCCTTAAAATTTGCAATGAGTTCTTGATCCATGTGGTTGGTTATGGTGATGGTTGCAACGCAGACATAGTGTTTAGAGGCAGAAACAAAACCTTGATTTTGGGACTTATATTGGCAATACACGGAGTATAACCGATAATATTGTCTAGAAGGAGTAAAGCTTTATAAGCCAAACAATGTTTTTACACAGTACTGTTTAATTTCAGGTGTATAATGTTTAATGAACATTTCTTTAAAAAGTGCTGATGCTACTCGTGCTTTTTGGTTAGTCCTCGAAATATCTGGTAAAGTATCATTCACGCAATTTTTACGAGGTCGCAGATTGTTAGACATATAAACCACAAGTAGTTTTAATTTGAGATCGCATTCAACATTTGATTCCAATAAGAGTGTTAAACGACATTTAGGTACTATTATGCATGGCACGGACTTTTCTTCTAGCGATATAAAATGCAGTTGGAATTCCAAAATAAACCTCTTTCATCCGAGTTGAAGAATACCGCTTTCGATGATTTCTTTTAATACGCCAGGAAAACTCTGAGTAGTCACATATTCGGCACTAGCAGGCTCTCCTAAGACTCGAATATTATTAAGGAAATATATAATCTTAAACCGCATGGATAATCCGCGGCTGACAGAAAATACTTTTATACCTTCAATGCTATTTCCACTATGGTTGTTTTGCATTGTGTTCATAATACTGAATGCCTTGTTTTGTATAATAACGAGACTAAAAAGACTGCTGAGTTTGGTCTTGAATCCAAATGTGTGACAGTTTTCCATCTCAGAAATTAAAGCGTTTCTTTTATGTAGGTGTGATCTATCTAGAGAAATTTAATATAAAGCCATAAGAAGTTTGTCTTTACCTTTCAATATATTGTCTGCACAGGTGTACGTAATGAATGAAGTTTACAGAGAGTGAATGAAGTGGATAAACTACGATCCTTGAGTTTTAAAATCTTAGATTTAACCTTCATCGTTATTGCCTTTCTCATTTTTTCTGCACTTTACTATTACTTTTTAGTTTAGGTGGCATAGCAGGAATTCAAGTTTAATAATTTAAAAGACATTTAAAACAAATAACAAACAGAAACTCCCAAAAAAGTAAAAAAAACTATATGTTTGATCCTCCGTTGCATACTACACTAATGTGGCGGTCGCTCTCTTTGATACGGGGGATCTCGCCCACAGGATATATATACATACATATATGTATGTATGTATATATATGCATATATATATATATATATATATATATATATATATATATATATATAATATATATAAGCGTTACTAAATATATTAAGGGTGATTTTTTATAAATAAAGTAATTTTACTTTACTTGAGCTACAGAAAATTGATGCGTGAGCCACATTCGAACTTGGTCATCCTTTTTTCGTGTATTGAACTTTAAGGTCGTATATTAATTCTTATTCGTATTTCCACTCCTAAAAATTATATTAAAAAAAGTCGCTTTAAAAATTCGATAAAATTGGTAGTAGATACAATGTGTATATATGTGTACATATATATTATAGGTATATGTATAAATAGTTCTACTATATAATAGTCCTATTTTTATAGAATTTGTTTAACTAATAATGTCATAATTACAATATCTCCTTGCGGCGACTTTGCCAGAAAGACCATATACAGAAAATAGTTTTTTATTAAAAACAAATAAACTTATTGCCATAAAACCACTTTTTTAATAAAAAGATATAAATATATCAATAAAACTTTCATTTACCTTGAATAAAAATGATTTCGGTGCGCATACAAAAGTTGAAAGGTTTCAATTTGGATTTAAATATGTTCTTCGCAACGTTGTAATTAATAGTCAGATCTCTAGTAAGCGAATACAGTCATATGCAGGTGTATTATGATTATCTCCAAAATACTATAAAGCATCTTTCCAAATAGTGTCAAAATAAGACATAATTTTAGCTCATGGCGTTCCCCGATTATTTATGGTACATGCAGCCCCATCCTAGAGAGAAATAACGTGCTCTTTATGCGGCAACACGATACTCTGGCGAATCGGTTTAAAAAAGGAATGCTCTAACATCACCCTCCACCATCTGAAGGAAAATAAAATGCGTAAGGGTAAACAGAATAAATATGACCGGCAGCACTCGACACGTGTCAGGTGAGCTTTTCTCGACAAATATATAAAGGGCGTAGCCCCGCTGGTTGTCGCATCGGATAGTTATTAAAACCTTCCCTCCTGGTTCAGATTGTATCTTGAGAGTTAACGGCGAATATTGATCTGAAAAGTTTATTTATTATTCTGAGGCAGAAAATCTGGCATATAAAAGTTTTCTGCCGTAATGAATGCATTTGATTCTTAGTTATTTCTCATCCAATCTAGAGTCGAAAATATAAAATTCCACGAATAAGTTAAATTTTTAACGAAAAATATTACATTTAGAAAACTATATAACATTTCTGTGGATTCAAGATCATTAAACACTTAGATACAGCATGATTGTATTTTTGAAGTAATAGGAAAGAAAAGGCCAGACATGATTTATATTTTACAAAAAAGGTAATAATATTTTATATATTATTATATGTTATACATGTTTTAAAAAAATGGTGACATAATTACCATTTTTTAAAATTTGTTTGCGGTCTCTTTTATATTCCCAATGATATACATTTCTTGCTTCATCAAACGTTGAGCGACTTGAGCGAGAACGATCGGAGAAATAAACTTTCTAACTCAAACGATCTACAAAATTTCGAGAAAATTAACCAGTTTATGTATTGAATACTCAGGGGAAATGCCAATCGAAAATATCTAAGTGAATAGCAGTCTCTAAAGTCAGCAGTATCTAAATTACAACCAAAGTACTAATAGTAAACAAAACTATGATACTTAACCCTTTTGTTTAACTTCTTTTCTTCTACCTTAATTTTCTTTTAATTTTTATTAATTTTGAAATTATAACACACATACTACCTACCCAAAGAATACACACATATCACACGTGACGTACACTGATTTCAAATATGCAATATGTTTAAACAATGTTATGGCAATAACACCCACTTTTTTAAATAATATTGGAAGAAAAATTTTAAATTCAACTGGAAATATAAATATGACATAACATGGGACATGATATTGAAAGTATATTACGAAGCAATGTAAAAAGCATAATATGATTAGGTAATAATTAAAAGTTTTTAAATATTTGGTTCAACGGATATCTGAGTCACAACAGTAGAGTAACATAACACAAATTTGCTTTAGCATTCATAGTTTTGGCTTTTCCACACGCTGCGAATTAATTTATTACTAAAAACAAATCTTGCAATTTCACAGCAATACAGGATTAGTTTTCGTTCAAAATACTAATATTTGTCAGTTTAATTATATCAATACCGTACTTTAACACCAAAATATTCTAAATATAGTATCAAAAATACGACATTAGCAAACATTTTAAAATAGGAATATTGATACGACTTGCCAATCTGACAATAGTACTAATCTACGCCAATTAATAAAACTTAAATATTAATATATATATTCAATTATTTCATAAGAAATAAAATACTTTTGTTAGTTATTTAAATTTAATTACAAATGAAATTTTGCTTAAAATCTATTTCATGAAAACATAGGCATCCCTTTTGTTCATTTTCAAGTTAGTTTAACTTTTGTTCACAATATTTTATATGCTTGGGTGATACGTAACTTAAATCACCACATAAGCATCCAATAAAAAGGCTTTCATATTTCCAGTCGTGCGCACTGAAAAACGATTAAACTACACCTTGACAAAAAAGAAAATATTGGGAAAGAAGTTAAAATGAAGAACTTGCAAACAACGAACGTCTAGTACCTCAATTAAAACGTTATTAGAAAACTTGAAAATTATTTCGACCCTAAACACAATATTAGGGAATACCGGCAAACGCCTCAATGGGAACTCTCCTCCGACATGATACTCTAACCTTAATTTAAATTATGCAAAAACAAGGTTACAAATACTAACAATATATAAGGGAGGCACGCATGGGGAACAAATGGAAAAAGTTGGGCGAACTGGGCGCATAGCCACCCTGTAATTCCTCGCAAGGACGCCGAAACTCGGAAAAGCTAAACTGACTTCGGAATTTGCCGAAGATTTATGCGCCGAAAGGAAGCACGGTTCATGTGGGTGGGCAGAGCGTTTTTTAAGAGCCGCGTTATTTATAAAGTATATAGATGATGTTGTGGTTTAACTCCCGTGTTAGCCGTATACTATCTGAAGTGCGGCATTCACTATGTCCCGTTTTATTTTCTTCTATTTTTATTCCTATGTCTAAGTATATGAATGTTTATGAGATACTTACCTGAAATGTACTCAGTAAAAGCATATGTGATTTGGATAATAATTTGTTTCCATTTCACATTCCACAAAAGTGTGATCCTATTTTTTACACAAGAACGTTTACTACATATTCAAAATATTGTTCTTTTATTTAATTTTGGCAAACTTCTTTGTTAGTGGCCATAAGGGCACAGATGGTCGAGTCGTTTGACTAGAAGGCAAGTAGTTTATTAGGAAAATTATTCCAAGTTTTAATGCTAAACTCTGTACTTTTGGCACGTCTATGTAATATTTCTTTAAACACACAGTCATACATCACAACTGCACGAACACAAATGTTCAAAAGTAATGATCGATTGTCACAAAAATATAATTTCAAACAAAGATAATAACAATAACCTCCATTACTAAGAACAAATCAATCCCATTACTAGTCCTGAAGGTAGTTAACTTTAATGAAGGAAATTCGGGAATTTATCACGTATTTTCGTAATCACCTCTCGTTTCGGGATCGTATCTCGTTCCTACATAAGTAAAATTGATAATTTTGAAACAACACTTTAACTAGCCTGTAGATGTTTATGTCATGGTGTATGGTGGTATTCGGAAGGGGGATATTGAAAAAATATTTTCTCAAGTAATCTTTCGTCCCAAACTTAATTTTCCTCGAGGGAAAATGAAAAAAAATAACAAGAGAAGAGTCGGTTGCGGTTAGGGGTTTGGCGGCTTGTTTTTCACTGAAGTAATATTTGATCGGAGATAATATGCGATTATATTGCTTGTATGCCCAATGATGTTTATGAACCTGACTAATAACAAATCTTTTATTCCAAACGCATTCCATTTGGCGTGTTGGTATATTTTAACCGAAAACTGAAGATATTATTCATATTAAAAGTTGATACAAATTTTAAATCCACATTCGCTTTTAAATTTGTCAAAATTACAAGCTTTGAATTTAAAGTTCGTAGTAATTGAAGTACACATTTAAATTTAATTTGTATTAATATTATTGGAATAATATTTGGACAATTCGTGAAGCGTGAGTCAAATACGCATATCATATAAATATCATAGAGTTTAGAATTAACCACATTTAAAACGAATTAAGTTCCAATGATATTAAATTTACACCGTGCTCAACTACTATGAATCATTTATATAATCTGTTAAAAAACAAAAATAATTTAAAAGAAAGCTGACAAGCCTCATTAAATGACTGATATTAATATCTGTATCGGTTATCTTCAAGTTTGTAATTTTCTGCAAGCAATGTAATAATCACTTTCCATATCTAAAGCTAAAAATTAATCCACTAAAACATCATCGTGAAAAAAGGCAAATCCCACGTAGAAAAAGGATTGTAACTAAATTAATTCTAAGCGGATTGAAAGCTTTTTAAAATAATACCACTTTTACAGTTTATATTTTAGCTGCATTTAAGTTTAGATGAAAAATACCATAAACGTTTTAGAGTAATTTAAGTACATTAAGTAAATACCGAGTTGGAAATTAAATATGGTTTGAAATGAGTTTGTGTAAATAGGGTAAATTGTGAGAGCGTCCGGGTTTTTTTTAGAAATTATAATTTCAAATAATCATTCACAGTTTCGCGCTAAGACTACACCAAAATGTACGCTGTTCCAAATAGTAATATTTAAATGGGATTCCCCGAATGTACGTTACTGTATAAATAAGTATAAATAGAATCACTAAAACGAGTGACAGAAGTAAGGCGGTAGTGGTGGGGGGGGGGCGGTGTATTGCACTGCACCCTAGCGTTAGCACGTAAACCTCTCCAGTGAATTCTCGAGTAGCGTATAAAGATTATATAGAAATAAATTGTATCGATATAAAATGAAACAATATCTCGTAGGTACAAATTAATAAAACCAGGTTACCCGTGGTTTTTCCGGTGTCGTACGAATAAAACGTAATTTTTTTTTTTCAAAGAAACATATTTAAGTCAATTTAGTTACTTAGTAATTGTTAAGTATATGTATAAGTATAGTTTTGAACATAATTTTTCAGACCGGATTTGGATCATTCGTCATAGCATTGGTGGCGTGGCGCCCCGCGTAGTTATGTGACCCTATGGTAGTTAGGATTGAAATACCGTGCAATAATTGACCCATGAATGAACACATCAGATGGAACATATTACACTACTTTTAAAAATTAAATTGATAGCAGCGCATTCAGTTTTGCATGCGCGGGAATAATTTTTTTAACCATCAAGTTCCCTTCGCCGCTATAACTGATAGCATATTGCATATAGACTCACTTTTAAGTCTTCTTTCATTAGCTGAAATATACTGCAATTAGGATGAAAAAAAATTATTTAAAACCATAGAATTTCCTATATTAATTCCATGAACATGAATATTTGAAGGTAAAGTTGCTTTTAGTTTTCTTTAAAGTAATATAATCAATCGAGTAGCATTACTTTTACCCCCGGTCACAATTTATATTAGTTCGCCTTCACAGACCTCTCCTTACTATAGAAGAAATGACATACAGATATAAAATTCAAACGACATGGCTGTAAGTGTGAAATTTGTGTTCGAGTTGAAACAAAATATTGTATTTGAAATTATCTCCGATTTAATTTTTGAGGCGGGATCGAGCCATAGGGTCGAGGGTCAATAGATCGAGGGTCGATTTTTTTTCCGTATACCTGTGGGACTTCGTTGAAATAAGCTCTTCGAATAGAGTGGAAATTTGTGTTCAGTTTTTCAAACATTAAAAGAAATGTATTTAAAAAAGCGGCCAATTTGTGTACTTCGTTTGAAGTAAAATTACTTAAGTTGTCATAAGTCACTAATATCTCATTTCAGCAAAAATTTAAAAATACCTTATGTAAAATATATTAAAATGAATATCTCAAATACGACATCTATAATCATCGTTAGAGTTTCCTTACAAAACAATAATACAGTATTTTCGAAAATATCGAGACATCATTTTTCACATATCATTCATTATATCTATGAATAAATGTGGCCGAAAATTAAAAACATGAGACCTTTAAAACTAGTCCTTATAAGCGGTAGTTATCGTGTAAAACGTGTTGTTCTCCAAATTCGCTGATTTTTTTATATATTATTCAAACTATGAATATCCAACTTATTTTAAAATAAAAAAAAATATTTACCGTTTAGTTTCTATTAACATTACAGGAAAAGTAGTAATTTCACCACACTATTAATGTTCTTTAAAAACGCGTAGAGCGATTTGTCTAAAAAACGAAGTGAATATAAAATGATGTTATATTAAAATTTTAAAAAACATTCGGTTTCCCGGCACTGAAAGAACACTTTATATTCACACACTTCAGGGAAAAGAATAACGTCGTGAATTATGTGGTAAAAAGTGGGTACACAGGTGTTATTAATTATCGTTCTTTGTTTAGTATCACTAAAACTTGTTTCGATACATAATTTCAAAAGCGGTACGTAATTTCTTTTGAACGGATATCTTATGTCGTGTGTTTTTTTCGATTTACGTGTAAATTTTATGGTTTTTTTTAAAAACCCTCCACTTCATTTAAAATTTTTGTTTTTAATAAACTTTCTCATAAATTTATTTTAGCATGTTAAGGATGCTCGTATGCTTTTTAATAATTCAGTGACAAATTAAAGGAACTGTCTTAAATGCATTCGTTGATTTTAAAGTTCATTCATTGCTTTTAGAGTTTTACATATGTATAGTATTGAATATATTTGGCATCAATTTTGTAGAAATTTATTATTCACAATTAAATGAAACTACGTGATGTAGTATTATTTCTACTTTCTTTAATTTCTTTACCACGACCTAGGTTTCGTTGTATTACAACATCTGCAGGTGGGATATTAGCAAAGAGGAATACACATCTCTAAGACCAGCTCGTCTAAATTAAAAAGATCTGGCTTGATATCGACTATAAAAAAGCTGATTGAGAGAGACATTTCAAATGTTTGCCTAGAATGATACGGATATCCTGCATAACTAAATAAACTAATTAATCGATAATCCAGCAGAATTCCAGAAATCTTATTTTTACGAAATTGTTTCAAATTTGAATATATTCGCGACTTGGGAATATGAGTGAAGTACTGTCAATTAATAAAATTTAAGTGTGGAATATTTTTTTCTCAATGATTCCATTAAAATTCGATATATTTTGTTATCTATTTATATTTCATTATAACTGAAGACTGTATTGAAATTTTCTTTATGAAACAACGGCATCCCTTTTTCTCATACTTAAATTTTATTTTTGGTCACATTATTTTGCACGCCTGGCTAATACGAAACCTAAATTACCATTTAAGCATCCAATGTCAAGACTTTAATTTCATGCACACTGAAAACGATTAAATTATATCTTAACGAAAGACAAGTGGCTAATATCTCCCTTAATACATTATTATCAAATTTATAAAATTATTTCGATACTAAGCATGGTATTAGGGAATATCAGCGAAAACCGCGTCGTAACTCTCCTCCGACGCGATACTCTAACCATAGATTAAATTATGCAAAAACAAAGTAACAAATACTAACAATATATAAAGGAAGGACGTACAGGAAGGAAATGGAAAAAGTTGGGCGTGGTTGGGAGCACGGAAACCCTCTAATTCCCCACAAGGATGCCCGAACACGGAAAAACTGAACTGACTTCGGAAGCTGCCGAAGATTTATGCGCCGAAAGGAAGCACGGTTCATGTGGGTTGGCAGAGCGTTTTTTAAGAGCTTCGTTATTTATGAAATGAATGAATGATATTGTGGTTTAACTCCCGTGCTAGTCGTATACTGCCTGCGGTGCAGCATTAACTCGAATAAAACATTGTAGGTGAAGGCCTATTACCATGTTTACATTTGTGCGAGTATAAAAATGTAGATATAGACGATGTTTACACTAGTGTGAATACAAAAACTATAGGTGGAGGCTTTACAAAGTTTGAGCATTTGCCTAACACATTTAATGTCCTCTAATGTTTCTTTTTTATAATTAACTTGCTTTCAGTTGTCACTATTCCTCGATATATTATTTTCGAAAATATTTTAAAGTAATATTATTTTATTAATTTTAGTTCAATTTTCAAATATGTTCTGAGGAATAAGCTTTATTTCAATCTAAACTAATGTACAATTATCGAAATAACTTTTCTTTTTGTACATGGTTACAAGCTACATGAATTACTTTTGAATAATCTGTCAAATACGATCTACATTTTGCGGTCCCGACATCAAAAAATGTTGTGTATTTTATCGGGTTTAGTGTTTTATAACGCGATGTTATGATTAAATTAACTTTGTGTAATTCTTTAGTTTCGAACAAAACTTTAGAAGGCAACGCAGCCATCTAAGGCACATGTATTACACGTTGCATCTTTGTGCAGAAGTACACTAAAATATTTCAATATATAATTGATATTCTCAAGTATGTCTCCGGACTCTGGAATGACCATAATGACATTCAGTTACCTTTGATTTTGAAGGAAATTAATTTTAACAATATTATTTTTAAATTTTATGAAATCTATTTGACAACTTTTTGATTTCGAGTTTGGTGAATTTGATATTTCTATCTATTTGTCAAAAGAAAAAGAGGGATTAATTAATTTTAGTACTTTTTACGTGATGGCAGTAATTAAAGCGGTGTTATGTCTT
Source organism: Druceiella hillmani (assembly GCA_039881145.1). Lineage (NCBI taxonomy): Eukaryota > Metazoa > Arthropoda > Insecta > Lepidoptera > Hepialidae > Druceiella > Druceiella hillmani. The sequence goes on along the minus strand of JAYKKI010000065.1, from coordinate 3,222,512 downwards.
TCTACCGCATTGACAATTTCAGAGACATATCTGTTTAGTGGTGTGGTGTTTCTCAATAGATTATTAGTATTGAATTTTAATGTCCAGTTGCCAAATATTCTTTAATATCAATAGTTAAATTTTCTCTTTCGTATAATTAAATATATCTATTTAAGACTGACATGAAAAAGATTACCACTTACATTTCAAAACCGGGTATCCACATTTAATTCCTTAGTATTGAAAAAAATAATGATCACGAAAATTTAAATATTTTATAACTAATAATGATAGATTCATTACCCACATTACATTCAAGAAATGAATAGAGTAAGTATCTTTCAAATAATTATTGGCCTTACCCTAACGTCATCACAATTGTAACGCAAAATTGAGGTATGGAAATATATCTCGAATTTGTTTCAGGACGGTACGTTATTTTAAACTGTATTTATTATATACCTTTATGCAATTCATCGAACAGAAAATAAATATAATTACAAAAGTTACTCTTTAATAATTGTTAGTAAATTAATCTTCAAAATATTGAGGGTTTAAAAGATTATAAAATATTCAAAGTACACATAACGAATACTTAAAGAATTGTAAAAAAAGTTAATAGAAAGAAACATAAAGGAATGGAAAATGAAAAAGTCTCGGGTGTGTGATGCTGAGTATCAACAGGCTCGGCAAGTGTACTGCAAATTTGAGACATCACACTGCCGAAGTGAATAAGTGCCCGGTACTATTGTTATTTGCTATTGATTTTACTGACGTAATGTACGCCTTAAATCACATAGAGTTATGGGTTACCCAAAAAGACTGGGATGTTTGATACTGTGTATCAACAGATGCGGTAAGAGTGCAACAAATTTGAGGCATAATGCCCCCGAAGCAAATAAGTGCCCGATACAATTTTATTACGCCATCTGCTTATACTACGTCTTCAAACCATGTAGAGGTATGGAAAATCCAATAAGACTCCGGTGTTCGATGACGAATATTAACAGACTCATCAAGTTTACTACAAAGTTGAGATATCACACCACCGAATTTAAGAAGAGCACGACACAATTCTTTTATGCCATCTGGCTATGAAGATTGACATCTGGGTGACGTAATCTGCGTCTTCAAACTAGCTGCCGTATAGCGACACTACCCCGTTTAATTTTATTTTATTTCTATTCATATATCTAAATATAAGGATGTTTATGAGATACTTGAACACGATGTGGTTTTTATAACCTTTTTTTCGATGACAAGTATGGAAGTATACTAGAAAAATAAAAATATTCGTTATTTTATGAATGGATTTCTTCCATTTCATATTTCACAAAAATCTGATTCTATTTTTCTATAAATAAAAGCTGTGGGCACATTGGAATGGATGGTCAAGTCGTTTGATTGAAATGCAAGTAGTTTATTGTAAAAATTATTCCAATTTTTTATGGTAAACTCTGCACTCTCGGCACGTTTGTGCAATATTTCTTTGAAAAAATAGTCGTCGTAATAGTATTAGTTATCTTCAAATTTGTAATTTTCTGCAAACGCACGATGATCACTTCCCATATTTAAAGTAGACAATAATTCTAACTAAGGTAGTTTAAAATAATTTGGTTTTTTAAAACTGTTTTCTTTTCAGAGCTTATATGTTAATTGCATTTAATTTCAAATGAATGTTGCCATAAAATTTTTAATTTAATTTAAGTATCTCATGCAGATATCGAGTTGGATATTGGTTATATATGGTTCAAAATGTGTCATGTAAATAGAGCTTGCTTATGTAATGAGAGTACCCTTATATTTTGAGAAACTGCTGACACATAGTAGTGCGCTTCGATGACACGAAAATGTAAACAGTTCCCAATAATAACATTTAAATGCGATTATCTCACTGTGCGATACAGTGGAAATAGTTTTAAGTGGAATTACAAAAACGTGTGTCAGAAGCAAAGAGGTAGATATGGGTAGCATCACATTACATTCTACCGTTAGCGCGTAAACTTATCTAGTGAAGGCTTCAATATCGTATAACGGTTACAGTAAAACAATTATATAAATATCATATTAAATTGCATTTTTCATTAACAATATTCGAAGATATTTTTTTTCTAAGAAATAGGTATACCTTTCAATCAGGCCAGTTATGTAGCTACGAGATAAGTATTATTTTGGACGTAATTTCTCAGATCGGAATTTGACACTTTTTGTGGTGCTACGCGCCGCGTTAGTTATGCGATGGTAGTCTGGACTAAATTGCCGTGCAATAATGAGTCCACAAATTTGGTATTTCAAATGGAATATTTTCAGCTCCATTTAAAAATTAAATTAAGAGCAGCACATTCAACATTTCGCGCGTGAGTATAATTATTTTGGGTCTTTATTTTAACTATACCGCTCCCTGTAGTATCATTGAAAATGAAAGAGAGACAAATAAACAAACAGACACTTTTTCGTTTAATATATAAGTAGATATATTCTACATTTTAATAAATAGTTATTTGAAACGAGCAACTTTCCCGCGTCCATTTCATCAAGTTATATATTTAACAAAATCAAGGTCTCTTTCATAGTTTGGTGGTCCGTTTATTACAGTCTTTTACATCGTAAATGGAATGAAGTTCAAATTAAAAAAGCACCCGTAATGCTTGTAAGTGTGAAATTTGTGGTTCGGTTGAAAACCAAATACACTGCTCCCTCATTATTTGCGACTTCACTATTCGCAAATTCGATTACTCGCGGAAAGTGTTTTACAGACCAAAGTTAGTTATCCGCATAAAAAACTCGTTTAATCGTAAATATAAACTTCACTTATTTCTCGTCTTGAATTTGAGGAAAGTACGTCATCCGTAGGATGCGCATTTGGCATTAATGAGTCATCTGTGTGAAGTATAAAAGCTGAGACAGAAAAAAATAATCTATCCAGGAATGTTCCTTGACATGGGCGAAGATCGTGCTTGATCCAAAAATAATAAAGGTAAAAAAAACTTCTCATTATTTCGATCGAAGGCAACAATCAAAAGCAAATCGAAAATGATTCTGTGACTATTAGGACAAAAGCAAAACTTTTGTGTGAAGAATTAATAAAAGAAGATGTAGTATCAACCAGCAGAGAGAGTTTTAATGCAATAAAGGTTGGTTTGATAGATTTAAGCAAATATATAAACTTCATAATAAAAATTCACCAGAGAAGCAGCAAATGCTAATAAAAACGCAGCAAAATCATTTGTGACATTAAAAGAAAAAATGCAAATATTCATTTCGGATTAAATATATAACGAGGACGAGATAGGTGTATATTGGAAACGCTTGCCTTCTCGAACATTCGTGTCGCAAGGAAAACGGTGTGTTCCTAGTTTTAAAGCCACTAAAGACAAGGTCATCTTTCTTTTCTGCACCAATGCAAGCAGAAATTTCATGCGAAAGCATTTGATGATATTTCCGAGAATCCTCGAGCTTTCAAAAACCTGGACAAATCTGCAAAAAATTGGCCTGAAATGTTTAACGGTACCACGGCAACATCTGACCTGCAGCCTGCTGTACAAGGCGAGATTCTATAACTCGGAAGGTCATTGCGTGAAGAAGGTTTTGCTGACATGAATGTAAAGGATATAGAAGAAGTGATTCAGGCACACAATGCTGAACTTTCACGAGACGTAGAAAATTCATTAAATACGACAAAGGAATCCGAAAGTACAGATAAAATCAATGAAGGCAAATTAAAAATTAAAAACCTTTCTATGATTTTTGCAATGACAAACCAGTGAAGCGAAGAGATATACAAAATTGACGATATTTTGCTTGCACCTTATGAAATTCTGCTAGAAGATAAAAGATAAGAAGCAAGACAACACAAGACATCGTATTCTTTTAAGCCAAACAGCACCTAATTTTTAAAGATTATTGTGATATTGTCATTAAATAAGACTAAGATATCGTAATTAACCTCGAAATAAAAGCTCATATGTTAAATGTTTTTTAATCAATGACCGAAGGCGCGAACTTTTTTCGGAACACGTACCTCGCTAATACCGGAGAAGCAGCGTATTTTATTTGAAATTATCTGTAGATAATTTCATTTTTAAGGCGTGATTGGTCCTAAGAATGGTCAAAATTTGTTTTTAATTGAACCTTTGGGATATTGTTGGAGCAAACTCTGCGGATAATGTCACTTTATTTTTAGTTATTTTGGGGTTCCGTAATTCAACACGGAACACCTCTAATTTTATCTTGTTTATGTGTGTCCTTATTTATGTAATCCTTCCGTTACATCCATAGCTTCTACAGTTTAAAACCTACATGCGTGAAATTGAATTTACATAATCTTTTATAAAGTAAATATATGTAATATTTATTTCGATAAAGTTTTCAATTTATACGTAGCACGAAAATTTTCTATTTTTAGGTACCCTTGTTTAGAAATGGCGTTGAAATAAAAATATTTATTGCACTTCATGGCATAGATTGTGGGTAGTAAGGTATCTTGAAAGGTAATTTCCATTTATCAGTTTCCATTTATAATACCGTTTATATAATAAAAGCCTTGAACTCGTCAGCAATAGGTTCCCTTAGTACACTATTTCCAAATAAGGCTACCTATGTCAAATCCTGGAAAAAATCCCGAAAATAAATTTTGAAGCCAACCAAGAACAAGTATTAATACGCGGAAATAATACGGATCAAAATTGTTCCTCAACAGAACTTACTACTGTACTGGTCTAATGTGAATGAAACAGGTATCCTTTATAAAAGCTTACAATAAATAAAGACAAAAATTAATTAACAAATAAGGAACTTGCAATTATGCCACCTTTGGCCAAAGTTTGATTTGGAATATTGAAATTAAAAGTAAATGGAAAAAATTAATTTTCAGAGAGTTTAAGCAAAAGTTTACTAAATTTTAATTGAGCGATGATTTGTTCAATGTAACGAAATGTTTGGTCCAACCAGGAGTTCAGGCAAAAATAAACAAAAATATAAATAACTGCACAAACACGCTAATATTATAGATCACATAAAGAGATCATATCAAAATAATATGTAGTCCTTTATTATTCTATACGGTCTGATTCGTTCTGAATAGAACGTTCTATATGGAAACTTATATAAACTAAATTGAGAAAAAATAATAATAATAAACTTAATAAGTAAATACGTGAATTCTAAATATGCCATTCTAGGTGCAGTATAAAGAAAATGTTCGTGTCTTAACAAAGTTTGGTGTGTTTAAGACTACAATGTAGAAATAAAAACTTTGACAACCAATATATCCATGTTGTGTATACCGGAAATTTTCAGTATGAAAATTGAGAAACAAAAATAATATACGCACATTATAATAAATTATACTTTTTCAAATGTGTATCAATATCTAATTTAGTTGAGAATCAGAAACTACAATAAAACTTTCATTCACCAAAAATAAAGACTTTCGGTGTGTACACAAACATTGAATTTAATATATTTCTCGCTAAATTTCTGTTAAAAGGCCCATTTCTAGTAAAAATATACAGTCATATGCAGGTGATTTTTTTTCTTCAAAATGTATTAAAGTATCTTTCCACCTAGTTTAAATATAAGACTTCACTTTGACTCACGGCGTCTCTGAATGCGTCAAAGTTCCCCGAGTATTTACCAGACACCCAACGCCTTCCTAGAGAGAAATAACGTGCTCTTTATGCGGCAACACGATACTGGGGAATCATTTTAAAAAAGGAATGCTTGAAAATCACCCTCTACCCTCTGAAGGAAAATAAAATGCGTAAGGGTAAACAGAATAAAGATGGCCGGCAGCACTCGACACGTGTCAGGTGAGATTTTCTTGGTTGTCGCATCGGAAAGCTATTAAAATCTTCCGTCGTTGGTTCGGATTGTATTTTAAGAGTTAAAAGCGAATATTATTCTGAAAAGTTTATATACTATTTGGAGGCAGAAAATCAGGCATATAAAACTTTCTCCCATAGCGAATGAATTGATTTATTATTTGTTATTTGTTGTCCAATTTAGAATTTCAAATATAAAAATCCACAAACAAGTTCAGTTTCTAAAGAAAACAATTACATTTAGAAAACTATGTAATATTTCTGTGGATGGAAGATCGAGTGTTTAATACTTAGACACAACATGATTATATTTTTGAAGTAATAGGAAAAAGAAGACTAACCACGATATATATATATATGTTTACAAAAAAGTCAAAAATTATATTATTTACATCTCATTTAAATATTTTATATGTTGGTGACATCACGATTTTTTTTATTTTACTGACATTTTTTGGGGTCTCTTTTATATTCCCAATGATATACATTTCTTACTTCCTCAAACGATGAAGTATACAAGCCTATAAAGAGAGTTGAGCGAAACCATCAGGGAAATAAATTTTCTAACTAAAACAGTCTACAAAATTTCGAGGAAGTAAAACAGTTTATGTACCTTAGAATGTACCCCATAAAATATACCCAAGACTGAGACTACTGGAAAGGAATAATAAAATCCTGCGAAACAATTGCAAGTGGACACGATCCTAAGGATCGTGGGAACCGATTCATTAAGTTGGCATTTTATCACCAACAACAGAAATATTTGTTCTTTGAACGGGAATTTTATTTGTGGGTATACCGAATTCGATTCAACATTCTGCCTAACTGTTAACCATTCTATATAGAAATCTGAAATTTGGTGTAGTAAGCAATAGCTAATTATAAGAAGTGATGGCTCAATTATATACAAATTTTTAGTTTTAATTTAAAAGTGCACAACTCGTTTTTTTTTCTTACAAAATTCCCAGTAATTTCCGTAAAATTAGGTGCTTGCCGTTATAAAAAAAATTTTCAGCTGGAAAAATGTATATAAATAAGGAATATTACATTGACAATATTCATATAATAATCAGCATACCACTGCATGAGATAGTTTTTTTGCTATAGTCAATATAATTTTTTAAATCAAAATTACAACCAAAGTATTAATAATAACCAAAACTATGATATTTAACCCCTCTTATTAAAAAGCGAAATAGTTACAAGGGTATAACAATATAGTTTGCACATATGTTGCCTACCCAAAGAAAGCACACATCACACGTGCACACTGTACTGTTTTCAAATATGCATGTATGTGTTTATTCAATGTTACAGAATAATAACTATGTAAGTTGGACTTAATCTGAACCCATTTTTTTTAAATACTGTTTGAAGGAAAGTTCTAAATTCAACTGTTAAATATAAACATGACTTAAGATATGACATGAGATTGAAAGTATATTACAAAGTTCTCTAAAAATCATAGTATTATTAGGTAATCAAAAAGGTTTTTTAAATATTCAATGCAATTGTTATCCTAGTCACAACAGTAGAGAAACATAATAAAAATTTGTTTTGTCTTTCATAGCTTTGGCTTTTTAACACGCTGTGAATTAATTTATAATTAAAAATACATTTTACAATTTCCAAGTTTCGTATATTGGTTTTCATCAAAAATACTAATATTTTTCAGTTTAGTCATTTTAATATAGTATTTTGATACCAAAATATTCTCAATATCAAATATATGCCGTTCGCAAACATTTTTTAAATTTGATTGTTGATACGGCTTGTTAATAATCAATGATTATTCATAACCCTCAATGATTCCATTAAAAATTTAATATATTGTGTTAGTTATTTAAATTTGATTACAAATGAAATTTATGTTGAAATTTATTTATCTAAGCCCATGCTATTTTGTTTAACTTCAAGCTTAATTTTTGGTCACATTATTTTGTATGCTTGGATAATACGTAACCCAAATCACCATATAAACATCCAATAAAAAGGCTTCATATTCCCAGTCGTGCGCACTGAAAACGGCAAAACTACACGTTAATAAAAAAGTAAATATTGGGAAAGAGGTTAAAACAAAGAACACCTAAAGAACGTACGGTTAGTACCTCAATTGCAACTTTACTATCAAACTAAAAAAATATTTCGACATTAAGCACCACATTAGGGAATACCGGCGAACGGCTCAGAAATAACTCTCCTCCGATACGATACTCTAACCTCAAATTAAATTATGCAAAAACAAAGTAATAGATACTTACGATATATAAGAGAGGCACGCATGGGGAGGAAATGGAAAAAGTTGGGCGGGCTGGGCGCGCGGTCCCCCTCTAAGCCGCATAAGGACGCCGAAACTCGGAAAAGCTGAACTGACTTCGGAAGTTGCCGAAGATTTATGCGCCGAAAGGAAGCGCGATTCGTGTAGTTGGGCAGAGCGTTTTTTAAGAGCTTCGTTATTCATAAAGTAGATTAATGATGTGGTGGTTTAACTCCCGTGTTAGCCGCATACCACCTGAGGTGCAGCGTTCTTTTTGTATTAAGGTGTTCCACTAGCGCGAATAGAAAATTGTAGGTGAAGCCTTATTATGATGTTTATACTTGTGCGAATATAAAAGTGTAGATGCAGGCATATAGTGATGTTTACATTAATGCGAATATAAAAACTATTGGTGGAGGCTTTAGAAATTTTGATCATTTGCCTTATCCATAGAAAGTTAATATTTGTTCTTAACTATCCCCTAACATTTTTTTTATTTTCATAATTGTCTTGCTTTTAATAGCCACTGTTCTTTGATGTATTATTTTTGAAATTATTATAACGTAATATACTTCATTAACTTAATTTTAATTAAATTAATTTTATTATATTTGAAAATTCAGTCATTTATTTTCATTTTGAAATATACCTTGGATCCAGACTTAATTCGTTAGTGTCACAAAGAGTATTGATGACGTATATTTGATAATTTTAAAACTAAAAATAACACATTCATCACCCATATTTTATTCAATAAATGGACAAACAAATTATATTTCAAAAAATTATTGACCCTGTGCTGATGTCATCAAAATCGTAACGCAAAATTGAGGTATGAAAGTATGCAAAGCAGCGCATATTAATTTAGTCTAGTTCCAAATTTATTTAAAAAACGTATGTTATTTTCATTGGTATTTGTTATATCTTTATGCAATTCAAAAAACAAATAAAAAAATTTCAATAGTTTCTCTCTAATAACTGTTTATATATTATTATTCAAAACATTGAGGGTACAAATGATTACTGAATATTTATAGTACACATTACGATCACTAGGAGAGTTCTATAAAAATTAATAGAAAGAAATATAGAGATATGAAAATCCAAATAGACTCAGGTGTTCAATGCTGAGTATCAAGAAACTAAGCAAGAATAAAGCAAATTTGAGACATGACATCTTCTAAGTGAACAAATGCTCGATACAATTCTTATTCGCCATTTGGCTGTACAGACGTAGTCTACGTTTTCAAATCACATAGAGGGATGGAAAATTCAAAAAAGACTCTGGTGTTCGATGCTGAGTATTAACAGACTCGGCAAGAGTACAACAATTTTGAAACATAACACCACCGAAGTGAATAAGAAGTGCTCGGTATAATTTTTATTCACCACCTGACTATATTGACGTAGTCTACGTTTTCAAACTAGTAGCCATACAGCAACACTGCCCAGTCTTATTTTTTACTGTTGCAGACCCCATTGTTAGTGGGCGTAAAGATATAGATGGTAGAGTCGTTTGATTCAAAGGTAAGTAGTTTATTGCAAAAATTATTCCAAATTATCATGGTAAACTCTCTGCACTTTCGGCAACCTGTATAATATTTGTTTAAACACATAGTCATACGTCACGATTACAAGAACGCAAATGTTCAATTCAATTTCGTAAATTAAAGAAATGTCATCTGTATTTCCGATTCTATAAATTATATAAACGAATCTACTTTCGAAATTTAGTTCGATAGGTAGAGTATTTCATATGTACATATTTATTCAATCTGTTGGCGCGTGAATATATTGCAAAATGTAGATTCGAATTTCATTCGGATCAGGAGTAATGATCGATGCATATATTCCTACATACCCTTTTTTAACTTATTATGTAAACATTTTAATATTTTATTGCGGCAATTTCGCTAGTAAAATTGCATACATAAATTGATGTCTTATATTAAAAATAGGTATACTATAGAAAAATAAGTTGCTTTACATAAAAGAATAAACTAAATATTTGCTTAACCGAGGATCATAATAAAACATTCATTTAGCTACAATGAAAAGCCTGGGGTGCACATAAGAAATTTGAAAACATTTAATTTTGATTTGAATATATTCTCTACAAAGTTGCTATCAAAATACTCAGATTTGGTAAGCGAATACAATCATATACAGGTGTATTTTGATTATCTTCAAAATAATATATTACAGCAATTTTGCTTGATGCATACAGATAAGACTTTACTTTGGCTCGAGGCGTCAGCCTTCCCCGACTGTTTACACGCCCTCTGGCGCCATCATAGAAAGAAATAACGTGCTCTTTATTTGGCGCTACGACAAACGTGAATCGCTTTAAAGAGGGAATACTTAAATGGCATCCCCAAGCCCTCTGAAGGAAAATAAAATACATGAGGGTAAACAAAATAAGGATGACCAGCTACACTCGACTCGTAGTGGGTGAGGTCTTCTTGACACAAACTGGACACTACGTCGTCGGTTGTCGCATTAGAAAGTTACTGAGATTTTCCGTCCTAGTTTGGGTTGTGTCTAGAGGGTTAACGACGAATATTATTGTGAAAAAATTTTGTATTATTCGGAGGCAGAATATCTAACATATTAAAGTTTTCTTCTATAAGAATGAATTTATTGAAACTTAGTACTTCCTCGTCCAAATGAGAGTTGAAAACAAGAAATACACGAACAAATTTAGTTTTTATGAAAACGATTATATTTAGAAGATGGTATAATACTTCTGGGAATAAATGATTATAAAATGCTCAGATAAAACATAGTTGTGTCGTAAAAGTGATGAGAAAGATAAAATAAACCATAATATGCATTTTATTAATTATTATATTTCAATATTTTACATCTTGTGTATATCGCTATTGTCTTTTTGACCTTTTTTTTGCTGTCTTAAAATTTTAATGACATTGCATTTATCGCTTCATTAAAGAATGAAATGAAAAGGGTAGTAAAAAGCGTTGAGCGAAAACAATCGGGGATGTAAAGTTCCTAACTCAAACGCTCTAAATAATTTTGAAAAATTAAATCAGTTTATATAAATTAGATCGATATTATATGACCAGAGAGGATGCTATTCAGAAATATCTAAGAGAATACAAATCTCTTAGCATGACTAAATTGATAAGATCTGGACTGTTAGTCGTTGACACGGACTCGACATATTGACTATAAAAAGCTGAGTGAGTACGATCCCTGTATTTAAAATGTTTGCGCAGAATGCTACAGATATTTCCAATTACTAAATAAACTAATGAACCTATAATCCAATATAATTCCAGGAGTCTTATTTTTATGATATTTTCCATCTTCTCCCTGTAAATATTTCCTTTATTTTTCAAAAAATATTTTACCATAATTTTATGTAATATGACATTCGGTAATAGACAATTCACAGTATTAACCCGTCTAAACAATACAACAATCACATTTAATGACAAAATAAAGCGTTTTGCAGTTTTACTGCTTACAAATGAACCGATGCGTTATTCTATATATGCGTCGGTTCATATTCTATATATGAACCGATGCGTTTATCTATATATTTGTATAGCTTCTCATCTAATAACAACTGGTTTAACTATTACTTTACATTTATATACCGATCCCTATAATATATTACATATCTACATTGTTATAATCAGATTATATCGAATATTTATATATTGCTCTTTACGTATTATTTTATTTTATTTTATTAGATTAATAACCTAAATTTAATTGTATGAATTACATTAATTTCTAAACATTGCATAGTTTATTACTTGTAGCCATTCAATATACTAAGCTGAACACTCGTCTCATTATTTGCAGCACATAGTATAACACATTATCACGTTCTTGTATCGAGAGGGGGAGAGTCACGTGCTTTATTGCCTCCGCCTCGTGACGTATTCCTCCATGGCTCTCGCATACTTAGCACGTTTTTCCTGACGTGCTGTTGCGGACGCTGTAAGGATTTTCAAATGACATAGCTACCTCCACGATGGTAACAGTTTTAATCGCGTCGTCCATTGCCACAAAGTCTGGTATTAAATGCCCTTCGTAACATGGAACGGCTTTGTTGATGCATACCCTAGTTGTGGGAAATGATCTGTACGTCTTGATAATCTACTCTTGGATAATATTTAACCAGTGATTATTACGAGGTTGAGATGGCAGTGGCAGAGCACATGTGGCAGTATCTGCATAGGTAACCGCATCTCCGATATCTTTATTTTTCTATTTCCAAAACAGAATCATCTGGTTACATCAGTCAGGTTCGACGAATGATTACCCGATCTGCGAATTTCACAAACTTGCCTTCTCGCATGAAGTGGTTTGGTGGAGAAACTTGAAGCACTTTACCCTGGTTTGGTTTAGCTAGTAAACGAAACTTCAGGTGCTCGCATACCGCATTACGAAACATACTTTCGAATACTTCAGCGGACAGATGCATGCCATCAAGACGGAGGTTGATTTTGTCATCGACTAACGTCCATTCGACTCTGAGTGTATTGTGAAATCTATTGACGAAGATGTGTCCAAATGTATGGACCGTACGTTGTTTTGTGTTGGAAGTCACTTCGGCACATTTAGATATTCCGTTAATTTAATTTTCTCGGAAAGTCGTCGCAGCCATTTACGTACGATATACTAAGAATGAAATGCTGACCTTCCTAGGTCTCGAGAGTGATGCAGGCAAGCACCGTATACGATCTGATATATGTCTGCCAGAGCATTCAGCGGAACAGGTTTAGATCACCATTCTGATATCTTAGACACAAGAGCTGTTTAAAAGTCTTCTGGGAGATTTAGCCAGCTTTTGCCGACTGTACTGATCTTCTTGTTAATGTCAATAAGCAGTTTCTTATTAACCACTCCATTCTTCTGGTTAAAAGTGATGCATTGAAGTACAAAGTGTTGGCAGCATTTGCCTTTTGCTAAAGTGTAAGGAGTGATCCATGAATTCGTTCGATATCGGGATTCATTTTGGCAATGGCCTTCTCTGCCAACAGCGTAGTATGAAATCCAGTCAGGATACCTAGATGGCTATAGATGTCTCTCAATAAGCACTTCCAGTCTTTCACCTTGAATTTTGAACGTGACAGTTGTCTCTTTCCGATTCTTACCTACATTAATGGTGGCACACTTTCTGGCACTGAATCTTAAACCGGCCCAGTTTGCTACTTCTCTCGTGATATCCAGTAGCTCCTGCAGGTCATCCTTTGACGAAGAAACTAGGGTTTTGTTATCCACATATGTAATTCCTATATCCTATTACTCCCCCATTATCGCTCACAGCGTGAATTCAATCGTTAAACTGAACATTATTATACTCGGAGGATAGCCCGGCTTGATACTCATATCAATTCTTATTTCTGACATGGTGTCAGACTGTCTCCTTGTTGTGGTGGTACATTTAGTGTATAGTCTGCTAATTATTCAAATAGCAGGTTTATTTAGGTCAGCCCATAAAAGTGAACGGAAGATCGTCTCATGCGGAATAGAGCCAAAGGTATTAGTAAGATTCAGTCACGTTATGGCACATTTCTTGCCATTCTGTTTGGCATCAGTTATTACAGACTATAGTGCAAAGTTGTGTCCATTGTATTCATTAAATAGCATAAACTCCTTCTGGGCAGTGCAAATACAGTGGTTGCCTTTAACCTAGTTAACCAGTCTCTTTGCCAACACAGAAAAAAACAGTTTGGCTACAGTATTGCTTAGGGATCTGGGCTGCCAGTTTAATACATCGTTTTTACTTCTTTTCTTGTGAATGAGTATCGCTGTCGATAGCTTCCAGTTTTTTGGATAATACTGCAAACTCATAACATCATTGTGAATGGAGCAGAGTATATGGCATCCCGTCATCCAACTTTTTCTACAAAGTGTACTGGATTCCATATGGTCTGGAGGCAGTGTTACTGCATGTGCGGGACGGTGGTATACTTAGTGCCTTGTAATTCTTTCATGGAAAGTATATTTGTCATCCAAATGAGTGTCGCCTAGCGTCAAGTCATAGTTTGGCATTTCGGTTATGATGGTTGTACGAGATTGGAAATGTGCGAAAAGTATTCATACAGCAGCTACGGCGGACAGGTATCGTTTAATCTGGTGAGGTCTCATCTATTATACTACGAATTGCTTGTCATCACATCTTCCATATAATGTTTGAAGTCATATTACCGCCGAAACGGGGTTAATATTTTAATTTTCACGGTGTGTGTGAGTACCATCGAGTGTTTGGTCGTGTGGCCCTTAATTCTACCGCCAGTTGTGAAAATAAATGTACAAATTCCATAGGGTCGGCGATACCTTCATATCATTCTAACCAAGCAGGTTGTTGAAGTCGACAAAGATGGTCTGAAGATAATGGCGGTGTGCTCTTGTTACTCGTTCAGATTCCAAAATGTTTGTGTCGTCTACTTGTGCATGTAGTGCGAAATTCGCTGCATTGATTCAAACTACTGTCTCTCGTGCAGTCCAGCAATTTGGTTCTAGGTGGCAGACTGGAAAATGTCGTATTTTACTCACCACTGCATCCCATGACTCTGACGTTGCCCAAAGTTCAGACAATGCCCTACTTTACTATTCCATTCATATTAATGGTGCCGATGTGCTGTCTTACGCGCTTTGCGGTGCTCGCCGAGCGGACTCCGGGCGAATCCATCGCGTCACACTTGTTTGACGCAGCCGGAAAGTTACGCTCCGGATCGTAGACTACTTTACTCACCCCAAACCAATTTTGTTCTAGGGGATATTGATTTTTCGTTTTAAGCGCTGACGCAGGACCTCGAGGGAATGCACACCGTGTATGTAAAATTTTTACAATAGATACTATTTGTGACACAATGACGGCCGATTTGTCCGTCATTGTATTACAAATAGTATCTATCGTAAGAAAACTTTACAGAAAATATGATTTGTGTAATATTTTATAAAAACGAAACTTAAATAGTAGGGAAAAATATTTTAGTACAATTATTAAATATTTTATTTCATTTTTGCTTTCTTCTAATTTATTAGTAAAATCTCAACATAAGCGAATTGAACAATTGAAAATCTTGTATTAAACAATTCTTACAATCCTTTTATAATTGTACGTTCAAAAGTATTTTAATAATAATTAATATCATATACGAAAAAACATCATTACATATAATTATACATGAGATAGTTTGTAATTATTTACCTTGTAAATTATCTAGCTCATATATTCTCTAAAACTATCATTTAGTTTAACATTCCTTAAATTATATTGACGTGGGAATAAATATGGTTTTGAACACAAACTTTAGCCATATAGCTCGACGCGAGTAATAAAGCCTGGAAAAGTTATTTATAGTAAGCAAAATAGTGGGAAGGTAATCAAGAGGCATTTTTCTGCTTGGTGGTCGGACCAGATATGAAAGCCATCGGGTATCATACCTAACCTAACCCTTCAACGACGCTGAACTACGAACTCAAGACGAGTGAAGTAAGTAAGTGGAAACGAGTAAGTGAAAAGGAATAACGAATACGGGAAGACAAGTCCAAGTAGATACGACCCACAATAATGACATTTAAACCGATCCGAATGTTTAATTCGGAATTTTACTGCCTACAGACAAATTTTTATTATTTTTGGGTTGAAATTTTTTGAGTGCCTACCAAATTGACTCAATAGTATTTACGTATCTATAACAAGTCATTTTCTCGAAAGTTATTCAAGGTATAAATTTGATATTTGTGGTAGTAAGATGAAGTTGAATTATAAGAAGTGGTACATCGATTATACTCAGTTAAGTTTAATTTAAAAGTAAAAAACTCATTTTTTTATAAAATTACCCACAATTTCCGAAAAATTGTAACCCGCCCTCATGAAACTTGTATCAGCCGGAAAAAAATGCTAAGAATATCAGCACAGTATTATATGATGTAGTTTTATTGTTAGAGTCAATATCATTAGTTAAATCTAAATTACAACCAAAGTGTTACTAATAGCCAAAAACTATGATGTTAACTCCTCTTATTAAAAGGGGTAAAACTTCATAACAATTTTATTCTTATTTTCATTAATTATATAGTTATTACAAGGTTAGAAGGGTACGGTTTGCACATATGCAGCCTACCCAAAGAATGCACGCACATCCCACATGTGCTTGTATGTGTATTACAGAACACTAATTACGTAAGTTGGACTTGATCTGGGCCCATTTTTATTTTTTGAAGAAAGGTCCGAAATTCGACTGCGAAATATATAAAATTTAGTGACATAAGAATGAAAATATATTACATAACTAAAAAAGAAAGTATACTATAATTATATATTAATAAAGAGCTTTTTAAATATTTGACGCAACTGTTACCAAAGTCATAGTAGTGTAAAATAATATAAATTTAAATGTAATATAACATTTTTAACACGCTGTGAATTGATAATTTATTTTTAAAAACCCATTTTCGAATTTCATAGCATCGTATGGTAGTTTCAACAAAAATGCGATTATTTTTCAGTTTATTCATTTTAATTTCTTATTTTGATACCAAAATATTTATAATATTAAATAAATAAAGTTACAAAAAAAATTTTATTTTAAATGTTTATTCGGCTTGAGAATATGGGAAAGATACTAGTCTGTGTCAATTCATTAAATTTCAGGGTTGAATATTTTTTCCTCAACGATTCCATGAAAATTTCGACATTTTCTGTAAGTAATTATATTTAATTACAAATGAACATTGAATTAAAAAATTTTTTATAAAATCAGGGGCATCCCTTTTTCTCGTTCTTTACTTTAATTTTTGGTCACATCATTTAGTATGCCTGGATAATACGTAACCTAGATCACCATATAAGCATCCAACATAAAGGTTTTAATTTAGTGCGCACTGGAAACTATTAAATTATACCTTAACGAAAGAAATGTGACTAGTACCTTCCTTACAACTTTATTACCAAATTTGTAAAATTATTTCGATACTAAGCAATGCATTAGGGAATACCGGCGAACACCGCTACGTAACTCTCCTCCGACGCGATACTCTAACCATAATTTAAATTATGCAAAAACAAGGTAACAGATACTAACGACATATAAGGGAGGCACGCATGAGGAGGAAATGGAACAAGTTGGGCGGGTTGGGCGCCCGGCCACCCACTATTTCCCAACAAGGACACCGAAACTCGGAAAGGCTGAACTGACTTCCGAAACTGCCGAAGATTTATGCGCCGAGAGGAAACGTCGCTCATGTGGGTCGGCAGAACGTTTTTTAAGAGCCTCGTTATTTATAAAGTATATAGATGATGTTGTGGTGTAACTTCCTTGTGAGCCACATACCACCTGCGGTACAGCGTTAACTTTGTATTACGGTGTTTATACTAACGCGAATACTAAAATTGTAGGTGAAGATCAATTACGATGTTTATACTTCTGCGAATATAAAAGTGTATATACAGGTTTATAATGATATTTACACTGGTGGAAATACGAAAACTGTACACTTTTACAAAGTCTGAGTATTTGCCTTACTCTTTAAATATTCTGTCTTGTTTCTTATATTTGATTAGTCTTCAGTTGTCTCTTCTCCTTAATATATTATTATCCAAATTATTATAAATCAATATTATTTCAATAATTTAAATTCAATTTTCTAATATATTCTGAGAAATAAATTATAATTAAATGTAAACCAATTTACAAACATCGAAATAACTTCTTTTTGTGAATTGTTATGAGCTAAGTGAGTTACTTTTGATTAACCTTTTCTGTCATGTACGATCTCGGCGTGTTTATTGATAACTGCCTTACATTTTGCAGTCACGTCATCAAAAAAGGTTATGTTTTTTATTGGGTACAGTGATTTATAATGTTATGTTACGATTAATTTAACTTCATGGAATTTTTAGTTTCATGGAATTTAATATTTATTATTTCTATTTTAGCATTTTTTACGTGGTTGCAGTCATTAACGTAGTATTGTGTCTTTCTACCTCATTAAGAGTTTCAGAGACATATCTACTTAGTTACGTGCTAATCCTTTATCTATCGTTGGTATTGAATATTCATGTAATTTGCCAATTATTCATTAATACAGTAGTTAAATTTTACCTTTTGTATAATTATATTTATCTATTTAACGTTTTGAAGTAGAATACCACTTACTTTTTGAAATTGAAGATCAACACTTAGTGTCACAAAAACAATGATCGCGTAAATTTATAAATTTTGAAATTAATAATGATGGATTCATCACCCATATTGCATTCAATAAATTAATGAACAAAATATATTTCAAATAATTATTGGGCTGGCGCTGACGTCACTATAATCGCGTCGCAAAATTAAGGTATGTAAGTATCCACAGCAACGCATATTAATTTATTCTAGCTCCAAATTTGTTTAAGAAACGTATGTGATTTGAAATGGTATTTATTATATCTTTATCCAATACATCAAACAGAAAATAAATAAAATAGCAATAGATACTCCCTAATAACTTTTTATAAATTTATCTTCGAAATATTGAGAGTTCGAGTACATAGAGAGTTCGAGTATATAGAGAGTTCGAGTATATAGAGAGTTCGAGTATATAGAGAGTGAGAGTATATAGAAAAATATTCAAAGTGCACATAACGAACATTAGAAAGATAGAAAGAAACATAAAAGGATAAAAAATCCAAAATGACTTGAGTGTTCGATGTTGAGTATCAAAAGACTCAGCAAGAGTACTACAAATTTGAGGAATGACACCGCTGAAGTGACGAAGCGACCGATACAATTCTTGATCGATTTTTAACTACACTGATGCACGAGTAGTCTACGTGTTCAAACCATATCGCGGCACGCGGCACTGCGCTGTTTGATTTTTTTTAAATTTAAAACTTATGCCTAAATGTGAGTGTTTATATACGATACTTTACCTTTCCTATTGATAACATGTATTGAAGTAATACCTGAAATATACTCAATAAAACATTTATAATTTGGTGAATAGATTTGCTTCCATTTCATATTCTACAAAAATTTGATCCTATTATATTTTTGACATATATTTTTGACATACAATCGTTTACTACATATTCAAAATACCATTCTTTATTGTTGCAAACCTCATTGTAAGAGAGCATAAAGGTATAAATGGTCAAGACATTTTTTTTTTATTTGCAAGTAGTTTGTTTAACAAAATTGTTCGAAAAGTTTCAAGGTGAACTCTTTGCACTTTCCGCAAGCCTATATTTTATTTCTTTGAACCCACAGTCATAGGTCACTATTGCAAAAATTTAAGTGTTCAAAATTTATGGTCGATTGTCTTAAAGATATAATTTAAAATGAACATAATAACCTCATTAACAAGAACAAATCAATTAATTACCCGTAATCCCGAAGGTAATTAACTTCAATGAAGGAACTTCGGTCCCTTATCACATATCTCCTCGCTCACCTCTCGCTCCGGGACCGTATCTCGTTCCTACATAAATAAAATGGATACCTATGAAACGACACTTTAACTAACCCGTAGATGTTTATGTGATGGTATGTGATAGTATTTGGAAGTGGGACGTTGAAAAAATATTTTCCCAAGTAATCGTTCGTGCCACATTTAATTTTCCTCGAGGGGAAATGAAAAAATAACAGAGAAGAGTCAGGTACTGTCAGGCGTTTGGCGGCTTGTTTTCCACCGAAATAATGTTTGCTCGGAGGCAATATGAGGAAATAATATTTTTGTATCTAATTTTGTTTATGGGCCTGAATAATAATGAATCTTTTGTTTCAAACATATTCCAATCGACATTGGTATATTTTAAACTATGAATGAAATATAGATTTCAAATATTTAAAGCGTATATTGAATCCGAAAAGATTGTCCAATTTTTTTACATATAGCGTTTTACATATAGTTAATCCAAAAAGGGCCAATTTTTTTTGTATAAACCTATAGGATATCACTGAAACAAGCTCTTCAAATAGGGCGGAAATTCGTTTTCAATTCTCTAAATAAACATTAAACGAAAGAATATTTGAGCATCGAGAGTTCTGTATTTCGTTTGAATTAAAATTACTTCAGTTATCATAAATCGCTAACATCCTAATGCAGTAAAAAAATAAATATGTTATTAAGTAGGGGGGGAAATATATTACTCTGAATATCTCAAAGACGATGACATCTATAATCATTAGACAAATAATGCAATATTTTCGGAAATATCGGAACATAATCTTTCGCATATTATTCAGTAAAACTCTGAATATATATCACCGAAAATTAAAAATTAGACTCTTGAAACTGGCTCTTTTAAACGATAAATGGAATTTAATTATTTTTTTTTATACTTAAGGTAGTTGTCATGTAAAACGCGTCGTCAACAACACTCGCTGATTTTTTGATATATTAATCAAATTATGAATATCCAACTTATTTTGAAATGTTTAAAATTATTTACCGTTTAGTTTTTATTATCATTACTGGAGTAGTAATTTCACCCCAATATTAATTTTCTTTAAGAAAAACACGTCCAGCGATTTCACTAAAAAACCGAGTTAAGGAAAAATATGTCGCATTAAAATGTCGAAAAAAAAATTTCGCAAAAGATTTATAGGAAAATGTAGATGTTATATATCAAATATGTCATGAATGATATTTATTCGCAAACGATCCACAATCAGTCACTTAAATTATTTATAGCATGTATTTATAGAATGCCTCATAAACTGGCTACTATAAAATGTTTCCACAATTCTATAAGCCTCCACAAACATTTTCTCTACGCCGAAACAACTTCTTATGTCCACGCAATCTAGGGAAAGTAATAACTTCATGAATAACGTGGTAACAAGTGAGTATATAGGTATTACTACTGATCCCCACTTCTTCGGTATCATTGAAACTTTATTTCGATATGTAATTTCATAAGCAGGGTCTCTTTTGAAAGCATATCCTGTGTCGTATTTTTATTCATTTACATCTAAAGTTATGCTTTTGTTTAAAAGCCTTCAACTTCATTTTAACATTTTTCTTTCAGTTAAATTTCTTATTAATTTATCTAAAATATATTAATGATGCTCACATGTTTTCTTTTATAATTTAATGATATATTAACATTTTTTCACTTATAACACATATGTATGTGTAATAAGTGAAAAAATGTTTTAGTGACTGATGCAAAAGTTGCAGGAAGACTGTAGCCAAGATTTAAGATATTCACGATAATATATATGCTTCCACATATTTATTTATGAATTAGGCTATATTAAAAATATTAGTGACGACTAAACATAAATTAATTAAACTTCAATCGAGTTACGGAAAATCGATACGCGAGTCACATGCGAACTAGGTCAGTTTTTATTTTTCAGTATATTGAACTTTATTTTCATACATTAATGAAATATTATCTATATTTCGAATTCTTTAAATCATATAAACGAATTTACTTTCGAAATTTTATTTGATTGGTAGTAGATTTCATGTATACATATTTATACCATCTGCTGAAGTAGTGTGAAGATATTGAAAAATTAATGTTCGAATTCCATTTGGATCAGATATAATGAAAGGTGTACCTATTTCTCTATACCTTTTTTAACTCAATATATCAATATTTTAATACTTTCTTGTGGCCAATTTGCTAGTAAAATTGTACACAGAAATTGGTCTCTTATGTAAAAATTAGGTACATCGATAAAAATAAATTAGGTATATCGAGAAAAGCTTTTCGTTGCGCATGGCAAAGGTAAAAGGATTTAATTTATGATTTGAATATATTCTCCGCAAAGTTGATGTCAAAATTCAGTACACTAAAGCAAAAAATAATACCTTAAAGCAATTTTGCTTGTAGCATAAAGATAAGACTTTACTTTGGCCCGAGGCGTCTCTGAATGCGTCAACTATTTATCAGCCATCCGGCGCCATCATAAAAAGAAATAACATGTCCTTTATTCGGCGCTGCAAAAAACGCGAATTGTATTAAAAAGAGAATACTTGAACGGCATCCTCTACTCTCTAAAGGAAAATAAAATGCGTGATAATAAACAAAATAAGGATGGTTAGCAGCACTTGAAAGATTTTGGGTGAGCTCTTCTGGACACAAACTGGGCACCATGTCGCCGGTTGTCACATTAGAAAGTTATTAAAATCTTCCGTCCTGGTACGGATTGTGTCTTGAGAGTTAACAACGAATATTACTGTAAAAGGTTTATATATTATTCGGAGGCAGAAAATCTGACACACAAAAGTTTTCTTCCATAATGAATGAATTTGTTGAAACTTAGTTTTTTTCGTCCAATCAAGAGTTGAAAATAAAAAAAAATCCATTAACAAATTTAGTTTATGAAGACGATTAAATTTTGAAGACTGTATAATATTTCTGTGGATAAATGTTCATAAAATATACAGATACAATATGATTATGTCTTTAAAGTCATGAGAAAGATAATATAAACCATAATATGCATTATATACAAAAGGTCAAAAAATTATATTAATATTATCTTATTTAAACATTTTAAATATAGGTTATATCACCATTGTCTTTAGAATTTGCTGACCTTTTTTGCGCTCTTCTCTAATTCTGATTATATTACATCTGTCGCTTCATCAAGTCATGAAATAAAAGAGCTAGTAAATAGAGTTGAATGAAAACGATCGGGGAAATAAACTTCCTAAATTAAATAATCTAAAAATTAAAAAAAAGTAAAACCGTTTTTGTATATTAGATCCATATGGTATTACCAGGGAGGATACTAATCGGAAATATTTAAGGGAATGGCCGGAAAGGAACGAGAATGCAAGTCTCGAAAGCTAGCCTGAGTAAATTAACAAAGCCATGGCGTGATAGCTTTCTATGTGGAGGCCAGATATTGACTATAAATGGTACAGAGATCGGTGTATTTTAAATGTTGACAAAAAATGCTACAGATTATCTAAAGTACTAAACGAGGTAATGAATCCATACTCAATAAGAATTCCAAGTCTTTTTTTTAACGAGACTCCGTCGTCTGCCGACAAATAATAAACGCAAACTTTAGCCTCATAGCTTGACGCGAATAATATAGTTTGGAAAAGCAATTCATAGTAGGCAAAATAGAAGAAAAGGGATCAAGAGACCGTTTTTTTCTGAAAGATCAGACAAGATACAAAAACTATCCGGTACATCATTCAGCGAGGCCGAATTACATCTCCAGGACCGAGATTAGTGGAAAGGAACATTAAAATCCTGCGAGACAGCAACTCCAAGTGGATATGATGCTTAGTGACGTGGGAATCGACCTGATTGATTCAATCGGAATTACATCGCCGACAGACAGGAATATTTGATATTTTAGTGGGAATTATTTTTGAGTGCATACCAAAATTGGCAAAACACTGTTTGCCTATGTGTGACAGGCATTTTTCTCGAAGGCCATTCGAGATAGAAATTTAAAATTTGCTGTAGTAAACAGTGGCCATATTATCAGATATAGTGGCTCAGTTACATTAGAAAAGTTTAACTTAAGTTTAAAAGCACATAACTCGTTTTTTCTTTTACAATTCCTAACAATATACAAAAATTTATAGCTCTCCTTCATGAGGCAGAAAAGTTTCAGCCAGAAAAGTTGATAAAAATACGTAATATTTTATTGGCAAAAAATATCAACGTAGCAATATGAGAGATAGTTTTTGTGTTATATTCGATATAATTAGTTAAATTTAAATTACAACCAAAGTATTAATAATAGCCAACAACTATAATGTTAACTCTTATTAAAAGGTGTAAAATTTGGTTGTAATTTTCATTAATTATGAAGTTATTACAAGGGTAAGATAATATGGTTTGCACACATGCTGTCCACCTAAAGAATGCATACACATTACAAATGACCGGTACGCACTTCACTATGGATATATGCATCTACACAGTATTACAGAACACTAACGCCTAAGTTGGAATTAATCTGGATCCATTTTTTTTAAATATTAATTGAAAAAAGGTTCTAAATTCAACTGTGAAATATATGTAGATAGTTGATTTAAGACTGTATGTATGTCACAAAACAATATAAAAAATATCATGAAAGAATAACAAAAAGTTCTTTTAAATATTTGATGCAATATTATTTGAGTCACAGCAGAGTAACAGAATATACATTATTTTATTTAATAATCATTATTTTAGCTTTTTCACCTGCTGCGAATTCATAGTTTATTAATAAAAAGTCATTCTGCAATTTAATATTATCCAATATTAAATATATTTGGCGTTAATTTTTACAAATGCATTATTCACAATTAAATGAAACTACGTGGTATATTATTATTTCCTTTTTCTTTAAGTTCTTTACCACGACCTAGGTTTTGTTGTATTTCATTTTCAGGTGGGCTGTTAGCAAAGATCTATCTTTGCTAAAAGCCCACCTGAAGATGTACTACAGCGAAACCTAGGTCGTGGTAAAGAACTAAAAGAAAGTAGAAATAATACTACATCACGCAGTTTCAATTAATTGTTAATATTATGCCTTGGAAATTTCCATAAAAAATCCTATTATTTTTTAGTTCAATCACTGTCATTCCGTATATTGACACCAAAATATTCGCAATATCAAATATATAACGTTAAGACATATTTTGTGAGTTTCGAATATGAATCCATTAAAAAATCAATAATTTGTGTTAGTTATTTAGATTTGATTACAAGTAAAATTTGAGTTGAAATTTTTTTGGTGAAAGCAACAGCATCTCTCTTGCTTATTTTTAATTTAATATTTGGTCACATTAATTTATCTGCCTGGATGATACGAAACCCAAATCACCATATAAGCATCCAATAAAAAGGTTTTCACTAAAAACGATTCAACTACACTTTAAAGAAAAGTAAATATTTGGAAAGAGGTTAAAACGAAGAATTTGTAAACAACGTATATCCAATATCTCACTAAGGATTTTATTACCAAACTTAAAAAAGTGTTTCGTCACTAAGCAACGCATTAGGGACTAACGGCGAACGCCTCACTAGAACTCTCCTCCGACGCAATACTCTAGCCCAGTTTAAATTATGCAAAAACAAAGTAACGTATTCTAATGATATATAAGGGAGGCACGCATGAGGAGGGAATGGAAAAATTTGGGACGTCTGGGCGCGTGGCCACCTACTAATTCTCTACAAGGACACTGAAATTCGGTAAGGCTGAACTGACTTCAGATGCTACTGAAGATTTATGCGCCGAAAAGAAGCGCAGTTCATGTGGGTGGGCAGAGCGTTTTTTAAGAGCCTCGTTATTTATAAAGTAGATAGATGATGTTGTGGTTTAACTCTCGTGTTAGCCGCATATCGCCTGCTGTACAGTGTTCATTTTGTATTACGGTGTTTATACTAGCACGAATACAAAAATTGTAGGTCAAGGCCTATTGCGATGTTTACATTTGTGCGAATATAAAAGTGTAGATGTAGACGTATAACGATGTTTACACCAGTGCGAATACAAAAATTGTTGGTTTTGGAAGTTTGAGCATATGCCTTACACATTTAATGTAATCAACTGTTACTTATTTTAATAAATCAGTTGTCATTGTTCCTCGATGTTTTATTTTGGAAACTATTATAAAGTAATATTATTTCAGTTTTTTAATATAATGTATAAAATGAGGTATATTTCAACGTATACAAATATACGATTATAAAAATATATAATTTTCTTTATGTGTACAGTTATGAGCTAGATGAACTACTTATTATTGACGTTTACTTTCATGTGTGATTTCGGCGCGTTTATGGATAGCTGCCTTACATTTTGCAATCACGTTACCAAAAAATGTTAAGTAGTGTATTGGGTACAGTGATTTATAATATAATGCTTCGACTAATTTAATTTTCTAGTTGGAAACAAAACCCTATAAAGCTATGCACCACCTAGAACCTATGCGCAATACATTACATCCTTGGGCAAAAGTAGGTACACCCAAATGTTTAAATGTGTAATTGTTATTTCAGATATGTCTCTAGAATTTGGAATGAACATGATCACATTCAATTTCCTTTGATTTTGACGTAAATTATTCCATTCAAAACACTTCCGTTTTAAGTTTGGTGGTATTTTATACTTCTAACTATTTGTCAATAACCAATAATTTATTTTATCACTTTTTGCCAGGTTGCAATAATTAAAGAAGAATTGTGTCTTTCTGTCGTATTGACAGTTTCAGATATATATTTGTTAAGTTGGGTGGTGGTTCTCAATCGATCATTAGTATTGAATTATTATCTACATTTGCCAAAAATTCGTTAATATTTGTAGGTAAATTTCCTTTATAATTATAAAAATCCCTTTCATAATTATATTTATTTATTTAACGTTTTCTAATGGAATATAACTTATACTTCAAAACCGGGGATCCACACTTAATTCGTTAGGGTCACAAAAAACATTGGTCACGAAACATTTTAAAATGTATTACTAATAATGATAGATCCATTAACGATATTATTTTCAATAAATGAATACACAAAGCATGTTTCAAATGTTTACACACCTTGAACTGATGTCATTACAATCGTAACGCAAAATTGAGGTGTGGAAATATGCACTTGACCGCATATTAATTTATCCTAACTCCAAATTTATTTAAGAAACGTACGCTATTTTAAATGGTATTTATTACATACGTATTCAATCCATCAGGGAAAATTAATTAAATTTCAACAGTTATTCTCTAATAACCGTTTATATATTATTATTCGAAACCTTGAGGGTTTAAAGGATTACAAAATACACATAAAAAACACTAGAATAATTGTAAAAATTTATTAGAAAGAGACGTATTTTAGAGATCTTTGATGAGTCTTTTTAAAAATCAAAAAGATTTGGGTGTTCGATGCTCAGTATCAACAGGTTCGTCACGAGTCCCACAAATTTGGGACATGACACCGCTGAAGTGATCAAATATTTGATACAATTCTCATTCGCTATTTGGTTATACTGACGTAGTCTACGTCTTCAAACCAGTAGTAGTATCGCGATACTGCCCTGTTTGATTTTTTCTTATTTTCATTCATAGGCTTAAATATGAGGTAATTTAACATAATATTTTCCTGAAAACCTTTTTTTATTGATAACAAGCATTGAATCTGTAATATACTCAATAAAAATATTTGTGATTTAGTGAAGGGATTTGCTTCTATATCATATTCCACAAAAGTGTAATCCCATTTTTCCACATACAAACGTTTACTACATATTAAAAGTATTATTTCCTTTTGTTATTGTTGGCGATCATTTTATGAGTGGACATAAAGGTATAGGTCACATACGTATGTGGTCAAGTCGTTTGCTTTAAATACAAGTAGTTTATTTTTAAAATTGTTCCAAATTTTCGCCTTAAACACTTTTCACACTATGTAATATTTTTTTGAACTCACAGTCACACGTCACAATTGCCAGAATGAAAATGTTCAAAATTTATAATCGATCGTCTTTAAAATATAATTTGAAAAGAATATAGTAATAATACACTACAGAGAACAAATCAATCAATCATCACCACATTCCTTAATCACATTTCGCTTGAAATCCTATCTCGTTTCCAAATAAATAAAATTGATACAAATCAAACGACACTTTAACTAACCCGTACATATTAATCGGAGTGGTATATGGTGGTATTTGGGACAGGGACAATATTTCCCCAAGTTATCATTAATCCTTAACTAATCGAACTTAATAATTGGTAATTTTCCTCGAATGGAAATTAAAGAATGAGCAAGAGAAGAGTTGGTTGCTGTTAGGGGTTTAGCAGCTCGTTTTCTACTGAAATAATATTTTCTCGGAAGCAATATGCGACTATATTGCTTGTGTATCTTATGCTGTTCATTAAAAAGATTCATTGTTACATCCATAATTTAATAATGAATCTTTTGTTAACGTATTAGTCAATTGGAATTGTCAAATATATTTCAGTTGATGTATTGTTATATTTTAATCGATGAACTAAATTTATATTTTGAATTTGTGAATGAAACTGGAGAGATTATTCAAATTAATGATTTGATAAAACAACGAAACCCGCATTAGTGTGTAAGGATTACACATTTAGTTTTAATCAGTATAAATTACATAAGAATACTGTTTGAACATTTCGTGACACGTGTATCAAATACACATATATTGTAAATATCATACAGCTTAGAATTAATCATATTTAAAACAAATAACATTCCAGCGCTAACGCAAAAGCAATGAAGATGAATAAATTTACACCGTGCTCAATTATTCTGAACCAATCATATATTTTAGTTACTGTATAAATATTGCATTAAAAAAGCTAACAAACAACAGGAATATTATATTTACAAGTCTCAGTAGGTTACTAATAATAATGTCTGCATTAGTTGTCTTGAAGTTTATGATTTCCTGCAAGCATATAGTGATCAGTTTCCATATTTAAAATTAAAAATTAACCCACTAAAGCATTTAAGTAAAAAAGGCATATCCTAAGTAGAAAAATAATTCTAACTACTAAGTCTAAGCCGATTGCAAAGCTTTTAGAAATAATACCATTTTAACTACTCTTTGTGTTCCAGAGCTCATATTCTAACTTCATTTAATTTTAGATTAATAATATCATAAAATTATTAAGGTAATTTATGTATATCAAGTAGATACCGAGTTGTGTATTGAATATGGTTTGTGTAAATAGTATACGTTTTAAGAGCGTCTAGTTTTTTTATTTATTTACAATAGTTGTGTAAATAGTATACGTTTTAAGAGTGTCTAGTTTTTTTTATTTTCAGAAATTATCCATTCACAGTTTCGCGCTTAGACTGCGCCTGAATGCACGCTGTTCCAAATAGTAATATTTAAATGGTATTCTACGACTGTGCGTTGCTGTCTAAATAAATTCAAATAGAATCACTAAAACTAGTGACAGGAGTAAAGAGGTAGTGGTGGGGGGCGGTGTATTACACTGCAGCCGAGCGTCAGCACATAAACTTATCCAGTGAAGTCTCCAGCAGCGTATAAAGATTATAATGAATCAATTACATCGATATTATACGACACAATATTTTATGAGCACAAATTATATAAAACCATAAAAGATCGGTGAATCCAAGAATGGAGTTACCCAGTTATGTAGTTCATGAGATAAGTTTTATTTTGAACATATTTGTCAGAACATATTACAATCATTCATCATTGTGTTAGCGGGCGTTATATTGGTACTGTGCAATAATTAACCCATCATGCATTAAATTGGTACATCAAATGGAACATATTCTACCATCTTTAAAAGTTAAATTGACAGCGGCGCATTCAATTGATACCTATGTAATGACACTTCGACTAACCTGTAGATGTTTATGAGATGGCATATGGTATTATTTGGTAGTGAGATATTGAAAAAATATTTTCCAAAGTAATTGTTCGTTCCTCGTTTAATTTTCCTCGAGAGGAAACGAAAAAATAACAATGATAAGAATCGGTTACTACCAGGGTTTGGTGGCATGTTTTCCATTAAAATAATGTGTGCTCGGAAGCAATCTGTGGATATATTAGTGGTGTATTTGATACTGTTTGTGGATCTGACTAATAATAAATCTTTTGTTTCAAACGTATTCAAGTAGTGGAACATGTTCCACTATTTTTAAAAAATTAAGTGATCATTTTTTTTAACCTTCATATTCACTTCGCTGCTGTACATGTTAGCGTTTTACATATAGTCTCCATTTTAAGTCTTCTTTTATTAGCAAGGATATATTGCACTTAGATTTAAACAAATTTAAACCAGCGTATTTCCAGTATTCCTTCCATGAACTTACATATTTTTGAAGATCAAATTTTTTAGGATTTCGTAAAGTAATATAATCAACCGAGTAGCTATACTTTTACGCCGGCCCACAACTTATATTAATTCATCTTTCAATACCTCTAGGTTACAAACAGTTTAACGTACAAAGTTCAAATTCAAACGTCATGTCTCTAAGTGTAAAATTTGTGTTCGATTTGAAACCAAATATTTTATTTGAAAGTATCTCTGATTTAATTTTTGAGGCGGGGTCGATCCAAAGAAGGCTAGTATTTTTTTTTCATAAACTTGTGGGACATGGTTGAATCAAGGTCTTCAAGTACAGTGGAAATTCTTTTCTAGTTTTTCTAACATTAAACTAAAAGATATTTAAAAAAGTGGCCAAGCGGGAGTCTGAGTAGAATATCAGGAGTCCTGTACTTTGCTCGAATTCAAATTAATAAAGTTATCATAAGTCATTAATATCCTAATGCAGTAAAAAGTAACTAATACGTCATATTATTAAGTAGGAGTGACATATATATAAAAGTGAATACCTTGAAAATAATGACATCTATAATAATCATTACAGTTTTCTTACAAACTTTGCCTAGATTTCAAAAAACAAAGGCACAGTATTTCGGAAATATCGGAATGTAATTTTGTCATATTTTTTAGTATAACTTTGAATATATATCACCGAAAATTAAAAAAAATAAGACCCTCGTAACTACCCTTTTAAACCATACATGGAATTTAATTTTTTTTAATACTTAAGTTAGTTGTGTAAAACGCTTGCCTTATTGACAAAATTCGCTGAATTTTTAATATATATTCAAACTATTAATATGTAACTCATTTAAAAATTTAAAATTTATTCACCATTTAATTTGGATAAAAATCGCTCTCAAAAATTATACATTATTGGGAAGGTAGTAATTTTAACTTAATTGTTTAACTTAATTTTATTTAAAAAACCCGTGGGCCGATTTATCCCAAAAAGTAAAATAATTTAAAATTATGTTATATTAATTTTGGAAATAAAATTATTTAAAATAAAACATTTGGAACTTACTGTCATGCGACAACTATCTTATATTGTTCGCTTTAAAATTTTCATGTAAATATTCTTGAGTTAACTATTAAGGTACATGTAGGTTATTCTTTACCAAATTTTTGTGTCAAACAGTTTCTCAGAAAAAACGACTATAACACGCGGACAGACGGACACGTCAATGGTCTCATAAGGTCTTGTTTGTTTATTTCAAATTAAGGAACAAGAAAAAATAAATTTATTATCTGATGTGAAACTTAAGTTCATTCGGCGGTGTTAATATAGTTTCAGTCTTTAAAATATTTTTTAAAACGTAGTTTTCATTTATAGGGTTCCATTCCTCAGAATGAAAAAAGCGGAATCGTTATGGGACCACTTGATTGTTCCTCCGTTTGTCTGTCTCTCAAAGCTCTTTTTTACAGAAGAGGCTTGAGATATCAAGTTGAAATTAATATGGTAGATTGAAGCATATAGCCTGATATTGCTGTAAACATTTTTGGTTTATGCCATGAAATATTTCGCTCGTCGAAACATATTTTTTCTTCATTTTTACTGTGATCTTACTCACTGATCATCAAAACTTTTAGGGTACTTCCGGTCCACCTATAATCTCGAAATTGGCACAGTGGGAAGTCTTATAGTAAAAGTAAAGGAAAAAAATAAATGAAAAATATAAATCAATAAAAATCAATGATTTCCCATTCTATGTAGAAATATACATTTTTTAAAATATACAGCTGTGAGAGACGTAGTAGGCAATATTTTCAGGTTCTGAAAAATTAACTCGTATTTCACAGGTATTTTTTCAATATAAGGGGGTGTTAGAATTTATTAAAAAATTATTTCTTCTCAATACCAATGACTTTTTTAATGAAATAAAACCCAGTCTTGTGTAATTTTACGTTGCACGCTTTTTATTATTTCACTAAATTTATCGAAGTTATTGGAAAGAGTAAAATAAAGAATATAATTATTTTTACATAAACAATTTTTTAATAAGTTCAACTATTAAGGCTTATTTTTGTTTAATGAAAGATTTATCAAAAGTGAAATTATTAGTAGTAGATAATCTTTCAACATATTTTAAATTTCGAATAACATCTTCGCTCAAACGTGAATGTGTCCTCAGTCACTGTTCGGTTACGTCCAAAAATAGGCATTTTACTGAAAATTTATACGAAAGCTATATATTTAAGTTTGTCTACAATTAGTTTTCATCTATAAATATTTTTATTAACAAAAAAATTATATATCCATCAAAAATTAGAAAAAACTGAGAGTACTGATAATTGTTCAAATTAAGAGAATGGTATAGAAAACGTGACTAGATTTTAAATAAAATTCCGTAACTAAACTGTATTTGCTTCGAAAATTTTTCACCACTCCATTAAAATAATAGAAAAGCATAAAAAGTGTTCTCTATCCTTTTTACGATCTAATAACTGCAATTGGTTCTTTCTTAAACTTTGTAGTTTATTGCAGCAATTGAAATATACACTGTAGTTTATTGCAGCATTTGAAATATACGCTGTAGTTTATTGCAGCATTTGAAATATACGCTGTAGTTTATTGCAGCATTTGGAATATCGCTTCAAAATTATAATTTAAATTGCATATTTGTTTTATTATTTCCGCTCATATACAATCTGTAATATTCATATTGTTCTTCATTCTTTTAACTCGGTAAGATAAATTTGTTAAAAAAACAACTTTTATTCTTAATCGTTCATTTGGAAAATTGAAATAACATTCCGTTGGCTAAGTGATTAGTTATATTGTAATTCTGTGATAGTAACGTATGAAATAACGTATACTGAAAAGTCAATAAAATCGCTGAAAATTTAACAAATGAATGGAAAATTGTTAGCAAATTTTTATCTGATTGCTTTCAGAAAAAATAGCCAAATATGTGTTAGGATGAGCATGAAGTAGGTTACAAAAATTACCCCAAATACTATTGGAATTTTGATAGTAAATGGAAACTTAGTTTCATATTAAGATTTAACAATAATAAAAGATTTAACAATAATATCCCACTCGACAGAATTAATAAAAATTTATTGATCGTGTGCCTGTGCGTGTGCCTGAGCGAGTGCGTGTGCATGTGTGTCCGTTTGTGTGTGTGTGAGTGTGTGTGTGTGTGTGTTTGTGTGTGTGTGTGTGTTTGTGTGTGTGTGTGTATTCAGGTGTGTGTATACATGCAGAAAAGTCATATATGTATTCATAAACATACACCAAGGAGCGGGCGATAGGACGTTACGAAAGCATTCGAGGTTTTTTTTATTATGCTAAATTAACGACCTTGTATTACTTGGGATAATTTTACTTGAAAATTGAAAATCTAAATTAATTTTAGAAATATTTTCCAGATTTTCACATAGTCTGAAGTCAAAGTGGGGGGAAGGAAGGTACATATGTTGCAAACGATTTATAGTAATAAATTTAAATAGTTCTTATGGACTAAAAGAAATAAAAATATGCTGAATGGAATCTGGACTTCTTTTAAAAGACCTTTTTAAAATAACAAGAGACCTCTCCTTGCTATTTTTAAAAGATAAAAAATGGGAACACAATTTTTTTACTTCATATTAATTGAGATCCCTATTTGAAGCACATAACTTTTAAAATTTAATGTCCGTAAGACTAAAACAAGCAAAAAAAATTTGAAAGTTCCATCAAATAATTTAAGAAGAGAAACCCTAAAAAAGAGAATAGAGAATTCAGAAAGTATTTACAAAATTAAATACATTATATATGTCTATCTTACGAAGCCTTATTTTAAAGAAACACGTTAGCTATAATGCTCTAAACTAAATTACAGCTTTTCTAGCTAAGAGCTTCATCTGAATTCACTATTATTACTAATTTTAATATCAATGAAGTCGCATACCTGAAGATGTGTAACTTTCGTGACATTAGACTTTGTATCAAAAATTATTCATCATTTCAAATTTGGATCATTTAAAAATTCTGTTAAACGATTGATTAAACTTCAGCTTTACGAAATTAACGTAATGAATTTTATATGACCAATAGACGTGGACACTCAATATGAATATAAATATATCGTTGTTCATATATGATGGCTTTTTATTTACTTGCGCAAATTTGAAAGCGTCCAGCGCTTGTAAGCTACACTCAAGTGGAGAAATACGTAACCGACTCTTGACTCGTGAACCTGTTCAACCCGGTACCGCTTTGTTCGACTCCACTGCGGTCTTAGTCTCTTAGTTTTAACTTTCTAATGGCTTCTTCTATATTATGCAGAGAACGTTTTGTTGTACTTGCTTTTGTGAATACTTATATAATCAATCTACAAAGACCAGTGATATTCCATTAAAAGGTGTGGAAATAAAAACATTGATTGCGAGATATAGTTTGAAATAGTTTAAAAAAAAGTAAAATTAGGATTACATAAGGTTTTGCAAAAACTGGCATGCAGGAACTTAAATTACTCTGAATTTGTGTTTTCTCACAGATTTTATTTTATCATGTAACTTTGATATGATAAAATTCAAGCTTTCATAAAAAATAATATTATTGACAAAATAGTTTGTTTACTATAAGAGCTTGATCATACAGATAATAAAAACAGTACAGAACATTGTGAATTTGAATTTAATAAAAAACATTTAAGTATCCCACTGAAACGAACGACTGAAGTGAAACTTATTTCGCTGATGATGTTACCATGCGACATAATAAGATCACACATTTATAAGATCACTCAATTGTTTGGTTGTCCGTTCGTCACAGCCGTTTTCTCAGAAACCGTTTGAGGTAGAAAATTGAACTTTGATGATATGATAAAATATCTCAACAGCTATAACTTAAAAATATTCTTTTGGTAATTTTAGGATGTGCAAATTAAGTACTCGAAACTTTTTTTGCATTTCATTCATTGTATCTTATGAAAGGCCTATTTGTTAGGGCTTATAAAATTATTTTTGTAATCTCAGGTATAACATCTTTAGAGATATATTGCCAAAAATATTAAAAAAATATATTCCTCCACTCCCTTTATTATTGAAATTACTTGACCTAAAATAAGGAAAAAATATTATTTTTAGAAACCCTCGCTGTTTATAAAAAAAAAACTGTAGCTATGGTTCTGGATGTCGCACTTTTTTTAATATGCAAAACGCAATACATCAATATTGTTACTTTCCTTCTCTCAGTCTATTTAATTGTAATACTAAATAAAATTTCATTAATTGTTACTTTGTTCCCTTTTTAACATCGGCTAGCTTGAGAATATTGTCAAAAAATTTATAATTAAAAAAAAATTACAACTGAATTTGTAATTTTAATAAGGAAAATAGTTTCCTTAAAGGTCCTTGAATATAAATAGTATGTCAACTTATTAGTCGCTGTTGAGAGTGAGGCAAGAGAAATAGATGTAACAATTTAGAATTATATGTATATATATATATATATATATATATATATATATATATATATATATATATATATATATATATATATATGTACATATATTAGCTTCCGCCCACGTGGATCTGTTCCGTTTTCTCCCATTAAAATATAGTTTATGTTACTCAGTGATAACGTAGCATTCTATTGGTGAAAGAATTTTTAAAATCGAATAAGTACTTTCGAAGATTACCTCCTACATACAAACTCACTCACAAACATTACCTCTTTATAATATAGATAGCTGCGCCCCGCGGTTTCACCCGCGTAAGCCCCAGCATAAAAAGTAGTCTATGTGGTACTCCAAACTACCTATATACATATACAATCTATCAAATCGAAATCTACCTCTGCCAAATTTCTTTCGCATTTGTAATATTAGTAAGTAATATAATATTATATGTTAACGTGATCCGCTTCGGCATAGCACAAATAGAAAAAAAAAACAAATTAACTGGTACAAGTAGAACAAAATAATAATTTCTTATTAGCATTATAGCAATTACAATTTTTAGCAGTCATATCATTGGCGGTTCTGTTGCTATTTTAAGATAAGTTTATTTGCTAAAAATGATTTTTTTATCGACATTTATTTCTAAAGTTTAGCTTCCCTATATTTCCCAATATTTGATATAGTTTTATTTTGTGGCAGCAAATAGATGTTCGGGAGCCCCAACTCGTGATAGACCAACATACAGTTGCCCTGGGACTTGCTAATTGTTAAAGTACAAGAAGTTTTCACCGGAAATTGAAGTCGTTTAAACGGAATTGGCAAATCAGTGGGGATCATCGGTATCCTAGGAATATGAGCTAATTCATCAGCTGTAGGGCCAGTGATAATGGTCGCTACAATTAAGTTGTCTTTCAATTCCTTTGTAAATAGCCTCGTCCCATTGCACATGTTAGGAAGGCTTAAATTTCTTCGAAGCATGATTGGCGGTCCAATTTTTAATGATAATTTGTGAGGCGGTAAGCCAGTGGGGTTAAGTGAATTTAATAATTCCTGTGGTTAATGTGCTGTGTCTTCGACATTAGTAACGGTGTCTATCGATTTGTAATGTTTGATCCGGCCGGGGACTTTTTGTGTGATCAAATTGTTTATTTAATCGACGATATTCCTAGGTGATACTATGCTCTAGAACACAGCCAACGAAAGTCTTTTTCGAGTAAATTTTTGATATCAGAATCGATATGATAAATTTAAAGAGGAATTTACATGAACATAATCAAACTGGATAAGGAAACTATCTAGTTGCAAAAGAATTAATAACATGATATAAATGTCATTATATACATTGGGTTACCTCATTGCAATTTTCATGAATATTAAATTAATACACTTTATAATATTAGTTTAGATAGAAACATTTCTGTTTATCTATCTAACATACAGCGGGTTGCAATAAACGCGACAATTTTTATTGTGTTATACTCAACATAACTTTGAAACAAATATACCGATTTGAATAATTCAAAAAGTAATTTACTACTACGTAAACGACCTGTATGATTCAATAATTAATCTGGATAAGGATTCATATCATGATACGGATATAATCATTTTTTTGTTCGCATCTGTGTTTTAGTTGACTAATTTGACCAAAAAACGTTTATTGTAAAATAACTATAACAATTACATATAGTGTCTCCCAAACTTGTTTATTCATATTATTGAAAATGTTCAACATGTGTCCCATTTTTTATGTGATAGCAATAGTTTTTGCAGGGCACGCGAAGAAAACATATTTTTAGGCGATTTTTTATACCTTGTGTAGAACTATCGACC
The DNA here is from genome assembly GCA_039881145.1 of Druceiella hillmani. Taxonomy (NCBI): domain Eukaryota; kingdom Metazoa; phylum Arthropoda; class Insecta; order Lepidoptera; family Hepialidae; genus Druceiella; species Druceiella hillmani. The sequence continues at coordinate 3,185,448 of JAYKKI010000065.1, read as the reverse complement.
ATTTTATAAGGACTAAATCAATTCTTCAAAATTAATATAATAATAATTATATATGTATATATATAATTATAATCTATGTTACTTGTTAATGTAGCTTTATATTGGTGATTTTTTTTTTAAATTGGTCCAGTAGTTTTTGAGTTTATCCATTACAAACTGACAAAAAAACAACAAAAATAAAAAATAAGATCTTTCGTCTTTATAATATTAATATAGATAAATAAATTGTTCAAAATAAAATATAATCTATGTTCCTCGAGAATAATGTGGCTTTCTATTGGTCAAATAAGTTTTAAAATCGGTCCAGTAGTTTTTGAGTTTATCCATTACAAACTAAGAAAAAATTAAATCTTTCCTCTTTATAATATTAGATAGATATCTCTTGAATTTTGGCGTAGTATATGTTCTAAAAGGTAAAATAAGTTATAAGTAGATGCTGCATATTTATATCACATTATTACAAATACAATTTATTATACTGATGAAAAGAAACAAAAATAGAACTCAAAATGGCTTACAAATCTTTTACGGGTGAATAACTTACATTAAATTTACCTTAAACGTGTTTGTAAGTTAAAAAAGCGCTTAGTTTGACCTAAAGTCAAAAAAATGCCTGTACCTAACGAGCAATTGAGCTGAAGAAAGTTTAAAAGAAATTTTAGTTTAGTTATTAATTTTATATATGTTATAGTACTTGTTTATTAAAATGTTTATTTAGGAATGAATTTTTACACGTCCCACTTTTATGATATAATAATGAAATGTTTATATTAAGATATACGTAAATATACGTACACACATACACACATATAATATATATATATATATATATATATATATATATATATATATATACATATATATATATATATATATATATATATATATATATATATATATATATATTAATTTACAGCGAAACTAGTGATGAAATAATCATGTTAAGTCGTTAAATGCTATTGTCGTAAAACCGACATTCTTTTTACGTTTTAAATATTCTTATGTGTATATACCAGTTACACAATAAGTGCGTCTGGTATAAAGGTTATCAACACACTAACTATTCCTGTATGTTTTTTTAAATAGGCTGAGCATATCCTGTAATTAAACAAAAGCACTATTTCGTTTATTAGTGTGGGCCCTAAATACGCTTTTGTTTTTAAATCATCCATTGTCAAAATGTTCCCAAACTATTTGCATGTGACATATGGGCGAAGTCAGTATTGTTTTTACTAAATGAAAACAAACCCATAACACTGAGTCGTTATTGCTGATATCATTCTCCGAAATACCTTTGTATAATTTGTCTCTAAATGAGGTATGCCGTTATAAGCAATATTGAAATAAGCAGTGTTTTTTGATAATTTTCGCCTGTACAACCCATGTATATACATATGTCTACTGTCAAAATAGTTTAACGGTTTTTTTTAAACATTCCTATAAAAAAAACATTAATTTTATGTAATAATTTCACAACTAAATTAAGTTATACATACTCGTAGTACTGTAACATGGTTAGATGAAAAGTTTTTAAAATTAAACTTTTTTGCTCATTTCCACAGTAGCTCACGAATAATATAAATAGTAGATCTTTAGTGTGAGCACTGGCACCATTTTGCTATAATTCATATCGCTAATATACTGAGAATTAAAAAAATAAGAAGTTACAGAAGAACTTTGATTAAGAATACTACCAGTAGACTACTCTCAATTTTCAACCTCAATACATAGTATTTACGAAATGGAAATTAAGGATTTTTGATTAAAATTTTAAGCACAACTCGGTGCCTTGTCTGGCAGAAGATTAATCCCAATTCTCAAGCATAACGCGTATCCTAAACAGTATATTTTTGTAATTAAATTATCATTGCAATCGTAGGCCCTTATTAGAGATTATTATATTTAAACCCACGAAAAACGCAATCCAGGATATTCAAATTAAATAAAAATTTAATTTCATTCAAATTAAAAAAAAATTGTTAGATAATTTCGTAACAACGTAGTAAATAACCTCACATAATTACATACATGAATCCTAAGTACATAACACTCCCGTTTGCGAAGTCGTGAAAATATTCATTCAACTGTGACATTTCCTCTGGTAAACAAACACTTTTTTTGTAAAACTTGTCTTTTAAACTGGCTAATTACATATGAGCAAATATTTTCACGCGAATTATTAAGAACCTGTTTCTAAAAAAAATGATAAAACGTTTTGTTGTTTCGTTCATCGTAAACAATGCTATATACACATGTTTTCTATTGTACATATTGGAAATATTCGTAAATGCGTTCAAATATTTTATGCAAAGAATATATGGTACAAAATTATGGTAAAATATATGTAATTTATATGTATTATAAAATTATGGTAAAACACTGGAAAATAATAAAAACATCTGTTAATTATTTTCCAGTGAAATAAGAAAAACAAGTTAATACGAATTGTTAATGTTATAGAGAAGAGTACATAGTAGAGAAGAATACAGAGTGGCAGAATTACATATTCTGTTTTTATTAGTTTTACATTATCGATTTCACGTGTAGTGATTGATAACATTACCTTTTGTAAGTTTCATACCTTATTTTTTATTTAGTTAAGTATATTTTCCGAACATTAAAATAAAATATATATTTTTTTGCAAAAATATTGGCATAAAGTGGTTAACTAGACTAGTGTTAAAGTTTAAAAATTGGGAGTTGGGCCATCACGCCGATAAGTTTAGCACTTAACTACCAAGTTTACGACAGTTTATCTTTTCTAATGTTTATTTAATTGAATCTTTCAAATTTTTAACTTAGGTTGATAAATATTAATTCAGTACTTATTGCTAAAGTACTTGTCGCTAAAGCAGCGACTTGGGTTATCTTTGTGTGCTAATTATGTTTTTGTGCTTTCAATAAATATATTATCTACGTACGTTGCTCACAATATAATTATTGTTGTTAGGTGAAAATGATATAGAGTTAGGTTATTCTTCGAAATCTCTTCGGAATTGTATTTTATTTGATTACCTATCGACTTCAATTGATGAATTGGTATTCTAATTTGCATTGAAGAAATTATCTACACTTAAATAGATGAAAAAAGTAAGAATACCTTTTTAGTCAAAAAGACACTTATCTATATCAACGCAATATTTTGACTATTTTTTAGTCATAAAAAAACGGAAATGGATGAAACGAGGTAATAACATTTATTTCTTAATTTACACTTATCATATTATAAAAGAAATTGATCACAAATTATTAAGAAAAAATACGAATACAACAGTTAGCTTTTGACGCAAGTTGTATGTCACATAAATTGCCTAACATAACGTTATGGGCGCATCGAACTTTATAATGATTAAGGGCGCTTATATTGGAATTCGTTCGATTCCATCTATCACTGTGTTGAAAGGAGGGTCGTTTATGGCTGTAATAACTGTAGCTCCATAAATATTTCTGGGATACTGCGGCTATTTCTGATTCAATAAATTTTCTTTTTATCTTAATACACAAATTAGATTTTAAACTGTGGTCGGATATATATTTTCAATTGATTTAAGAGAAGTTATTTACGTGAAAACTTTGGAGGAAACTTTGTTTAATATTTATTTTAATGTATCATTAATTACTCCTTTTGGTTTTTCCATCTAAATACACCTCCATTGCTCATATTAATAGAACAGGCAGTTATAATGAAACGCTCTCTTCATTGTGGAAAATTTCTGAGCCTTTTTTAATAATTAGACAAACTTACATACAAACTAATTCATAACACCTTACATTTTGTTATCTATTTATTTCAGTATATATGCTAAAAAAGTTCCTATTTTTTCAAATAATTAAAATGTGTGTACTGAACAAAGTCGAGAGAAGAAAAACGAAATACTGAGAACAATATCATAAGAGTTATTGTACGTGAATCGGAATGCAAATAATCCAACAACAATTCAAGATAACGAGGACGACAACTTTGCAACTGCATGTATGCAGCTTAGAACTAAGTCGGGAAAAAAACGTAACCGGAGAACAATGCCTCAACAATCACTACACGAGAATCAGAATTTGGATCGTCTAACAACAAAACAAGCATAATGACAGCGTCAACTATGACATTGCATTTGAATGGCTTACAATTGACTGGAGAAAAAAATAGAAACACTGAGAACAATATCACAAAAATCACTATGCAAAAAATTTTATTGACTAAATACACAATTTTAACGATGTTGTCGACTTTAATATTGCATTTGTGCGGTTCCGAACTAAGTCAAGAGGTAAATCAAAAACAGAGAACAATGTCTCAAAAATTATTATACGAAAATTTTATTTTTAATAGTTTTACAACATAACAATATTGACGGCGCAAACGTTTATATTGCATTTGTGCGGATCAGAACTAAGTCAAGAGGAAAATCAAAAACAGAAAACAATGTCTAATTGTTATCTAATGTATCTAATGTTTAATTTTTTGAATGAGCACAAGTGATTGACAAAAAAGTTAACTTTAATGTGAGAAAAATAAAAGCGTGCGATGCTTGATATAATTTGTCGTAAATTGCAACAAATTAAGTTGAACCAAGTTGTAAAAAATCCTTTCAATCTTCACCAAAATATTTATATTTAAATATATTTTTTTATTTTTAGTTGATATGCTTCCTTTCATTACAATAATACATTGTTATAAATATATATATATATATATATATATATATATATATACATATATATATATATCAACTAGTGTAAAAATATTAAATATTCTATTGTGACGGAGTAGGCGTTTTTTCTTTCTTGTTCTTGTCAGTTGAACAAGCGATATTCTTACTGATGCTACACATAAATAAGATTCTGAAGAAAAAAAATTAGATAAAATACAATGTTGTTATATCTTAAGTTATTTTTGAATTATATTTGTGTCGGTTGCGTACTAAATTCAGAAACTCCAGGTAGGAATATCGTTGCAAGCGTCCGTGCGTTTCATGCATGCATGCGTGTGAGCATGCGTGCATGCGTGCGTGCATGTGCGCGTACGTGGGTGCCTGTATTTGTGTGTACATATATAGGATGTTAGTCGGACGGTTAGCCAAACGGAAAGGGTTGATAGGCAGTGCCATTTGAAAATGACTTAGCTCGTCTAAGGTTTTTGGAATATTAATTGTTTTCTTATTTTTGTAAATTTCCTCAAAATCCTGTCTTTTTCGTGTAATTTGCGGCTCCAGTTTTAGTCGAGGTTTAATTGTCTCTACTATTGAACATGTTAGTAATAGCGCAAACATTTTGCAGTTTGTTAATTAAAATTTGTTTTTAATTCTTGTTTTTTATAATTTTCGTTAATTTTTTAAATTGTGTTTTAATTATATTTGATTTTTGATTTCATTAATCTGTTAAACGTTTTTCTTTCATCTCTTCGTTAATGAGACGATGGCAGAGTAAATTAACAAAGAATATGCTGACATTACGACGACCAATAACAGAGACAATGTTACAGGTGCAGCACAGAGATTTTATAAGAAATAGAATCCTGGTAAGCAGATACCATACCGCAATACATTTAAAATAACTATCGACGTTTATGGGAAACCGCCAATTTCAATTTCTGAGAACACAGAGTAAACATAAGACAGTATGACTTTGCTGTCAAAAGAACATTTCTTACCACTACTACTATTTTTTACCTTTATTATTTGTTTCAGAACTCGAGGAAGGTGACCGTGAGAGACGCGTACAGTTTTATTGTTCCTTATTATATACCTACGAATGTTGAAGACGGAAATGTTCTAAAAAGTATTTTGTGTCCAAATTTTTTGGAGAAGGAATTGTAAATCTACAAAATTTAGGCCATTGGTCTGAAAAGCACTAAAATCCATATATGGTAATCTGATGTCATTTCAATGAAAATTTAGTTTCTATATATGGACAGATCAAATCGGAAAATTCCTTATAAGATCGCATTACTTATTAGACAATGTAAATGCGATTAATTATCTACAATTCTTGCGGAATGAACTTCCGAAATAATTGAGTGGGACTCCCACCTTTTAAAAAAATATAACTATTGTATTTCAAAATGAAGGTTGCTCGGCAGCTAGCGAGTAATGGTCTGAAACCTTTTAATTAAAATGATTTCTAATTCGTGGATAGGTAGAATGGATTTCCGATTCTGTGGTCCGCATGGTCGCCAGATGTGCTAAAAGCTGATATATTCATAGGTTATTTAAAACCGGAAACGTTTAATTTAAAGAATTAACGCCGTCCTTGTAATTATGAAAGAAGAGATTTGACTACATACAACTACGGTAAAAATTCGTTGAAAAGGTTTCACATGTATTATAAAGAGGAGATCCCAATTCGAATAAAATTGGTATAAAAAATTGTTGTTTTTTACCTCATTTTCCGTCAATTAACTTAGGCGATATCCTTGTAAACCAATATAATGACATTGTAAACTTGTAATAAATAATAAATTTTGAAATGTCGTTTATGAGCTTGGATTGAATGTATCATGTTTTTTTATAAACAACACGAACTAGCATTGAAGGGTTGAATTTTAAAATTGTTTTCTACCCATTTTTGAGTGTTTGTTAGGATATAATATTTTTTTGCTATTACTTGTGTTAAACATATTTTTTGGAACGGGGATACATCAAACAATATAATAAAAAAATATGCTAAACAGTTACGAGCATAAAATAAAAAAAACAATAATAAAAAACACACTCCTACTCATACACACACACACAAACATATACATATATAAACATATATACACATCGATATAGGGCACAAGCACAATCTAAACACAGTGTTTACACGGTCTTCATCAATTAACGAGACATAAAGCACACCCTATTACTGAGACACGTCGTCCGTATAGCATTACGCGGCTACGACTTATATAATAAGTCTACTAGTATCCCAATTACGATCCAACACCCCCAAGTCCCACCCTCTTCCTGCGCGCATAACACAATAATATCACACGCGAACTGATACGATGGGGGTGACTCCTGTAAGGGGAGTGATTCAATGCACCTGAGTTTAGAGCGTGGTACACACTCAAGGTATGTTACGTTGTACGTTGTATGCAAAGAATAGAGACAATTTTGTTTTAAGCGATGGGGCTATTAATATATTTTAGTTCTTTAGACTAATCAAAGTTCATTTCACCTTCAATCGACAAAATTGATCCACAAATGGTATCTTAAGTTCTAAGTAAAAAAAAATATCAATATAGTTTTGGAACTTATTTTGAAATTTGTAATCTTAAAGTAACATAAATTTTTAATTATAATTGTACCTGGTAATTTAGAAAGATTACTGATATCTTTGAAAATGTTATTCTCTTTTTTCTACTTGTCATAGACTTATGTAATTTCAAAATAAACAAAAAAATGGTGTAAGCGTTTAACATTTGCCGTAAATTTGTTATTATAATTATTCATTACACATATCAATATGAATTTAATAGGTCTGTTTATCTTCGGCATAGCATAAACAATAATGTCAGTCCTGTGGGATCTCCAAAAAACTTAATTACTATGGATAAGGTTAGAATAATGGAATTCTTCTTTCTTGAATTGAACTTATAAATTTTGTCGATTAGGAGACAAAATAATTATTTCAGCTATTTTAACATCATATGAAAAATAAAAAGTGGTAATAATTTTCTAATTTAAAATAATTAGAAATGAAAATAGCTTCAAGACAAATTTAAAAAAAAGACTTAAATTATTTTCTGATAACTGCTAAAAATATTTGCCATAGTCATTTTATCCTATTTATTTCTAAGTTTATTGTACGTCTGAAATTTATTTTATACTAAAAATCCAATTGTGAATTACATTATAATAAACGGACGAAATTTTATTGATAGTCCCATAATAATAGTTACGTAGCCTTTAACTATCTTTATAGGCGATCTTTTACCCCACGCGGTAAATTTATACTTTGTTTATAGTTCCAGTACCATTGTAACGTTGCCGTTCTGGTACTGTCTAATATCTGTAGTGATTGTGGCCTCGTAGCGAGAGGAAAGGCGGCACGCTATACCCAACAAAGGCGCGCTATAGCCCACGCGGTAAATTTATAATTTGTATATAGCTCCAGTACTTTTGTAATGTTGCCGTTCCGGTACTACCTAATTTCTGTAGTGATTGCGGTGAGAGGAAAGGCGGCGTGCTATACCCAAAAACGGCACGCTATAGCACACATTGTAAATTTATAATTTGTTTATAGCTCCATTACTATTGTAATGTTGCCGTTCCGGTACTGCCTAATCTCTGTAGTGATTGCGGCCTCGTAGCGAGAGGAAGGGCGGCGCGCTGTACACGACAACGGCGCGCTATAGCCCACGCGGTAAATTTATAATTTGTTTATAGCTCCAGTACTATGGTAATGTTGCCGTTCCCGTACTAACTAACCTGTGTAGTGACTATAGCCAACAAAATTATGGCACGTACATAGTGGGGATGAAATGAGCCAACAAAGCCTCTATGAGTTTATACAAATATTTATTTCTGTTTTTAATTGCGGTTTTATGATACACAAAGTTGTAAAGCAATGGAAAACAGAAATTTCTCGGTTTTTAGTTTTGACGTTATAGGTAAATTTACAAAAAACTTTTAAAAAATTATGCATGTCCGAAATATACGACAGCCGTCAGTAGAGTGCTTGTTCCTGTCGAATGTACATATATGAATGTACATATATGAAATTATAAAATACGCGTAAAATTAATTAAACTTCTGATGCTTTATATACCTAAGAAAAAAGTCAACACTGATGAAAATGCACTTAGTACCCGATGAACGTCCTAAAACCAGTAGTGCTTTTATTCTAGACTAAGAGAAATACAACCGGATATAACTATTTTTGTTAATGTCTTACTTATGCGGGAAACAAAGGCGAAAGCAAATAAGAATCGACGAAAGATTTTTTTTCAGGAGATATCAAAATGTATTGAGTGATCTGTATTCGAATTGGCTAAGATTGAACAATTATTGAACACATAATAATAAAATAAAGCTGTGGGCTTATTATCGTCGATGTACCATTCATTTAATGTAAATACGTAGATTCTGGAATTAGGAATGAATGAATTTTACAAAACAGTTAAGGAAGGTGTAGATACTCTTGATATGAAATATGTTATCGGTTTGCAATAATCTAAACGTTGGCCAACTATATACAACAATAGGTTTTTAAATAAATTCCCAATATACTCGTATAGGTACTTGTTGGCTTCATTAATTGCAAAGTATTGTACACTTCATTAGTACTTAGTTATAAAAGTAGTAGTTTATTTACATTCGATAAAATTATTATCAAAATTCATAGAGAAGAAATGGACATAGACGATTCCACACAATGATTTGATTTAGTCGGTCCAATATTTTTTATTTTCATTTAGGCGCATGGTTTTGATGATGTAAACAAATCTTCCGCGATGGGTTCCTTTTGCTTTATCAAATCGAACTAAAAATATAGATGATAATAAAAAGATGTTTTTTTTTATAACACCGAAAGTCAAATAAAACAACTTTTGTTGGATTACACAAAATATTTATTTTTATAATATTTATTTTAGTCGTTGGATTTTGTAAAATTTTATTTGAAAGTACTCAGCTATATCTATCTTAGAGATTGTTTTCATATTTTTACATAGTCTTATTTGGATTTTTTTTTTGCAAATGGAGGTCATATTGCAAATAATTTTGAAATTTAATATTTCGTAAACGGATGTAAAAAATAAGAAGTCTTAAATGGAACCTAAAGTTCATTACAAAAGAAATCTTTTTCTGAAGCACATAATCGCAAAATTCCTTGCACATAATTCTAAAACTATGGAAAATACGAGGGCATGACAGACGGACGGACACACACGTGTACCTAATATAATGATATTAGAATGGTTCCGTGTTTGACTACGGCACCCTAAAAAGAAAACCTGTACGTATGTATTTACATGTACATACATATATTCATGTACACATGTGTACAAATTTCCACACATCCTAGCACATACATAATACCGTTTTTTTAAAAATATTTTTTCAAAGTGATCAACTGATGGCGTTAGTGGAGCATGATACATACCAGTGACACATTATCAATTCCATAAATACATATCGATAAAATTGAAGTCAGCTCATACTTGTTTTCAAATCAGGCAAAAATTAAGATAATAGAAGTCCAGATACGAATACTGAATGAGATTTTGAACTTTGACCTCATTATATATGATTTTACTCAAATATGATTTTATATCCTCATTAAACAAAGACGGCAACGCGTGAACCTTGAGAAACTACACCGCGAAAGAGCGAGAGAGCGCACGCCGCGGGCGGGCCGCGTCCCGTGCAGGGACGCAGCTCCCCAGCAGCCAGCCAGCGTCCCGCGCAGGCTGAACGAAATGCTTGCGTTCGTTCCTTTTCACCAAACAACCACCGAAGCATGCAGATCTCTGCACGGGCCGCACTAGACTATAACTTTACCATTCATGCCATGCTCGAACCGAGGCGTTACGCTGCACAGACTGAAGCCATGATACTACTGCGCTTTAACGATATGTGGTCATCACTATTTGGTAGATGAGGTGAGTGCAGCTGGAAATTAAATCAGAAAATATGTTGACTTAAGAAGACAGATGTATTAAAGAAAGGGTTAATATTAGAAATTAAAGAGTAATATTATGGTGTGCGACGTAACAATAAAACAATATTTTGCCAAATGTATGGTTCACCAATAACAGAAATTATATAAATAAGAATTTATAACTTTCCATTATAGCCATTTTTCAGCTATACGTAAAAATAAGCTTTTAATAGTATTTTAATGCTACGTCACATTACACTTAACCATTAAACTGTAGTTAACGGTTTTTCAACTTTTACAGAGCGTAAAAATATGAGTAAAACTGAAATCCTTTTGTGCGTATTACTTTAGTATAAAAATATTTTAAACATACCTACCAAAACTCATAATGGAAGCACTTAGTACTATGTCAATAACTAAATGGAAATCACTTTAAAAAAATACTGCGAAATACAGACTACATAAAAGCTAGGAAGGTTGTGTTTTAAACAGGGTAAATAATAAAAATATTGGAATGTTATTTTCTGAAAGAGATTTTGCTTTTATTTTGATTTGAAAATGGTAGTTATTTTAGTAACAAGATGGATAATATTCAATATAGGCACAAAGTACGCAATAAATTTTGTTTATCTAATAATATTTAAAGATAAGCAGATTTTACAAAAAAAAGGTTTCGTTTCGACAACCGATTAGTTTTATAACAAGAATCAAACTATATTTTTCCACATGTCTTGTGACTAAATTGTTAATTTTTTTTAACATAGTTTATTGCTAATTAAATATTGCTTTTGTAAAATCTCTTAAACAAAAGTGAATATTAACCTACTGTAAATTTTTTGTCTTACTGTTCGATTTTGGTTTGTTTTTAGTTTTTTTTTGTTCCACGCGAGCAAATCGCAATTAGTAATTTTATATAACACACATGTTTCAAAATATAATTTCAGGTTCGATTTCCTATTAAAAAATTGCACAACAAATAATTGTACTCAGAAAATATAGAATAAACATATTTTTAAACAATTCGAGTGCTACTTTAAATTTGTCAAAATTGTTCAAGATATTAATAAGCACACAATATTTAAAGAAATTTCCTAATATATTGTTCTATAATTTCTGTAATTATTAGTAAAATTAGTTTCAAAAAGGATCTTCTGTCAGAGTTTCTTGAGCTTACAAATAAACTGTAATTTTGAAAAAAGTATAAAAAATTATATTTTGTAGCAGTTTTTTGTTATGAAAATTCAAACATTTCTTGCCGTTAAGACTAATAAATGGTAAAAGATCAAGTACTGTTGAAAAATACGTATAATACAATTTTTATAAAAATAGGATGATTCTTATAATGTTGCGTAAAATGAGTATTTGATTATTAAAATTCTGAATTATTATTTAATTGTTAAATCAAAGAGAATAATTTCAATACAAAACCGATTTCTGCGTAACAGCGTTTTGTGTATTTCTTATATAAATTAAGTTTTTCTTGTAGTAGAATATATTTCGAAAAGAATTGCAATGGATTTCATTGATGTACCAAGAAATTCAAATACACCATGGTCCAGTTGCAATCGTATCAGAGTATGATGGCAGGGTGAACAAATTTAATGTTTATATTAAATGTTAAATGCTTATTTTATTTGGATAATATCAACTTCAGAATTTATTTCCTTACTATTATTCTATTCCCATATTTAACAAAGTCATCCTTGTCTTTTTTTAATATTATTTAACAATTTTGATATAATAACAATTTCAATTTTATTATTATTATATATCCTATGAAAGAACTGCGAATCGTAAGGAAAGTGGACACACTTCCATATCCGAAATTATGGAAAAGTAATAACTTTTAACGTAAACGGGTAATTTTTCATTTCCAAAAAAGAGATGGTTACAGTTTTTAAAAAAAAATATATTTATTAGAATAACCAAGATTTTGCGATACAATTTTCTTAAAAACCACATATAGTGTCATTAGAGAGCTGTTAATACTAGTGTTACATAAGTAAACGTTATTTTCGGTATTTTAATAAACCAAAAATTCATTCGTTTTGGAAAGAGACCTTGTTCTTCTGGAGCTGAAGCCATCAAGCAAAACTACCAAATTACTTTTGTAATATTTGCGTTCATTTAGTCATGAAAAATCTGACGTATATGACCATTACTCATTTGACCCTGAATAATCTTCCTTTGAATTGTAAACTCCCCTTCGTAACAACATTATTATAAAGAAAAATCAGTCATTGATAAGAGCTCACATTGATTACTACTATTCTATGACCAGAATTCTTTCGAACTAAGTTAGTTGAAACCTACTTTAGTGATTAAATATTTAACACTGTACCCAATTTGATTAAATATATATATTAGAAATTTAAAAATACTGCAATTATGCTATAGCTACGCGCAACGCATACAAAAGGCTTTTGTAGGTGGAGTCGATGGCCAAAACTTACACCGTGTGATGTCGGTAATCAACTTTCCATCGACTTTGCATACATTAAAGGTGCGCCTTACCGATTAAATATCTCCGTCTCCGTCATCGCATGTTTAAAAGTCATTGTATTCTTTTCACCATTAGTGAATCGGCCAGGGTGGGCCAGAGTCTCTTCGATTTTTTTTGCATGACCGGTTTTCGTAGTACGTATGTGTTATTGTTGGGCCGGTTACCGTCCGCGTTGTGCATTATTTATCATATGGCATCCAATGGGTTTTCTATCATACAGAAAACAACATATTTTTTCCAATATTTATGTGCCACCAAATTTAAAAAAAATTACTTTCCACATTGTAATTCTTAAATACAGGGCTATAAAACAAATTTCTTAATTTTACATGATTTAAACGAATTTTCTTTTATAGAAGAAACGAACTTAGTCGCGGAAAATAATTTAAATTGAATTATTTTTAATTGACATAAAACATGGAAAGGAAATCTTTACAATATTCATTAGTTCATAGTTTCTATCGTCGTACAATTATTACTAAAAACGAAACGAAACTATGTGATTTAGTGTTATTTCTACTGTCTTCAAGTTCGTTACTACGGCCTAGATTCCGTTGTACAACATCGTCAGGTAGGCTATTAGAAAGATCATTGCTAATAATCCATCTGAAGATATTGCAATATAACCAAACCCAAGTCGTGGGTAAAGAACTTAAAGAAAGTAGAAATAATACTACATCACATAGTTTCATTTAATTTGTATTAATAATTCGCAAAAAAAAACCTAATGTACTAATTATTAGATTTTTTGAAGACTATGCTATTTGATCCAATTGATATTAGCATACAATAAAGAAAATAGAATGACTAATTCTACTCAGTTGCCATTAGCTCTTGAAGTAATAATTAAGCTATTATTATGTTTTACTTATGATTATATACGCACTAATATGCAATATCCAGGCTGACATATTCTGATTATCATGACATACTAAAATATATTTTCAAGAAAATTGGTAACATAATATCCATACAAACATTAACTTGTACTTTTAGGTTTGTTTCGGGCAACGAAATTATTCATCCAATATTTTGCCCAGTATTTTCTAAAAGATTTTCTAAAAGATGTTGAACGTTTTCTCACCATTAACACGATTGTTCACAGTTAACACACAATTACCACAGATGTTAAAAGTTGCCTCGCTACAGATATTAAAATTTGACTCGCACTTGACGTGGTAGTTAAAAGTTGACTCAAAGTTGCTACGGTTGTTGAAAATTATTTCACGTTTGCTACGGTTTTTGAAAATTGCCTCATAGTTACTACGGCTGTTGAATGTTCCCTCATAGTTAAAATGCTCTTGGAAATTGACTCACAGCTACCGCGATTTTTGAAAGTTGCTTCACATTTGCCACGATTTTTCAAAATTGATTAATAGTGGCTACGGTTATTGAAAATTGACGAACAGTTGCCACAGTTGTTGGTAGTTGACTCGCGGTTGCCATAGTCGTAGAAAGTTGTCTCGCAATTTCCATAGATTCCTTTTCGATTCTTTTTGTTAAAAAAATTTACTCAAGCACAATTTATAATAACTTGGGTTCATAATTAAGTATTTTTTAGAAACATTTTGTCATAAATACTTTTAATATCATGCGAATGCCGTGTAAATCAAGCAGTCCGAAGTTACAGTCAGACGTACGGACTAATATAAAAGAAAAGATCCATCAGGCTGGCGATGCGATGCGAAGGAAACGGATGACCGTTCCTCCTCCGGGACGCGTTTTCGACTCTATTGAATTAAGAAGATGGCAGCGACCAGCAATCCCCTTATTGGTCTCTTAATTCGATAACGCCAGCGTCTGGTCAGGGGTTGGTGGGAGTAGTGTTGGGCTGTGTGTACTCGTCTTATTTGGTCTAATTCGTTTAATTGGAGTGTTTAGTGAGGTTAGGTATAGAGTATACTCACCTTTCGGAGACACGTGCTAAAGAAGATATTACTTTCTAAACCTGATTTAAATAACTACACATTTATCCGGTTGTCAATTGTACAAAGAAGGCAAAAAAAATTTGAAAAATCTTCAATGCATACAATAATCTGAGGTAATAGATAAGGTTTTTGTAGCAAATAATGTATTCTGAACTTCACATTAATTTCTAACTAATACATAAGGATTCAGATTTTGCTGAAATGTTTCATAACCTGTATACAATTTGACTACGATTGTTACATCGAACAATTCCTGTGTCTTTTTTAGGAGCCAGTAAAATTTTTTCTAACTTCGCACTTTTAATCTAAAGATAGATTGAGATAAATTTTATGAGCTTATGGTTTTGTTGGAACTTTAAGAGGAAAATTATTACAAAATAATG
Source organism: Druceiella hillmani (assembly GCA_039881145.1). Lineage (NCBI taxonomy): Eukaryota > Metazoa > Arthropoda > Insecta > Lepidoptera > Hepialidae > Druceiella > Druceiella hillmani. The sequence goes on along the minus strand of JAYKKI010000065.1, from coordinate 3,170,050 downwards.
TATTGCCTAAAATATAGTTTTTACTTTAAGATAGAAACAATTTTAGACGGGTGTTATAATATGAAGTCTTTCATCATATACTTCTTTACCCCAGTCCTAGTTGTAATTGGCAGCCCAGTCGTCTTGAGGAATAAAAGAAATGAGACGCCTGCAAAAACAATATTAGGCAATGGTGTATGATTATGTAAATTATTTTTAAACTTATAAATCTGGAACAATTCATAAACAAAATAGGTTATAAGATAGGTTTACCTGTGTTGTGAAATACATAAAGATAATTTTATTTACATGCAGTTTTTATTAGGATATAGTTTAAGCACATTTACCATATAGAAATGTGACATTTTGGATTGTGGTAAAATATAAGATTCAATCTGATTTCGCTGCTTTTTTTTGCAAATATGATAATATTTATCTGAAAATATTTTAGTAATTAAATACATCAGTAGTATTTATTATTTGTGGAAACACTTTACGATAATTGAACTGAACATTTAAAAGCCCACATATTTTATATTTCGTTACCAAACACGTTAATTATAGAACAAAACTCATGAATTCGATGATTGCTGGACATAACTCTAAGGGTAGAAATTGGTTAACCGTACACTGAAAGTTTTGTTAATAATAACATAGGAAATATCAAATGGAAAACTGCTTTAATTGTCTATTAAAACTAAAATTATACTGTGTGAAAATGTCTTACGAGGTGATATAAATATATAAGGGTATCATCAGATAATATGAGCGTATAAATTTCTATTACAACTTTTTTCATAATCGAAATTTATATCCTTATACCATTCCCAGTATGAAAAATGTCCCGTCAGCTTAAAACTTGCAAATTCGGTGACAGCTCCAGGGATTCTCCCAAAAGTTGCGATTTAAATCTACGCCAATTCAAACTTGAGATACATTAAACCCTCATTTGAATACTCGAAAGGCATTCGTAAAAAGCCAGTCACCTTCAAGCTCGCATTCGGACGAAACGATGTTACTATAAATAATGGTAGGGCCAATAGAGGGCGGCGGGCGAACCGGCCGCGCCCCGTCATCTAATGATGACGAATGGTTGCGAGCCACTTCTAAATCGCCCACAGAGAAACCGACCTCGTGTTGCTCTTTTCTTTTCCACAGTTCACATCGGTGATGACGGGTCCGACTTGTGTGGGCCGACTTAATTGTTGGATGGTTAGCAGAGCTCTATTTATGATATTTCGCAGTACCACCATTTCGAAAAGTCAACTTTTGGATTAATATATTGCATAATACGAGATCACGGTATAGTGGTATAAGATTCTCTCATTATTAATTATATTAAACCGAATCGATATGAAACTTAACAAATGTTTTTAAACTACTGTTATCAATATGTACATTAAGATACATAAAATTTAAGTGCTTTAATTCAGCCAGCTTCACGTCTTGTCGGCTTTTTTCCAAGTTATTTGGTCAGCTCGTTCATATCAGTGTATTAAATTAAACTGTATTAAAACGTTACATAAACATAAATGGGCTCTTCCTAGATTTATACCCAGGATCTCTCGTATCCTAAGTGAAAATTTTATCACAAATCAACGAGTCATTGTCGTGGTTGTTGAAGCTATGAAATACATTGTTTAGCTTATTTTTATAAACTATTTTATGAAATTTGAAATCGACTAAGACACAGCGCATAACTACGACTAAGACATAGCATTTATCGAAATGTTATAATGCATGTAATATTTGGAAAGACGGCGCTATACCAAATCTATGGTTCAAACGTATGTTTTTCTGTATTTGTCTTCCGGGTGTGGGTCTCATGAATATTTTGTAATTTAAATGTTTTACATCTGCCATTCGTCCCAAGAGGTCGGATTTTTTTAAAAAACTTTTCCATTTTAATATTTGTTTAAAATTAAACTAATTTCAGAAATTATTTTTCTGTCTGGCTATTTGCATATTTGAACTCATTTAATTAAAAAGATTCTTAAATTTTCGTAGCGATTTTGATATTATCTTACATAGATATTAGTAATATTATCTTTCATAGATATATAGTAATCTTGGAACCAATTAATTTTTTTTTCATGGTGATATTTCAAACAATGTCGAAGTTATGATGATCTTAGTATTAGATTCAATGAAGCATTTTTATACATTTACTTTTTAAGATTGTGTTATATACATATACGTGTCGTGTAGCTTATACTATATACCTAATTCAGATTAAATATGGATTCAAATACTGCGGAATCCAGAAATTTTCCTGCATTGTTGTATCACTCTTTGATCAGTACCTTATATATATTTTGCAGACTGAACAAATATTTTCGATTATATTTTATAGGGCGACATTTATGGTGCAGTAGCAAAACCAATTACATGGGAGCGATAGCAAAACCAATTGTATGGAGAGCCATCTATAATATAGTAACAGAACCCTTGATTAATTATCAAACGCTTTTTCCCATTAAATTCCATGGAGGCAGTAGTAAAACTAATTGCATATGGTAATCTATAATGTAGTAGCAGAAACTTTGAATAATTATCAAATGCTTCTTCTCTGAAATTCTTTAGGAGCAGTAGCGAATCTAATTGCATGGGGAGCCATTTATAGTATAGTAACAGAATCCTTGATTAATTATCAAAAGCTTTATCGATGAAATTCCATACGACGAAATATATGGTACAGCAGGAAACACAATTGCATGGGGAGCTATGTATAGTTTAGTAGCAGAACTCTTGATTAATTGTCAAAAGCTTTTTCGATGTAAATGCAAGGGTACAATCTATGGGCGCAGTAACAAAACTAATTGTACACATTACTATTACTGAATCATAAATGACTATTTATGGTGCAGTAGTAGAACCCTTGATTAATTATCAAAAACTTTTTCAATTAAATTCCATAGAGTGTAACGTATAGTGCAGTAGCAGAACACTTGATTAATTGTATATGACCACACCTTGTTTTGATTTTATTACAAAAAAATTCTCTAATCAAATCCAATAAGTGATGCAAACAAAGTCTTGAGCACAGCTACTTAATAAATAAAATTCAAATGCTATAAATAACTTTGTCTCCTGGATTGGAGATGTGATCCCGAGTCAATCAACTTATTTTGGTTAAATATTAGAAATATAAAATTGTACGAGAAGTTATTTGAAGATACTAAGAAAGAGAAGAAAACACATGACAAGAATTTACTTATTTTCAATAAGACTTACGCAATATTGAGACTGTTATTTCAGTGTGTAAAAGAACTTCCTGAAAAAATTTTGACATTGATAAAGTCTAAAGCTTCATATGTTTCTTAGAGATTTTTAACCGTTTTAGTGCCATTGTTTTTTACTCATATATACTTAAAATGCCAAAGAAATCTTTTGTTTTTGATGTCATTTATCTTTGTCTGAAAAAAAAACTGTATCTCTTCCAAAAATTATCCAATTTTAATAATTTTTTCGGTGTTTTCTTAATGAAAACTTGTACAAGGATAATAAAATACACAGAAAATTATGGAAATGTATATTATGAACAAAAACTGAAATCAAGGTCACATCGTTATTTTCGCAGACCGGTACATCCTCCGTATCAGAAAAATAATTGTTATCGTCACTATTATCACTGTTACTCAAAACTTGCATTACGCTAAATTGTGAGCGCACCACGATGTCACTCCCACTATCACTTTCTTCACAACTTGTAAAATGATCATTTTCACTCGAATTATTTTCGTATTCCGACATTATGGGTTAAAAATTTTCTTTTCCTAGATCCTTTTTATATTGTAATTACTAATAATACTATAATTCGAACTTTATGTAACACGTAGAAAGATAAAAAATAGCAATGCGTGCAAGCGACCAACAGCAACTGATTTCTCGAGCGCCATCGCGCTCGTGGCAAATTTAGTGAGTACGCGCACGAGATAACGCTCGTCGGCACTCTAACGGTTAATACATATAAAGAGAATTTTTTAAAAAGAATATGGCTGAAGAACATAAGGATGCTTGCCAAAATAGACCTGGTATTACAAAAATATTAGAGTTAAGTTAAAGTATTCGAACATAAAAAACGAAACGATTCAACGATTGGCTATCAGAAAAGAGCAAACAAATAAAATGTTATAACCAAAAAATTTACCATCATAAACGCGCATATATTATTGTTCAAGATTCCAATGATTAATAATAGGAAATAAAAATATCAATAACTGCGAATAGTCAATATCCAAAGCTTTTAATGTGTTAATTTTAATGTGTTATCGTTGCTCGAACAATTAAAGATGAAGTGTTAACTGATATCAACATTCGTTAAATTTTAATTTATTCGTTTTCTGTTGTCCAAAAAGAATGTGTTTGTCGCTCTTTTCGAGATTATGTAGCTTTTCGTGTTACGCTTTGAGAACCGATTTTCAGAAAAATCTATCCACCTTTTCTTCATATTGTTTCTCAGCAAAATGGGATAAAAAGTAAAGTAGTAAGCCAAATTGCTAATTTGTAGCGATATGGCAACTTATTACCTCATAACCGCTCGCTTCTTTGAGACTAATATAACATGCTGCAATTTATATTTGTCTCAGTACATAATTTTCATCAATAATGTAAAAAAAAGCTTACTCCTGAAGACACAGAAAATTATAAACAGATTATGTAACAACTATAATATAGATATTTAAAAGAAAGAAATGAAAATAAACTGCTAATCCTTATAAAAATAGAACTTCTCCAAACTATTTTCATATTTCATTGGAATACATGGCTAGTAGTATGCTATAATGTCAGAAAATGCAGTTTAGGTACTGCTCGTCTGATACTATAGCGTTGATTACGGCTTCCGCTACTAATGACATCAACTATATTTATATCATTAATATTATGTAAAAATGGTTAACGCTATATGTTCGGTTAATAAAGAAATTAATATATTATTCAATTTCTCAATAATCGTGAAATAATGTAATTTCAGAGTAACTTTTACTTGAAAATATCTTATTTTTACGGTAGGGTGGGGGAAGTTTCTTCATTTGGAGTTGCTGGTTCTGTCATTAAACCCGTCTCCAGGTGATGGATAAGGGAATGCCTCCCAGATATGGGTGGTACTAGGGAAATCAAATACCTAGCGCGAACCAAAACCAATAGTTATGGGCGTGTCTTTAGTCCGGATCCCTCATGTATGTCTCAAGGATTGACTAAAATGGGCATCTAATGTCCGAGGGTATAGACGGGTGCCCTGCCTCTGGGAATTATATCAGGGGACTGTAGGTTAAGGGCTTAGACCTGGGATTGACAACCCTAAGCCAAAAAAAAACCTATTGTTAAATAATCTAAAGAAGAAGACAAACGGCACGTCTTATGAAGACGGACTGATGAATAGAACAATGGGAAACGGAAGTTGGATAGCTGTTGGAACTTGAATGTTTTATCTTTGCATATGCCTAATGCCTTAAAACTGCTGTTGGAATAATCGATTAGGTATAGATTAGATATCCTTGCTGTGCAAGAAATTAGATGGAGTCAAAATCATGTGATTTTTTATCATTGCCATCCCAAAAAATATGTTGAGGGTAGCAAAAAAAGTTAAGAGCATCAAACATTTTATTTTGGAATTTGTGGCTTATTTTTAAGGCTATGAAGATTAAACTAAACAATTTTCAACATATCTATTATTGGTACATATGCGCCTACAGAAGAGAAAGAAGCTAAAGAAAAGGATGAATTCTTGGAAAATTCTTTAAAAGCTTGGCAATCTGTATTATTCTATTACTAGTGTTAGACTCATTTTTTTTCTGCAGAGCATAATTTCTAGAGAAAGAATATACATAAATCAACTTGGAGATAACCGGATGGGATCACCCAGAACTAGATGGATCATGTTTTAACAAATAAAAGACATTTCGCCGATCTTATAAATTTAAAAACATACAGAGATGCTAACATTGACTTGAACTTTCTAGTTATCGCAAGGTTGCTTGAAAGAATCTCGTATGTGGGAATAAGACGGGATAAAAAAGTAAAACACATTGATGGTCTGAAATTGAAGGACGAAAAGGTTAAAACGGAATAAGGTAATGTTCTTAATAAGCTCTTTCTGGAAATCCCATCTGTTGATAATATTAATGAAGAGAGGACAAACATTAAGAACGATATTATGAAAGCGGCAGAGACAGTTTTAGGTAAAGCCAAAGAAGGAGTCTTATGATGATAAATGTATGATAGCTACTCATAAAAAGGATATCGCCTATAATAATATGATTCAAAGGTGTAACATATCTACCGTTGATAAATGAAGTAGAGTAAGAAGAGCGGTAAAAAATGTTCCGAAAGAAAAAGAGAATCTTTGAAGAAAATAACTTAAAAGTTATTGAATACCTTAAAGTTGTTAAAGAACACCTGTGCTTTTTACCGTAAAATTAATATTTTTCGAAAAGAATTTAAATGACAGTTAACTCCGTATAGAAATCAGGAAGGTGAAATTCTATGTGAATCACAAGCTATTCTAATTAGATTAGTTGAACATTTTAATAGCTTGTTAAATGTTTAGCATCAGTGCTCCTGCCATATATTTAATGTACAGGAAGAGGCAGTTGTTGTGCAGCCGACGATTGAAGAAATAAAACTAGCTACTAAAATGCTAGAAATTCAGAAAGCACCTGGACTTGATCTTTTGTCTTCAGAACTGCTCAAGTGTGACCTGTACCCCTGAGTTGTTTAAAAATATTTATTAATTGATTCTTGAAATTTGTAGTAGAATAAATAGAAACAATATCACTGGCTGCTAGGGCGAGACCTCGAACTTTCGGTTGAGAATAAAATACGAATCTATAATCAAGTCTTAAGACCAATCTATATTTACGGCTCTCAAATTTAGAGATGTAGAAGGAAAAAAACTTTCAGTGCATACTAATTTTCCAAAATAAAATGCTGCGGAGAAGTGTTAATATCCAGTGGTGCGTTTGATAAAGTGACCGTTCTAACTTACACATCGTTACTTATGAATCAGTTCCAGAAGTGATAAAAAAGTATGCAATCAAATGCATCATTCGGTTGCAGAATCACGAAAATCATCTGGAAGCTGTCCTCAATATAGCAGATATGCGACGTCATCTCTAGATAAATAAACTTCTTGAAAAAACCCAACAGGAGGCGTACTCTATTATAAGTGATTTGATGACAACAGAAATAAAATGAAAATTTTTGGTCGGTCTATTGTAGGCTGGTTTTGATCAAAGTTGTGTTTTTTTAGAGAGTTAGCATCCTACACTACCCATTTATCCAAATCGGCTGTCTTTTGAAGATTCCTTTATCATCTAAATAATAAAATAGTTTCTGAGAAAACTGTCTGTGACAGACAGATATGTAGATAGCTGTAGGATTTTATAAGGTTCTGTTATGGTTTTTGAGGGACGGAACCCTAAAAAGGAATAATTTATTGTCAGAATAAAGATCTAAATGCAATGAAATATTTCATTTCAAAACTTTTATTAGTTTTGTATATCGTGAAACAAGATAAAAAAATCTAATAGAAAATGTAAAATAGGTAAGAAGAAATATTTCAACCTCGGCAATTTTGTGTATATAAATATGAGTTGAAACAATAATTAAATATTTGGAATAATTAAATGAAACTACCTGATGTAGTATTATTTCTACTTTCTTTAAGTTCTTTACTACGACCTAGGCTTCGTTGTACTACAACAACTTCAGGTGGGCTATTACCAAAGATCTTTGTTTTCTTTGCTTTGTAATACAACTAGGCCTAGGTCGTGGTAAAGAACTTAACGAAAGTAGAAATAATACTACATCAGGTAGTTTTATTTAATTGTGAATAATTAATTTCTACAAAATTAACGATAAATTTTTTAAAAATATTAGGAAATTAAAATTTAGTGCCACTTCCAATTACACTTGACCCTTTTATTGCTTCATTCGTTTGAGTTAATGTATTACACGATAATTCGAGAACTCGGTAACGGGTGTTTTCACATCAAATGTTATTTCAGTTATGATTTATGTAACCGGCATGAAAGAAAAGTAAATATTTTAACAACGATTTATGTTGTAGAATAATAAAACCGCGAAGAAACTTTAGTAAATCAGTTAATTATTATGAATTGTAAATGCAAGTTAATTATTATGAAAAAAAGATCAATGAAGATGTAAGCACTCGGGAACCAAGAAGCTTTTAAACTTTGAAATATTTTCGAAAGTTTAGAAATTTTAAGAAATACCTTCCAAAGTCGATAAGTTAAACACGCCACGGCCCTTCGACGCTCGCCAGATAATTTACGACGAAAGTTTAAAATACATCGCCTTAAAGTTTTATTTTTAATATTATTTTGAGGCTTGCTCGTATTTCATTAATGTATCGAGCATGTAAATTTTGTAGTAATTTATTACGCTGCGATTCAGTCATAATATATTTTCAACGCTGATTTATAATCTTAAACAACATATATCTCAATAGTTTGAGCTAGAATACCACAATCGATAGTTTTCTTGTCTCGGGGATACTATTTTCTCTTCACAATATGCAGCTTTTCATAAATGTTAGACAATTATTAAGATTTTTAACATCATTTGCTTTATGTGAATGTTGTATAGGATCAATGAAGTATTAATAATTTCTTATTCACGATCAGCATTGGTAGCGTAGAGTTAACAATTTAGAATACAACTAAAGAATACTGGCAAAAGTCGAAATGGAGTTGGGCTCATTCTTTTAAATGCTATTTCTTTGGAACTCTTGATACTGACGAGACAAATTATTCACATCCCCTAGTATCCTCCTAATGCAGGTCTTATCAGGTCGGCCCGTTTCATAAACTAGTTTTTGAAACGGGCAGACCTGATAGAACCTTCGAAAAAGCCACGCTAAACATGAAAAAGTTAGAAAAGACATTCATTTTTAACCGACTGCAAAAAAGAAAGAAATTATCAACTTGATCACTATGTAAGTAATATTATTGGGACTACTAAATATTCATGTATGTTACTTTATTAGGCCTTCTAAAGGTACAAAATGTTATATGTATGTATGTACAAATTGGACGTCTGTTTGTAGCTTGTTGTAAAATCGTTTCAGTAGTTTATAAGATATAAACTATCAAGTATGTTACCAGATATTACTTGATATGCGCATTGTCAATGTCTGTTGCAATTTTCACAATTCCCAATAATAATAATGCAATATAATAGTGTAAAGGAAATTATAGTATTACTTAGATTACAGTTTAGAAAAAAAAGGAATGTATTAGTTGATGTTGTTAATTAATATTATTACATATTATTATTATTCAATGGTTTAAATGATATAACTGTAGCTATTGAATAATTCGATAGCTGCAATTGTAGTCAAATGTATGTACGTATGATATACCTTATCTGGCTTCAACCTCAAAAGAAATTGTCAATATATTTACTTAGGTTAGTACCTACTTTTTATTTTTTATTGATCTTGTGCGTATTATAATACATATACATATATATATATATGCATATATATATATATATATATATATATATATATATATATATATATATGCATATATATATATATATATATATGCATATATATATATATATATATATATATATGTATATATATATATATTATTTCATCCTCTATAGTTAATTGTATTTTTATTCATTATTTATTTCGTTATTTTAAGTGGTGTAGGCACTTATTCACATTTTGAAATCGATTTAATTTTTTAAAAATTAGTTTTTTATGATTACAAAGACCGAACGTCAAAGTCAATTGACGGTTAGTTTTTAATCATTTTATATATTTTTAATCCATAAAAAAAGTGATCTACGTTAATTATTTTTTTGAAATTGTTTCAAATAATTATTATGCACTTCATTAAATTTTTATTTTTAATTATCGTGGTAAGTTATTTCGCGTTACTGAAGATAACTTTTTTGTGTTATATTATGGTGGCAAATAGTATTTAATTTTCTGCTCTTTCAGAATTGTCAATGACGTAATTATTTGGCTATGTTCTAAAAAATACCAGCATTTTTAAAAAATATACAAGTGTGTGCAGCTAAACAGGGCATTCTATCATCGGTTTACACAGCGTTCACCCAGAACGTTTTTTAATGTATGACAACCGGCTGGCCAATGTTTAGCAATTAGAATGCAATAATGGAAATATTATATTTCAGAAATTATTATATGTTTTTTTATTTCAACTTTATTAAAATAGTTCTCTTCTAAAAACGTGCCAAAATGGACAAAATTTGAAATAATTTAATATCCGTCCGAAGAGGAGAAAATCTTATTGCATTTAAAAATCTTCAGAAATTTAATGAAATATGAAAATTTAAGTTGAATTAATGTTCCATTCTACTTAGCTAGCAGTTCACTTAGAGTGCTGAATGTAGGCCAACGGTTGGATCGCACACTTTATTTAATGAGTTAGGCTATTAATTAAATGATTAACACCACTACAGTCCCGGCCAATATTTAAACTTAAGCCAAAAGTCCGAACGTCCGGTCCCGCACAAACAACGGCCATGGCACGCGCCGCAATTTGAAATGGTGTTTATGAAATAAATATAATGGAACATGTCTTGCTATATCTATTATTCGATACTTCAATAAACATTGACTCAGACTAAACAGCTTGGCACTGTTATTATTAAATTATACGGGTTTATAAACATTTCAAATCAGTTGACCGCCATTCGCAAATTGTGCTTCGCGCATCGTGAGGTTCGAAATGAATTTTACTTGGAAAGTTTTTGTAATATATATAATACCATTATAAATTAAAATATTTGGAATTTATTTTGGATTTTGATTATTCACATTGTTTTTTAAATGTCTAACAAACATTACATTGCTATTTAAATATCTTGAATTCGGTGACGTATGACTAAGCGTTAGTATTTGTTTCCGAATTATTAAAATTATAAAATTATATATCTATAACGAGGAAAAATAATTCTATATTTGATATCTTATGTAATTTGTGATGAAATTATATAAACATAAGTTTTATGTTACTACGTGTGTGAAATAATGTTCAAATCACCAATAATTAAAAGAATAAAATTCAGACGATATTTGTTCGTGAATTTTGAAGTAGTTTCATGAACACCTGTCGGTATCAAAAGAAAAAACGTAGTAATGTTTTGTAAAATATATATTATTATATATATATATATATATATATATATATATATATATATATATATATATATATATATCTATATATAAATAAAGCACATTTATTGCGGATAGTGATTATTTACTTTGTTTTCTTAAATATTTAAAAATCGTCCCAATTTACGTACCAAGATTTGAAATAAGCATACACGTATTTGAGCATTGGTTTCCGAATTAATTAAAATATAACGAGTCAAACGAAAGAATTATAACTAAGGACGATATTTATCGATTGCATGATTTTAAAATATTTTCAACTTATTTTAAAATATTTTCAGTTATCAGAAAAACTTAAAATATTCAAAAAATTTTTTTTCTTTATACATATTTCGAAGTATACAATTTGACTTATAAATACTTTTTGATCCAAGTTTAGAGAGCACTACGGTAGTATTTAAAAAAAATTCCAAGTTTTTTCTTGAACAATTTATAATTATAATTTCACAAAAATTACATAACTTTTTTTAATATAATACCAAATTTATCAGAGACAGTTATAAATAAAATGCTCAGCAAAAACTGGTCACGTCGATTTTTTAAAAACGTTTAAGGTTTTTTTTTAATATTTGCGTGTAATTGGACTCGAATAATTCTAAACGTTTCTTTTGTAAATTTATTTGGGTTTTTTTATAAAAAAAATCAATTTGTCATATGCAAAATTCACGAAATATTATGAAATAATTGATATTCAGGCGAGAACATGGTCTTTTCTAAATTTGATAATTTTTTGAAATACGATTTATTTACTTATAAATAAAAAAATTATTTCATAATTTAGAACAATTTATAACTTTTTCGTATGGTTATAAATAGTTTCCATTGAAGCAATTATCGCTATCAGTTGATAATTACATTTTGCCGGTGCGGATGTCGCGAATTTCATTTGTTCAGGACCATCTGCGTCGATTCGTTAATTAGTGCCAGGACATTAGAAGGGTTAATTAAAATAGATGAATGCGAAATATATATGTATAGAATTTATTCATATTTTGCCAAGTACTTGCTTAGTTATGGTATAGCAAGTAAACTAGCAAACATACTTATGTGTTAATAATATTATTTATAATTTTATAGGTCGAGCTATTTGTGGCGATACTAAGCATTCTTAGCAATATTATTTTTTCATAGATTTTATGGCTTTTTTTTAAATTTATTAGCCAAATGCCCCGAACGACCTCATTTATGCACGCTTTTCAGTATTCCATGTAAATTATCTAGTTTCCTTGTGAATAAGGTTTTGTATTCGACTTTTTTTTTATAAGTCACCTTATGAATAAACGATTCTTCACATGATTTATGGTGTGAAAATTCTTAATAATTATAGTGAATATACTCTTACCGCCATTATATGTAATAGGATCAATAAAACTTTTCAGAGCCTGCATTAATTTTTATGTAATAAATATAATGACGAACCAATAAATATCTAATATTTTGTTTCAAAGTAGTAAATACACCAAGTGATAAGAAAAGTACCCCTCTAAATCATAAATATTGCAACAAAAACTATTTAGGAATATTTCATGGTTTTTTTTTTATAGGTTAATAAGCTATTGGTAATGATAAATTTGTGTGCTGTTTGCTTCAAAACCTACTGACGTGCTAGAAAAAATTAAAGCCGGATTTCATATATAGGTTAATAAGCTATTGGTAATGATAAATTTGTGTGCTACTTACTTCAAAGCCTACTGACGCGCTAGAAAAAATTGAAGCCGGATTACATATAAAGGTAAAATAGGAATAGAGAAAAAATATTAAATGACAGAAATAATTGTTTTTTCCTTTAGTTTTCAAAATTCGCCACGTTATCCATAAAACCAATTTCACTATTACGGATTATGAAATCAATTACAATTTATCAGATTATAAAGTCCTAAATTTTTAAGCTTTTTTTCAAAAATTGATTCACAAGTATTTAAATTTAATTATATAGTATTACAATTTGCAAAATTTTCTGCTTGTCTCCACTTCCAAAATTGTTTACACTATCTATATTGTAAATATCCATAAAACTGACCTATGAAATCAATCATTTTAATTCTGAATTCCAAATTATAAATTTTGAAGCTTCTGTTTCACGAGTTGGTTCATAAATGTTCAGACTTAACTACATGGTATTATCGTCTATAAAATTTTCCATTTTGTACGTATAAGCAATTTATATAATACTATTATAAAATCAACGAAAGGTATATCTAGCGAGCTCACGAAAGTTATGAAATTGTAGACTCATGTTCAAGCATTGATAAAAATCTACAAAAAAACACATGAAGAAAAGAGAGTTAAAATTATGGGGCGAGTGAGTTTTACATAAACGTGAAGAGATTAGCAAACCGATAAGGCAAATAGGAATCAACCCCAAACGATGTAATTAAATTTGGTCTGGACGCACTTACACCATGTAAACTACAATAGCAAAGTATTGCTACCTCGCAATTTTTATCTCGCGCATGAGTTCCATATAATTCAATGAAATTGAAAAAGAACTATCGTAAAAAAATATTGGTAAATTTTGGTATTATTTACCGTTATTTTACGAATGAAATTTCATTTCTGAATGTTTTGTGAGGGTTGTCGCATAATTTTAATATGAAGCAGGTAGGCGTATTGACACATATTTCCCCAAAATAACAATGGCAACCACCACTCTCAACGAGCCATAATTATTCAAATTTAAGATAAGTTTTCACATTTTACCATTATTGCGCATACACACAAGCGATTATACATATGACATATTATATAAGCGTCAGTTTAAACAGGGCTGGGAAATATTATTTTACATTTTACTTTTATATGTCTGGGTTGGTATGAAAAAAAACAAAAAGTTAAACTTCTGAAGTGAATGATGATATTGGAAAAATATTCAAACCTTCACATACTGTTTGACCTGCTCGCCATTTTTATTACAACAATTAGTATTTAGGCTATGACGTTCACTTTCATCTATTATTTATAAGAAAAAGTACCATCTAACAACATAACACAGTTAAGCGGAGCTCTGTCTCCAATTTGAATAACGCAAAAAAACAACCGGCACACGGTCGCGATATTTTACTTCGCAACATTCTGTCCATCATCTTTCTTGTGACATGTAACTGAAAGAAAACGATATGTTAACGGAAATAATCTCATGCCGCAAACGCTTTACCTGTTACTACGGGTTTAAACAATGTCGTAAGCGTAATTTCGTAGAAACAGTTGTTATTCAAGCCGTACAAGTTACTGTAATTAAATTATGTTTGCTTCTATTTAAATAAATACATGTGAAGATTTCGATACATGGTATTATATTGTCACAGTGAAAATGTAGAATACTCCTGTTTGAACTTATTCTGCGAAAATAATCAATCTCCAGGTCGTTTCGTAGGTCAATGAAGAGTAGATGGCGAGTAAAGGTTTTTTGGACAATTATAGCGATGTTTCTAGATGACAATTTTTTTGAGATATTTTCGATAATTTGTATGTTCACCCCAGAAAGTCTACATAAATGACGCTTAATAATAAATAAAGTAACTGGCTAAGAACAGACCATTTTTTGTTTCCGTGACTCAAAAGTGAAAACGGAACTTTTGTAAGATAACTCGCGTGGCCGTCTATCATAGTTTGTTTTTCTCGAAAACCACTTGACGTGGAAACATGAAGTTCAACTCAATAATAAAATAAACTATCTCACATATATTTCAATAGATTACAATCCAAAATATTCAGTGGTAATTTTAGGGTAGACATATAAATTACCCGAAAAAAATTCTAAATATGCTGTGGGGTGCCGTTGAAAAGGAATAGTTATATGGGTGTTTTAAGTATTTTTTAAAATTTCTTTAGAATACATTGGAAAGGAAAAAAATATTAACACTCTCCCTCTTTTTTTGGGACTACTGAACCTAAAATTATTGTAAAACACAATTCTAAAAAACTGAATTTTTACGCAAAAGTTGTGGGAAAAATGTAGCGTCGATTCCAGATGTCATTATTTTTTAAGTATGCGCCACATTTTTGTGGCTGTGAAAGATTTACTTTGCAATATATAAATATATATATATATATATATATATATATATGTTGTGAAAAATCAATAGTTTAAAAGAAATAATATAAATTTTTATAAGTGCCAAAATGTGTACGGAACTCTCGTAATTTGGGTTCTGTTCGTTTTGATATTGATATTATATGACAGGCTTTTTCTCTATATACCGTCACAAACTTCACAAAAACTTTTTCTATCAAATGAATATCTACTATTTTCGTTATTTCATTTTCGTATTAAATATTTGCATCTAATTAAGTATGACAAAAATATTGTAATATAATTTACATATTTTTCATTTTATATATCAATCATTCTTTAAATATTTATTGTAAAATTTCAATAAATTTTCTCACAGCTAGAGGCGGTAGTTTTGACTGTTATTAATTCCGAGAGGTACCTTTGTCTGTTATTAAATCCTTCCCATATGTTGGTAGGTTTTTTATTTGCGAGGTTGGCAATGATTATTCTCAAACATATTTTACAATTCCTAAACCTTATTGACCCCGCGGTACTGCCTTGAGATGAAATACTCATATAACAGTTTGTCTCTGCTTTTTGAAAATATTTAACAGACTAATAGATCATAACTATTGCAAAACTTTTGATAGAAATGGTCATCGTATATCCAAATTTAATTATTCTTTACGAATAACTCATTTTTGAAAAACTCGCAAAATATTTCAGCAAAAACATTACGGTGTAATATTTTATGCCCGTACATTGGCGTTAATAAAATATGTAATAATGAAAAAATATGTTTATATTGCTGAGTGATGTCATTTAATTATTTTGATACCCAATTTGTACACATTCGAAATAGTTTTTCTAAAAACTGTCTTAAGGCATAATCCTCAAAATTTCTAGTTCTAGGTAAAAAAAGTCAATCGATTTTCAGTCATTATGCCTAGAAAAATAGAGTAAATTATTATGAATAGACAAGTACTACAAGAACAGATTTTTGAGATTAAGGAAACTCTGAAAAATAATCTAAGATGGGTTGACTTAAAATAAACGGCTTCGGAACTAATTTTATCATCGAGACAATCATCGGCTTACAAATTTTTTAACTTACATAAAGGAGAGAATTTTTGTAAACATCACTTCCAAGATGACATTTTATTTTATTGCGCAATATACAAAGAAAATTACGTACTGAGGGAGAATAAGATTTTAGTTAATCATCTTCTAATGGTACTTCCATATTGCATGTGCACCTAAATTTCGGAAAAATCTATTTTTTACAAACAAAACCTAGGTCGTGGTGAAGAACTTAAAGAAAGCAGAAATAATACTACACCACTTATTCATAATTCTACATTAATTGTGAATAATGAATTTCTACAAAATTAACGCCAAAATATTCAATATTTTATTTCACTATTTATTCCTTTTTCTTCTGTACAGTCCTGTCCTGCATCTTTCCTATGTTATTACTCAAAATATAATTTTTTTTGAAAAATGTTATTTCTTTTTATGGTCTGGTACAAGATTTAGTTTTTCCCATATAAACTTTTTCTTGTTTCTAGGAATGACTCATATCATATGGTTCGTCAAAAGTATACTCGTATAAGAAGACGACTAATCAATAAAAATAAACAATCCTTACTAGTATTTCATAATATTCCTTGGAAAAATTACCAAATTGGAACACTTATGGAATCACTATGGAATTACATGATGTGATTCGGCATAGGTGGAATCGGCAATGGTTAGCGCGACAGCACTGTATGTTATATACTGTATGTTTAATGGTTATGCACTGTGGCTATTGCCAGAGTGCATAACCATTAAACATACACACACATATACATTAAACATATACAGGGACGGATGGCAGGGAAAACAAATTACACAATTATATCTTGCGTTTGACCGAATTTCTTTATAAATATAATAATTGCCTGTAAATACAGCTTATAAAATCATAAAATTTTGAATAGCGTCAGTCCAAAGTTTGATATATTTAAAGTAGTATTTCAATAAAGTAGTTTTAAAATAAAGTAGTATTACAATGAATATATTCAATATGCGTTCTGTCAGTACAAATCGTTACGCAAGTATTCAGTGCAGTAACCTTGTTTTTATCGATTAAACCTCTTTCGTAGCCTTAAAGATTTACCGCATCTACATAACCTAGCGTGACCCGTGCGAAGTCTTCGCATTATTTATTCCATTATGAAGCTCAGATGACAGATCGAACAAATATTTTACTAAAATTGACATAAAGAGGCGCAAGTATCAAAAGCATTGAGCTAAAGCGCCACTTTATTTATAAGTGAGTGGATTTGAAATTAAACAAAAATTTTACCGACCGTCAATCATATTGATGTTGAGCCGTTAGATGGCAGCATTGCTGTTTTGTGTATATAATTTTAATAATTAATTAATTTGCAAAAACAATAGCAATAATAAATTGTTTAGTTGTGGATGCCGGTAGAGCAAGCAATTATCTATAAAATGATATATAATTTATGTGGATTAGTTGTGAGGTTTTTTCTAAAAAGGGAGAGTAACATCTTAACCTTAGCGTATTAATATATATAATAATGATGATGATGATGATGACACTTAAATCTAGAATGCTTAGAGTGGCTAGAGGGATGGTTTTTATCTCGTTTCTTGCTGAAATACCCCCTCATCTTACTTTAGAATCCTCGGTCTCTTTTGATTAGACTTATACATTACTACGAACGAAATGGAGGGGCTATTAGAGTAGAGAGTTAAGATCTCTTGAAAAATCCAATGTCAGAAGGATAGTAATTTTATGTGTAGTTCTAACTCACTGTTTTGCAAACGTGTAAATACTGCGACGAAATAATTATACAGATGCTATAAAGATTTGTTTCGAACCGTTCGCTTGAATATTTAAATAATTGCCTAAAATATCTTTCAGAAGCTTGAAAATATGTCTAATATGTGAAAAACCTTAAAATTCACAATAATCTCCACAATTTTTTGGTAATATTCTAATTAGATTTTATAAAATCTGTCGGTTATAGAGCAAACCGGGAAATTTGAGTTATTTTCACATTTTCACACTTTCTTTATGCGACACTTTACTGTTAAACAAAAATTTTAAAAATCAAGTTTTTGCACCAGATTTCCTACCATTATTGAATGAAATTAATCAACTTATCTTATTTTTATCAATACAATTATCCTCTGCGTCAATAGAAAAAAATATCTAGGAATTACCCCAGATATAAAATTGAAAAAAAAGAATATATGAAAGAGAGAAGGGAAGATTTAAATATAAAATGGAGACATCTTCACTAGCTGCTAGGATAAAACCATGATTTTTTTGGTATAAAATATGAAAAGAATAAAATACGAATCTGTAATCAAATATTGAGATCAATCTGGATTTATGCCCTAGAAGAAAAAAAAAATCCAGCATCATAAATTTTCCAAAATAAAGCGCAGCGGAGAATTGTAAATGTCCCATTTTTTCAGCGACCTGATTTTCAACGGAGTTTTTTTAGTGAATTAAAATCCTACACTACCTTGGGTTTCTTTAGAAGATTATTTAATCTTCTAAAAATGAAACAGTTTCTGAGAAAACGGTCTGCGCCACAGAAACAGGTACATAGTTAAGTGATTAAATGAGGGTTCCGTTATTCTCTTTCAGGAAAGCAATCCTGAAAGGGAATTTTTTTTTTCAGAATAAAAATATTAATTTAATGTAATATTTACTTTCAAAATAATTGCGTTATTTCTATTTATGGTGAGACCTATAAAAGAATCTAATAGAAGGTCTAAATTATGCATAAGCTAATCTGTCAAACTCATGTAAAAATATACTAGCCGAATCAATAACTTCCAATTACGTTTGACCTTTTCATTGGTAAATTTGTTTGAATTAAAATATAATACAATAACAAGATTTACAGAAGATAACTAGTTAGTAAATTAGAAGTGGATACCGGATGGATTTTTTATAATTTATTAAATAAAATCAATAAGGGTTATGATATATCATTTTGAGAAGAAA
The DNA here is from genome assembly GCA_039881145.1 of Druceiella hillmani. Taxonomy (NCBI): domain Eukaryota; kingdom Metazoa; phylum Arthropoda; class Insecta; order Lepidoptera; family Hepialidae; genus Druceiella; species Druceiella hillmani. The sequence continues at coordinate 3,150,865 of JAYKKI010000065.1, read as the reverse complement.
GTCTTATTTTCCAAAAAGTTATATTGATTAATCCTAAAATTATAGGAATAATCACTTCTATCATCAAATATCAAGGCTGGCACGGTAGTTGATAAGAAAGCACACAGCTGTGTATGAATGCAGGTATATTTTAGTTTACTTAATCTATAAAGCTACGATTTGGGTATTAGAGTGAACATTGTGTGCAATAACTCACAAACGTTTATTCTCAGGTCTGATAGAATTGTATGTGGCAATTAGTACATTAACAATAAATACAATTTTCTAATACTTTTCTTCCACATTATGTATATACATATATATATATATATATATATATATATATATATATATATATATATATATATATCGAATATACAGGCCATAATGGCCTATATATTCGATGTGTCGTAACGGAATTAAAGTGATCAACACTTTCATATGTTAATATGATCTGACTCCACAATTTACTTTAAATGTTATTTCAGTTTAGACTTGTGTAACCGGTATGAAACAAAAGAAAGTACATCAACAACGATTTATGTTGCAGAATAATAAAACGAAAAAGAAACGGTAACACATCAATTACTTATTATATAAATTTAAAACAAAATAATTTCCAATAATGATTGATGGCTGCGAGTAATCAAGATCAATGAAGATGTAAGCACTCGGAAACCAACAAGCTTTTACACTTTGAAATATTTACGGATGCTTCGTAATTTTTCGAAGCGAGGCCCCTCATCACTAGCCGAACAATTTATGACGAAAGTTTAAAATATATCGCCTTAAACCATTATTTTTAATATTATTTTGAGCCTTGCTCGTATTTCGTTAATGCATCGAGCATGTAAATTTTGTAGTAGTTTATTACGCGGCGATTCGGTTAATCATAAATTCTCAACGTCCATTTATAACGTTGAACTAGATATATCTCAATGAGGTGGTCCAGGATACCTTAATGGATAGTCTACTCAGCCCTGGGACACCACTTTTTTCTCCACCAATATTTTGAAAAATATTAGAAAATTGTTAAAATTCTTAACAGCACCTGCTTCCAGTGAACTCTGTATTAGGATCAATGAAATCTTAATAGCTTCTTGTACACAAAATCTGGGCCAGCTTTCTCTCGTGGAGTTAAAAATTTAGAGTGAAACCAAAGGAGATTGGTAAAATTTATATGTATGAGCCTAGGTGCTGACGGAATAAGAATTAAACTAGTATGTATAAATAAGTAAGAAAAATAAGCGCTTTAAAAATTTTATTTAAGCTATCAGTTAAACAAATCAGAAATATTTTATGATTTATGAAAACTCAGGTTGTTTTCCTTTACTATTTCTATGAAAATTTACCAGAAAAATAGGTTATCCCCGTCGCGTAATATTCTCCCTAGAGAGATCTAGTACATGAAACTGATAGACTTGAGAGGGCTTAGAAATGGCTACGCAAAACTTAAAAAACCTTAAATTACCTTTAAATGTTTAAAGTGCCTGTATGTGTACGGAACTCTCATCGTGCGAGTTTTACTCGTGCTTGACTAGTTCATTTTTAATTAATTTATATACTTTCAATCCATTAAAAAGCGATAGCTGTTCCTTATTTTTGTAATTGTTTTTAAAAATTATTATGTACTTTATGAGGTTTTTTTTCATATTTTTAATTCTTTTCAACAGTTCTCTCTTTGTTTTGTGTATGGTTGCAAATCATATTTCTTTTTTTTGTTTTGAGTATTGTCAATAGCTAAATTATTAAGATTTTCATGTTCTAAAAAATAACAGCCTTTTCAAAAAAAATTACTGGTTTCCTTTATTTAAATCTGATGGATATATTAAGATATTTAGCTTCTAACTAAAATATTTACCTTCATTCAAGTTACAAGGTCTTAACACACATATACGCACAAACACACGCATACGCACACACACACGCGCACGCGCATGCGCACACACACACGCGCACGCGCATGCGCACACACGCACACGCGCAAACATGTTCGCGCACAAGCACAAACGTGCTCGCGCACACGCGCTCGCATGCACGAGTACGTGCACACGCGCACACACGCGCCCGCGCACGTGCGCAAGTTTAATTAGCCATTAATAGCCTAGTATGTTAGCTAAATAGAGCATTCAAACATTCATCTACAGAGCATTCAACCTTAACGTTTTTTATAATATTAATGACTGGGCTAACCAATGTTTAGCCACTAGAATGCAATAACGAAACTATTATATTTCAAAAATTGTTACATTTTTTATATTTAAATTTTATTAAAATAGTTCTTTCAAAAAACTGTAACAAAATGGTATAAAATAATAATTTAAAATAATTCAATACCAATCAGAAAAGAAGAAAATTATATTATAATTATAAATATCTTCGTAAATGTTTATTTGGGAAATTTAATGAAATATGAAAATTTAAGAAGTATTAATGCGCCATTCCATTTGGCTAGCAGTTTACTTAGACAGCCGAACATCATATAGATCTATAATTTAATGGAATACTATAGTTAATGAGCCAGGATTTTAATTACATAATTAATTGAACGAGACATCTATAGAATTTATTTAAATTTTGCCAAGAAGTTGCTGAGTTATGGTGTAGCAAATAATTCAGCAAAACATACTTTCGTGTAAATTATATTATTTATAATTTTATAAGTCGCTTTATTTGTGGCGATACTAAGCATTCTTAACAACATTTTCTCCTAAGTCCCTTTTTAATAGCCTTTTTTATGAATTTATTAGCCAATGCTACGAACGATCCCATTTCTGTACGGATAAGGATTTGATGTAAATTATATAGTTTTCTTATGGTTAAGGATTTTTATTCGACATTTTTTTTAAATATCCCCTTATGAATAAACGATTTAACACATGATTGATGGTGCAAACATTGTTAATAATTATAATGAATATGACCTTATTGCCCATATATGCTGATGAATACAGCTTTTTAAAAGTTGCATTAATTTTTATGTAATAATTATAACGATGTAACAATAAATATGTAATTTTTTACTTCAAACCAGTGAAAACTCCAAGTGCTAAGAAAATTACTCTTATAATTAATCCAATAAAAATTATTTATAGTTATTTCATTCTTGTTTATACAGTAATAAGTCTTTGGTAACGATAAATCTATATACTATTTGCTTCAAAATATGCTGACGTTCAAATAATAATGCATTTTCACATAGAGATCAAAAATAAAATTGAAGAATTAAATGAAACATTTTCACAAGTGTTTACATTTAGTTGTATAGTATTACAATTATTAAAATCTTCCATTTTGTATCTATACGCTGTGTATATCTTATAAAAGGAACGACTCTTCATTTGCGGAATTTGTTCCAATATCTGTATAGTATATATCCATAAAACTGACCTCACTATTACGAACTATGAAATCAGCTACTCTATTAAAATTTCAAAGATTTAAATTCTGAAGCTTTTATTTCACAAATTGGTACACAAGTGTTTAGACTTAACTATGTAGAATTACGGTCTGTAAAGTAAATTTTGTACGTATACGCTGTGTTTATAACACCTTCATAAAACCAAAGAAATATATGGTTCTAGCTAGCGAGAACGACGAAAGTTATGAAATTGTAGAGACACGTTCAAATATAGAATAACAGAGACAAAAAAATGTGGAAAAGAGAGTTATGATTATGAGGCAAGTGTTATATAGGTGTAAATAAGATAGCAAATTAGATTAGCTTAGCTTTAGCTAATCAAATTAGCTTAAGAATCAGCATCAAATGGTCGAATTCAGTTTGGTCTTATCACAGTTGCACCGTGTAAGTTACAACAACTAAATATTGTTATTTTAAAATTTTTATCTCGCTCTTGGGATCTATAATTCGGGAAAAATTAATTAGAAATATGATAAAAAATATTATTAAATATTTTCTTCACGAGCTTACGAATGATATCTTATTTTCGGACGTTTTCTGATGGATGTCGCGTGTAATTTAAATATTTTCTCTTGAAGCATGAAGATATTTTGACGCATATTTTAGCAAAATAACGATGGAAGCTAAACAACATTTTTTACAAACAATAATTATTCAAACATAAGAAGCGTTAACATACTTTAAAGATGTTACACGATGAATTTAAACGGTTCTGGTCAATTTTTTTTTACATTTTATATTGAAATATTTTAAATCGGTAATTCGAAACAATAAATATTTAATTACAATAAAATAAAGAATTACGAAATATAAATGTATTTTTATATGTATAATGTCATAAAAGTTATAAAATGAAACATAATCACGTCAGGTTTTAATATAATAATCTTATTTTTTCTTGAAAACTGTAATTACTGTTTAAGCTGCACCGCCGTTTCTTTTAACATCATCATTATTTAGGCTGTGTATTATGTAGATGACTTTCACCTTCGTTAATTATTTATAAGTAAATGTGTCATCTAATAATATGACGTGGGTAAGTGGACCTCTGTGTCTAATTTAAATAATGCCAAAAAAGCGAGCGACATACGGTCGTGATATTTTATTTCGCGACAATTTCTTCGTCACCTTTCTTGTGACAGGTTACGAAAAGAAAACGATATATTAACGGGCATAATCCGGCGTCGCGAAAGTTTTCCCCGTTTTGGGTGTAAACAATATCGTAAGCGTGCATATATAGCGAATATATAATCAGGAAAAGTTGCTCTAATGGAATTATGCGTACATATATGTCACCGTTTACCTACTTCATATATAACTTTATATGCGTATCTTATTATTTACTGCTTTCTTGGTTACATGAAAATAAGTAAAACGAGTCCAAATTTTATGAGCTAACTCCTCGTCACTGAAGAATTTCAGTGACCATCTTCCAGGTTCATCATTGTACCCTGATTTTGCTAATTATGTCGCCATTAATCTTGTCATATTGGATTATCATAACACCTTATATTAAAATTCGCTAAACTCAATCACTCTACTTGTGCTGTTCAAGGTTAAGGATTTCTGTGGTGTATTTTCCGTAGCAATGGTCAGATCTTAATTACCCTAAAGTATATTATATGAGGTTATTAACCTGAAGGGATTTCTCAGAGGCTTGAATAATCTACCAATCAAGTTGATTAATAAATACCGTAGGTATGAAATAACTTATACAAAAATAAGAGAGTCGAATTGACAAACTCCTCCTTTTTTGAAGTCATTTATCAAAGAAAATTTGTTGCCAATTTCGTGCGAAACTTAAATTAAAAGCTTTCTCTCATGACACAAAATTGCTATATTTCGTGCCGTTCTCAGAAAGATTTGTTTCGCCATCTCTATTCACATTTTCGTAAGCTCATGTTGAAAGTCGTGGTATAATCACATGGGAAGACTATCGATATAATATATAATATTCAAATATATTTGAAACCCTTTTATTTGGGAAAAGTTTCTCTTTTTTAGTAAAACATTTGCAAATATTGGGTGTAAAATTTAATTTTTTGTAATTGTTATGCATTTCCTTAACAATAACTGAACCCCAATATCCATCTATTTTTTTATACATCGCATCATCAAAGTTATTTTGGTTTAAGATCGATGGTACATAAATCTTACAGGAAGAAATATTTTAATTACAGGAATACATTTTTTTGGAGTTTCTTTCCAAATACTGCACTTGGGGATGAAACAATTTTCTCAAGGACTCCATTAGACGGATTGTGATTAAAAATTACTTCTAAAGTATAAACAAAAACGTGTGTTAATATGGCCTCTCCTAGGTGTGACACATGAGTCTCCAAAATATTTTGCAGCATCATTCTTTCCTGTATTTTAATCACGTAAGTCAAATATTAGTACCACAATGGAAAATTACTTGAGTCACTTTGTGGTAATAAGATGAAGAGATAAAAGCATTCAAATTATCTTTATTGAAAGAAAAAATATTTATAAATTTTCAACATAAATTTTATGTACTTACGAATTTTTAGATTTTGACATGTAACTGAACATTCATTTCTCTCATTAAAAATACAGCGTACGTCTGTTTCAGCTTATTCTGGGAAAATGATCTATTTCAAAAATTGATGCTGAAAAAATACTGAAAAAATCTTTTCGTACTATTAAAAATTAAAGCAAACCTATAAATTTAGTATAATTTTATTAGGGTTAAGCTCAATAGAAAAACGGCGCCATTATAAGACCACTCACATATCTGTCTGCCCATCTATTACAGACGTTTTTCCAGAAACCACTTGATATCGAAACTCGAAATAAGGCATATTAAATCTGCATAAACCCTAATATTAACATTAAAAAAAAATAAATTTGGAGGTGACCAAAAAACTGTTCCAATTTTTTTAAAATCATAATTTAATGCAGTATGTCATCATCTTATAAGATCATTCGTGTGTCCGTTTGTCACAGCTGTTTTTCTCAGAAACCACTTGAGATAGGGACTTGAAGTTATATACAATAAGAAAGTATATTAAGCCGCATATATTTAAATAATTTAAAATCAAAAATATTCAGTGGAAATTTTCGGGGAGAAAAACAAAATACTTGAACAAAAATGTAAATATGATGGAGGGTATGGTTTGATAGGGCTAGTTATAAGTATCTCAATAACATTTTTTCCTAATTTTTAGTATTATGTCTGTCCGAAGTGAAGTTACTTTAATTATCATAAGTCATCATTTATATGGACTTTCTAGCGCAATGAATGTTTAATAATACCTAATGCAATTAAATAAGGGAGACGTATAAATTATCGAGAATATCACATAAACTATGACATCAAGAATCATGTTACAATTTTCCAACAACCTTTGCACTGACACTGAAGGGTACATATCATTTTCCGCATATTTTTCAGTACATCTCTGAAGACATACTACTAAAAATCATGACAAAAATGTTTTAGAAACCGTCGTAACTAGTCCTTTCAAATGATCGGCATTGATGTGGATTTAAAGAAAAAATTCAATAATTTATTTTGACTCCCTTCTGCCCCAAATATTTATGTACTTTTTAGTATTAACATTGTGTTATGTGCAGTTTGAATATACTTTATTATTGTGCTAAATCTCGAGCTCGGGCATCAACTAGTTTCTGAAAAAAACAGTTATAAGGATGCCGTTCTTCTTTTGAATTAAGGAACTATAATAATTATACCAAGTTTGCAGGTTTTCATTAATTTTTAATAGTACGAAAATATTTTTTCAGTTTATTTATTATTCATTTATTCATTTATCGACACCGACGAGACAACATGGAGATCGATTCTTTTCGCAGAATACTTAACCCGTGCACATGCAACAACACTTAAATCGTGTTTTGCTTAATATTATACATTAAGATCGTCGTATATATATATACATACATATATATATATACATATATATATATATATATATATATATATATATATATATATATATATATACACATACATAAATATATACATTTAGATAGAGATGCACATAATTTAATTACGGAAAGTTTTCCTGCTTGTATACAAGTAGTAACTGCACGCCTACAAAATTGTTTAAACCCAAGTCGGATAAAACGTTCGTGACACCGGATTATTCCTGTTAATGTATCGTTTTATTTTCGTAACATGTCGCAAGAAAGGTGACGGAGGAATTGTCGCCAAATAAAATATCACTCTTGGATGGCTCTTTCGCTTTTTTGGTATTATTTACATTAGTTACAGAGGTCCACTTATTGGTGTCATTTTGTTAGATGACACTTTTTTCTTATAAATAATAGACGATGATGAAAGCTTGAACAATAATGATGTTAAGAGAAATAGTGATGCAACTTAAACATTAATTACAATTTCCAAGAAAATATACGGTTACTGTATTAAAATTTGACTTGAATATTTTTGCAATATTATATTTATTTTCACAATTTTTTCGAAATTATATATAAAAGTGTATATTTCTTCCCTGATTCTTTATTTATTTATTAAGATGTACTAACTCTTTCGAAATATTGCTCTAAAGCATTTTGAAATGAAATGTAAAAAAACATATTGACGATCATCGTTCAACTCATGCTCATAAAACCTATGATGTCAAAATATGATAAAATAGCTTAAATTTGAATAATTATGACTAGCGATCAGTGGTTGTTAGTTGTCATTTTTATTTTGGAAAATTTGCGTCAAAATTTCTTCAAACTAACTCATTAAAAAAACCCGCAAAACCTTTCATTGTACGCATTACTGTATAACTCATTATGCCCGTATATTGGCGTTAATAAAATGTATATCACTTATAAAAGAGAACATAACTGTACAGTTAGAAAGACTACTTAATTTATTTTGTTGGTATAAATGATTGCTCTATATTCACAAATGTGTTTAATATATATTTAGATAGTTATATAGGCATTTCTGACTATGTTTATGAAATTCATGTGTACAAAAATCTCTAGGCATACAAATTTTTTATAAAGGATTTTACTACTTTTAAAAAGTAACACATTTATAATGCTCAACTACGATTTTTTTTAATGTCATTAAATTATATTGTTTAGTAATGTCATTGAAATACGTTGACACCCCATTTCTATATATTTGAAATAGATTTTTCTCAAAATTATCTTAAAATATTGTATGTTTCTCTAAATTTTATATTCTGGGTAAATCAAGTAAATCGGTTTTGAATTCTTTGGCGTAAATAAGTAGTGTGAATGTTTCCGCGTAGACAAGTGCTACACTTACAGGTTTTTTGGATTAAGGAAACTCTGAAAATTGTCCTAGTTTTAGGTGGGTTGGCTTGAAATAACTGACTTAGGAATTAACTATTTACATTATCGAGGCAATCATCGGCCTCAAGTAATCTATGGATAATTGGCGTTTAAACTACATTTAAAGTGACTGACAGTGAAAATTATTATGGGTAATAAACCTCTGATGATACTTCTCCAATGCATGCGCTTCCGAACTTAAGAACAAATTTTATTTTGATTTGATTATTTATTTCTTCTTCTTCTATTCAATCCTATTCTATGACTTTCCACAGTTATTTCCAAAATATAATTTTTTTTAAATGTACCATAATTTTCTTGACAGGATTTTATGGTTTGCTACAAGATTTAGTTCTTCATATATAATAGTGTGCTTGACTGTAGGACGGACTCTTACATCGATAAATTTACCTAAAGTATACCCGTATGCGACGAAGTCTAATAAATAACAACTATCTTTACAAAATAAACAAACTATCTTTACAAATATTTATTTTTAATATTCCTTGGAAAAATTGCCAAAAAGGGACATTTATGAAATCACTTTCATATCCGTCTGTTATAGTTGATATTCTCTGGAACTATTCGATGTAAAAATTTTAAATTTAGGACAGAGTGCCTCATGGGCCGATTATAGATCTGAAGCATAAAAGTTTAAATTTAATTCTTTGCGTTTATTTAAAAAATAGTATAATAATAAATAGAGAAATAAAAACATCAAGGAAATAGTGTAAAGTATCAAATGAAAATGTGTTAGAGCATGAATTCAATAATATATACCATGTATTTGTTCATAAATTTATTGGAATATTTTTCGCGAAAAAGACTTAAAAGTTGCTGTCCTCGGATTTTTATAACAAAAATGATTAAGGATAATTTTAAAAAATCGTTGACATTGAGTATCAAGTATATAGATTGAATGAATATGTCAGCACTGCTAAATTTTGTTGAGTATCTTATTATTAATTTAATTGTTTATTTTCTCGTAAATGATAAATTATTATTTTTAGGGAAAAAGTTTCTAGACGTAAAGATTATTACGGAATAGGGAACAACTCTTATTTTTATACGTTTAAAATTTTTGAATTGATTCACTTTTTAAACTGAATCTCTACTCAGCTCCGCACATACGCAATGTGATACAACATTGGTGCAATCGACGACGGGTATGCAAAAGCAGCTCTGCAGATAGTCCAAGTGCTTTACTATTAAACATTTAAGAAGGGGCCGATGGCATGGAACACTAATTATGAAAGTACAGCTTGCACTTGACCTATTTTTTTTCAAATATATTAACAACTTATACGCACAATTTGCAAAAGTCTTGAACTATTAAATGACGTCCGTCCAAGGTTTCATAAATTTAAAGTATTTCCTCCATATTTAAACTTAAGCAACTTTCCTTTATGTGTCGAAATCCTAAAGAATATATTCAATATGCATTCCATCAATAAGAATCATTACGTAAGTATTCAGCATAGGAACCTTGTTGTTATTGTATTAAACCTTTTTTCGTAGGTGGCGAAAATGCAGATTGGTGATCGACACCAATCTGCATTTTTATCGGAAATGAACGTTTATTTTGGTATATGCAGCAAATTAAATAATTTTAATAATTTTTGTTCGTTTTTAAATTTAATTATTGCATAAGGAAAAGAAAATAAGGAAACCGTCGTAACATTCCCTTGTAATTTAAAAATATCGAGAAATATCTGAAAAACTTAGAATAAATGTTTTGAAATTCACATTAAAAAAACCTATTAAGCACGAGTAGAACTCGTACCAGAGAATTCTGTGCTCATTTAGAAACTTATTAACAAAGTTGACATACTACTTTTAATCAAATATTAATTTCTGGCAATATAGTTATATTGCCTATTATATTTCCCACAGGTATAATAATAAACTAATTACAAAACTGTGTAATTCCCCATAGAATTACCAACTATTGATTTTTGGAGCTTTTATTTTTGTTGTAAGATTTAATATAATGCTGATTTTCTAGATTATAAGTCGACCGGAAATACGCATTTAGGTGCTCATGAACATTTTATTAACTAACTGCTAGGATAAAACTTCGAAATTTTGATATAGAATAAGACACTAATTAATTACAAATCTTGAGACCTATCTTGATTTATGGCATTCAAATTTGGGGTGTGCAGAAGGAAAACAAAGTTCCTAAAGTAGTGTTGCAAAAAATTGCCAATGCACCGTGGTAGGTTAGAGAACCTTACCTAGATCGTAACCAACACATTGAACCAGTTCCACAAGTGATAAAAAAATATCCAACGAGACACAGCATGACCTTTAACAATCAAAAAAATTTTAAGGTGGAGGCGGCCTTCGATGTGGCGGATAGACGACCATATCCCAGGATAAATAAATTTCATAAATTGATGGTCTAGAATCCGACAGGTGCCCCGTCGTATGATAACTGCTCCACATTATTTGATGATAACAAGAATGTAATAAAAGTCGCTGATCGGGCTACTTTAGGCTGATCATGATTAAGATGGTTTTTTGGTGAGCTGGAATACTACATTACCCATTTATCCAACTTGGGCACCTTTTGAAGATTCTTTTTCCTTCTAGAATAGTAAACAGTTTCTGAAAAAATTGGCCGTGCCAAAGAGACAGGTAGATACGTGTATAATTTCAAGAGTTCCGTTGTTCTTTTGAAGTACGGAAACTTAAAAGCGAATAATTTGTGGTCACAATAAAAATCTTAGTTCAGAAAAATATTTGTTTTAAAAATTACTATGTTACTTTTGTATATCGTGAACACAGATAAAAAAGTGTAATGGAAGGACTAACATATGCAAGAAGAAATTCCTCAAACTGGTCAATGTTATATAAATTAATAAGAGTCGAATCAATAATGAAATTTAGCGAAATTGAAATTTACTGCCCCTTCTAATTACATTTGATCCATTCATTGTTTCGTTCATTTGAATTAAAGTGTAATACAATAATCAAGTTTACAGGAGACAAATAGTTGGCAACCCGTCGAACACTACGAGATTTCATTACATTTTTAGGTATTTATAAACATATAATGGTACGTAACACTCTATATTTTATTTTTGGAAGGACAATATTTTATTTTTAGAAGGACCTATTCTACCTTTCGCAGGCATATAAAAAAAATATTTTTTTATGTGATATAACTAAAAATTAACTTTTTTTCTTTTACTTGTGCTGGGAGACCTTACTTCTTACCAAACTTCATGGTTCTAGGTCAACAGACAGTACCTTATACGTTTTGATTTATTTGCGAGTATCAAAATAGGAGGCATAAATGGTTATATTTTCTCGCCCGACAATTTATGACGAAACTTTAAAATACATCGCCTTAAAGTTTTATTTTTAATATTATTTTGAGTCCTGCTCGTATTTCATTAATGTATCGAACATGTAAATTTGTTAGTAATTTATTACAAGGCGATTCAGAAATAATAACCTCTCACCGTTCTTTGGTAAAATATACAGGGTATATTTCAAAAGTAGTAGGACTGGTTTAAAAAAAAAATTATTGAAAATATATATACAATTCTTTAACATTCTTCGAAATAGCACCCTTGGGTAAGGAAGTCAGCTTGGGGGATGCTGTTGAGAGACCTCGTTTATACCCCTTGAACGTCCTGAATTAAGTCAAACCGCTAACACAACACAAACCAGACACATCTCACTTTGCTAAACATCTCATTGAAAATAATCATCACCCTCATACTGATAATGCCCCCTATATATTTCAAATAAATACAAAAGGTAATAAACTTACTATCCTAGAAACATTAGAAATAAACAGACATAAAAAAGACACCAACGTTAATATATTAAATGAACAACTAAATATAATATCATCACCTTAATATCTTCTAAACATAATACAATTAGACAACATTGATACTACAGTACTCTTTAAATTGTTTCAGCCTACATACATATATAAATATAAGTATATAAAAATTAAAATAAATAAATATATAAATAAATAAAGAAATAAATATATGAATAAATAAAACCGAAGATATGTAGAATTAGTGGTATAACCTTGTTCTAACTTTCAGATACCCTTGCTTTTGTTTAAATATATTACTGAGAATAACTTCCAGTTAATTTTATTACATACACCAGAACACTTGCATTGTACAATCTCATAGAATAACAACAATTGAACTTATTGTCCTCACTAAAATAATGGTATATCGTATAACTCTCGGAAATATAATAAAACCTACACCACTCCCCTACAATAAACTCACTAACATAAGCAGTGGGAAAACCCACACAGACCAGGCTTCGGCTATTGTTTTTGAAACATATAAATGCTGTTGGATGTTCCTAAGAGTCATTCTTTGCTAATATCCCACCTGACGGTGTTGTAATACAACGAAACCTAGATCGTGGTAAAGAACTTAAAGAAAGTAGAAATAATACTACATCACGTAGTTTCATTTAATCGTGAATAATACATTTCTACAAAATTAACGCCAAATATGTTCAACACTTGCAATTCGTTAAAGAAGGCGGTGGATATTGATTATTTTTGTAATAGTTTCTAAAATAATATTGTGAAATTCTTTCACGTTAATGAAGATAATTTGTTTTTTTATTATGGTTAAAACCAATATTTTTTGCTCTTTTAGGATTTAGAATCGCTGAATTATTTAAGTTTTTATATTTTAAAAAAATTGCAGCGTTTTAAAAAAATATATAGGCGTTTTATTTCTTTAACACTAGGGCCGTTTTCACCAGTTTCCTTTACTTAAAGATTTAAATATATTAAGAGATATATTAAGGTAAAAAATTTACTAAAATATTTACTTTTATCTGCAGTCATAAAATGCAGGCATTCAGATAATTATTAAATTTAAATCTTAAGGAATATTGGTCATATTTTTATGTAGTATATGTCTTTGCGTTTGTATAATATTGGGAATAAAAATGACGATAAAAACAAATTTTGGATTCCTTGCAACATCAACTATCTAATAGAGAATATAAGTTTTTAAACGCACAAGCACACACATGCACACGCACAGACACATATACACACTCACATATGCACGTACATATATATATATATATATATATATATATATATATATATATATATTTGTTCATACCATAGGAATTAAATTGTTTTTTACATATTGATTTTTACGAAATAGAAATATTGAAATATGCCCAATTCTTACTTAAAATCATGAAAGTTATTTTTTCTTTACGTTTAGAAAGAAATTGAAATTTGTTTTTTTTTGTAAATAACGAATACACAACAAATTAATTACTATTGATCTAAGTTGGTTCGAATACCATTATATTAATTATATTATGAAAAATATAGACATTCAACACTGAAAAATAATCATAAAAAATTTAAAAGTTCTAAATTAATGATAAAAATAATTTAATTGATTTTCTACCACGTGATTTATCTTATCGTCCAAATGTAAACATCACATGTGCACCATAGAACCATTTTTTTACCAAGTTAATAAGCCATTATTATCGTAGCACGTTAACTAATCTGTGCATTCAATCATTGATCTAAACAGCTTTAAATCAGAAAGCTTGTTATAATTTTACCTACTATTTTAGCCAATGTTTAGCCATTAGAATGCAATAAAAGAAGTACGTTATGTACTATTCTTGTACAGTTCTCCATGCCGTATCTTGTAAAGATTGGTGTTCCTAAATTTTTTCAGGCCCCTTCTGATAAATGATTCATCGCATGTTTACCATCAAACATGCGATGAATATCCTTAATAATTATAATAAATATATTCTAACTGCATATACATATATATGCTTCTTAGGCAATCTAGCTATTTAAATGCGGTACAACGTTTTATGAATATTTGTAACGATATACTAATAAATGTCTGATATTTTCTTTCAAAATAAGAAATACTCTGAGTGTCAAGAAAATTATATATAAACACAAAATATATTGAAATAAAAATAATTTAAAAAGATTTCATAGACTTGGTTCATAAAGCGTAACGAAATACTAATGGGATTTGTTTCACAAATATATGGATAACATGAAAAATAAGTAAAAGTGGGTTTGTCATATTGACGAAATAAGATTGAAACAAACATATTAAATGAAAGAAATGTTTTTAACTCTGTTTGCTGAATTTATTACCCAATATATATCGTATATATTCATAAAACTGAACAAATACACTATTACGGACTATAGAATCAATAACCATGCTTTTAAGCTCCTATTTCACTAATTGTTTCACAAGTGTGAAGACTTATTACATAGTATTACAGTTTGCGTAATCTTACATTTTGTACGTATACACTATGTATATAATTTTGTAAGTATGAGTTTGAACAGTGTTGGCCAATATGTTTTTTTACATTTTTTATTGAAATGCTTTAAATTAATATTTTGAAACCATTAGCATATTTTAGTAAAGGATCACTGAAGAAATATGTATTTTTTATGTATAAAAATTAAATATGATATCGCAAATATTTTCAAGTCGAATTTTAATATAACGATCGTATATTTTATTGGATTTTGTAATTAATGTTATTGTAATTATATCAGCAGCGCAACTGAAATTATTATTATTTAGGCTGTGAGCATCACTTTTGTCTATTATTTATGAGAAAAAATGTCACCTAACACTATGACGTGGGTAAGTGGGTCTTTACGTCTAATTTAAATAATGCCAAAAAAGCAACCGACACACGGTCTCGATATTTTAATTCGCGACAATTGCTCCGTCACCTTTCCTGTGATACGTACAGAAAAAGAAACGATATATTAACGGAAATAATCCGGCGTCACTAACGTTCAACTCGATTTGGTTATAAACAATATCGTAGGCGTACAGAAACAAGCAGAAAACGTTGTTACAACGAAATTATGTGTGTCTTTATCTAAATACATACATGTCACGGTTGTAATATATAATACTACTTTGTCGCAGTGAAAATTTAGCATGCTATTTTTGAGCTTATTCTGTGGAAATAATCAATTGCCAAATTGTTTTGTTGGTGTCGATAATGATGGACTGAAATAATGTTTTCGTACTAAAAATAATTAATGCGAATCTGCAAATTTGGTACAATTATTATGGTCCCGTACCTGAATAAAAAACGGCGCCCTTATAGGATCAATCACACATCTGGGCACATCAAGAGTTTAGAGAAAAACGGCTGTGACAAACGGGCAGACAGACGCGGGAGTGATTTTATAAGGGTGCCGTTTTTCTATTGAGGTACGGGACCATAATAATTATATAAAATTCGCAGGTTCGCATTAATGGTTAATACAAAGAAAACAGTATTCTAGTCCATCTATTATTAATTTATCGACACCTAGGCAGAATAAGCTTAAAACAAATACGTCGCATTTTCCCTGCGACAAAGTAGCATCATATATTAAGATCGTAATATATATATATATATATATATATATATATATACACATATATATACATATATATATATGTATATATATATATATATATATATGTATATATATATATATATATATATATATATATAAGGACACATAATTTCATTAGAGCATTTTTTCCGGCTTGCATATCAGCTATAAATGCACGCCTACGATATTATGAATAACGGGCAAAACGTTCGCGACACCGGATTATTCTCATTAAAACCATCTCCGTTCAGCTCCGCATATACGTGATATGATACGGTGTTGGTGCAACCGACGACGGATAATGCGGCAGCTCCACACATAGTCGGAGTGCTTCTGATGGCAAGGAATATTACTTATGCAAGGGTAGCTTACACTTGACCGAATTTTTGTAAATATAATAATAAACTATATAGGTTGCACTATAAAAATCTTAAACCTTTAATTCAAATCCGTCCAAAGTTTCATATATTTAAAGCAATTCCTCGTTATCTACACTTAAATAGCGCTACTATATGAGTCGAAATCCTAAATGATATATTCAATATGCATTCTATCAGTAAGAATCGTTACGCAAGTAGTGTTGTAATCTTGTTTATATTGTATTAAACCTTTTTTCGTAACCTGAATTATTTACCGCTCCTACGTAAGTACTTTTATTCAGAGTTGCTAGCACGCCCAGAAAAGCGACAGTTTTCTATAGTTTCTTTTTGCTGAACCACCCCCTCATCGTCCTTTAGAGTCTTTTGCTATTTTGTCAATCCTCGGTCTATTTTGCCTATACTTATACAATTCTTACGAACGGAGTTATTGTGGAGAATTAACTTCTGTTGAATCAAATGTAAATTTGGAAGAGAAATCTCTGGTGGATAGTACCTTTTATTTAGTTCTAACTTAATATTTAACAAAACAGGTTAACGTATCGATGAAGTAACGGCACATATGATGTAAAGGATTTATTATAAACCGTCCGTTCAAATTGAAAATATTCCTTCTTTAGATAAGCTAGGGTCCTAATTGAATAACGCAAACTGGCAACGCTTGTAATGCTGTTAGACTGCTTGGTTCACAAACTCTCTGTTTCTTTGCCATTAATATTTATTTTAATCAGTGTTAACATTAATGGCACAGAAACTAACGTTTATTTTAGTGCAATGGAAATTAACGTTTATTTTAGTGCAATGGAAATTAACGTTTATTTTAGTGCGTGCAGTAAATGGGTATACGCACATTGTAATCTAGTGAAACGAGGAATTGAAAAAGAATATTTTTTATGGATTTTTAAATTTAAATATTCTATGTATAAAATAAATAAAATAAAAAAACCATCACTCCATTCGAATATGTCTAGAAAATATAAAAAAACTTAGAATCAGTGCCACGAAATTTACTTTAAAACCTGTTAATCATGAGTAGAACTCGCACTACGAGAGTTCTGTACACGTTTAGGAAGTAATTAACATTTAAGGTTACATATTATTTCTGTTTATGCCATTCACAAATATTAAAATTTTTCACAACGTAAATATATTGCCAACTATATCTTTCACTGGAGTAATAATAAACTAATTATGAAAATGTATATATCCACATAGGATTAACAACAATTGATTTTCGTAATTTTTAGTTGTGCTTTAATATCTAGTATAAGGCCGATTTTCTAGATTGTAGATCAACCGGAAATATCCTACAGGTATTGATGATCAGTGAGAAACCTATTATATGAATAAAAAAGGGGCCATATCCCTATTTTGTGTGAATTAAAAAACTGAAAATTCACAGAAATTTAAGATTATAGGCTTCATTATATGATACCAACTGTTTCTGAGAAAAAGGACTTCGACGGTTCGATGGATGAACGGATGACTGGAAAACCGAGTGATCTTACAAGGGTTTCATTTTTTTAGAGAAACAGAAGCTCAAAAAGAGCTTAAAATTTATTCTTACTAAATAAGATAAATGGATTTGTTTTATTAAATTATATTGGAAACTGTTTGATGAAGAAAATGTGGATTTTTTTAGTTTGTGTAGCAGTGGAATGCCGCACCAAATTATATGAAAATAACTCCAATTTCCCTGGCTTCCCTCATACCGCTACTATTGAACCATAAATCATGAAAAACAAGTTTGATCAGATCTGTTTAGAAGGTTAGGGTAAAACTACGAAGATTTTCAAAAGCTTTTGAAATATTCACCATATTATCACCCCTGACAATGGTATTTTAGGCTATATATTCAAATGCTAAAATATAAAATATTAGTATTTGTAAATAATTTAATAAAATGTTATTAGTGTCAAATGTATGTAGAATTCTAGTATTGCAAGGTTTTTTATTCCTTACCATATTGGCATTGGTAAAAAGTGTTTGAAATTTAATGAAAAGGAAATCGTCAAAGTTCCACATAAAGTTGAGGCAAAGTTACAAAATTATATTGGATATTATTATAAAAAGGTAATGAAAAAAAAAAATTCCTTGAAACTTTTATTTAAATCATCGGTTAAAGGAATGAGTGTTGTATTCTTTTATTATAAAAAAAAACGATGAAGCCCGAATAGAAATCGTAGTACTACTATACACCTTGGATACATTAAGGTAGATGAACACGTAATTAACTTGTTTATCGGTGTTTCTCGATGTACAAAATAAACATATTTATTTTTAAAGTAAACATTACCTTCGACATAGATTTTCATTGTAGCAATAGTTTATTCATTTTAGACTCCATGCCTCAAAAATAATAATCCGAATTAGAATAATTCTTTTTAGGAATAGATAATTAAGTAATAATCCTACTTACCTGTTGCAGAGAATTTTCACAATAACTGTTTTTCTTTAGAGAGTAAACAATTTTCAAAAGACACCCACATTGAATCAATTGATAGTGAAGGAACTTAGCACATATATAATAAAACACCCTTTTAATCATGAAAAGCCTAAAGTAGGCCGACCAGTGACTTCTTTTTCATTCTTGTTATGATCACATGGATGGAGAACTGAACATAGGATATGCGAATAACTAAAGGTGTATTTTAGTTTAGTTAGTCGATAAGGTTTGAGTATCAGAATGAACAGTATATCGATTATCGAATCTTCTAGGGCAATTAGTACATTAACAAAATTCGGTCTTCTGTTGGTTTCCTTCTGCATTATAAATATGTATATATATATATATATATATATATACACACACACATATATATATATATATATACACACACATATATATATATATATATTTAAATTTTAGGAGCTATATATTCGATGCGTCGTAAAGAAATTAAAGTAATCAACAATTTCACATGTACGCGTGATATATCATCGCAATACTGGTTACTAGAGATCTCGGTGACGAGTATTTAGACATTAAATATTATTTCATTTTTGATTTATGTAACCGGCATGAAAGAAAACTAAATATTTCGACAACGATTTATGTTGCAGTATAATAAAAAAATTAAAGAAATAATGATTGATTAACGCAATAAATCGAGATCAATGAAGATGTAAGCAGTAAAGAACCGACAAGCTTTTACATTTTGAAATATTTACGGAAACTTCGGAATTATACGAAACTCCTTCAAAACTCAATAAATTACAAGCCGCGCCTCCTCATCGCTCGCACAACAATTTATGACAAAACTTTAAAACGCATTGCCTTAAAGTTTTATTTTTTGTATTAATTTCAGCCTTGCTCGTATTTCCTAAATGTATCGACAATGTAAATTTGTTAGTAAGTAATTTCGCGGCGATTTAGGATTAATAAGTTCCCACTGTCCATGTGTAATGTTAAACTGACTTGTTACTGTTTGGGATACAGTATAGGATACGTGATAGTATACTTAGTTCTAGAATACCACTTTTTTCATCAAAATGCATCTATTCATAAACTTAAGACAATGGTTAAAGTTCTTAACATCACCTGCTTCAGATGACTCTTGGATTAGGATCAAAAATGCCTTAATAGTTTCTTATTCACTTCTTTGGCAAAGCATTGATCGTGTAGAGTTAAAAATTTAGAATAAAACCAAAGGAGACTTGCAAAATACCATGTGGTATTGGGTCCAGGTGTTAAAAGAAGGAAAAATGTACCATTATAAATAAAAATCGGTCAAACTAAAGAAAACGTTTCATAAATACCAAGTGCTGTTTCTACAGAACTCTTAACTAGCAAGATAAATTATTCCCGTCCTATTCTATCCTCCCCATCACAGGTACAATAAACAAGTCCATAAAATTGGGAGACCCGACAGGTTGGTCGGAAAAGTTCAGGCTACACTTGAAAAAGTGAAAGAGACAGTAATTTTCAACAGACTTCCAAATAGAAGAAGTTTATCAACTCGACCCATATGTTCGTATCTCGTTTTCAATATTATTGGAAATACCAAATATTTTTGCATGTCATTTTACTAGGTCTTTTAAATAAAAGAAAAAAAATCACAAGTGTATATATGTTTATATGTTTGACAATGTATTTCTCAAAAACTAATAACCCGATAATAATCGTGTGTTCCCAGATATTACTTAAAATACGTCGACTTATGTCGTAATTGTTACAATTATTAATAATAATAATGCATGTGGATATAATATGATAGTGTAATAGAAATTATAGTATTGACAGTACATTTTTTGAGGTTGCTGTCAGTCATGTGTACGTTTAACATGCCTTACCTGTCACCAACCTCATAAAAAAATTAATAGCGCACCTACTTAGTTTAGTACCTACTTCTGATTTGTATTTTCAATTAACTTTGTAAATATTAAAATATTTATTCTTTCTTTCCTTTTAATTAATCGTATTTTTCCTTTTAATTAATCGTATCTTTTAATTAATCGTATTTTTCCTTTTAATTAATCGTATCTTTTAATTAATCGTATTTTTCCTTTTTATTAATCGTATCCTTTAATTAATCGTATTTTTTAAGTGGTGTAGGCACTTACCCACATTTTAAAGTCCGTTTCATTTTTTTTCAAATTTGTTTATATGATAACACAGAACGAATGTCAAAAATAATTATTAATTATATTATAATTAATTTAGGTATTTTAAATCTATTAAAGAAAGCGATAAATATTGATTGTTTTTGTAATTATTTCTAAAAAAATATTGTGTACTTCGTTAGATTTTCACTGTTATTTTTAATTTTTATTAAAAATTCTTTCTCGTTAAAGAAGATAAATTTTATTTTTTTATTATGGCTATAAATAATATTTCTTTTCTTGCTATTTCAGGATTGCCAATCGTTGAATTATTTAGATTTTTATATTCTAAAAAATACCAGCTTTTTCAAAAAATGTAAAAGAATTTTATTCCTTTAACACTAGGATAATATTCACCGGTTTCTTTACTTAAAGACTTAAGTATGTTGAGAGATATATTAAGAACAAATATTTTCTAAAATATTCACTTTTTCTTGCAGTCATAAAGTACAGGCACGCAGACAATTTTAAAATTTAAATATTTTGGAATATTGGTCGTAAGAAAGTCTTTGCTTTTGTTTAATATTGAGAATAAAAATGACGATAAAAATAAATTTTCGATTACTTGCAACACCAACTATGGAATCGAAATTCCTTTTCTTATTACTCCCTAAGAGGCTACTCGGATTTCCATTGTTATTGTTGTTTGTTATGTATACATATGTGTGCACGCGCGCAAGCACGCACGCATGCTCGCAAGTACGCATACACGCACGCACGCATGCATGCAAATATTTTTTCTTAATATATCTCTTAATATATTTAAGTCTTTAAGTAAACGAAACCGGTGGAAATTACCCAAGTTTTAAAGAAATAAAATGTTTATACATTTTTTGATACCGCCAAAATTTTTTAGTAACTATAATAAAAAAACAAAAGTTATCTTCATTAACGCGAAAGAATTTTTAATAAAAATTAAAAATAACAATAAAAACCTAATGAAGTACACAATATTTTTTAGAAACAATTACAAAAACAATCAATATCTATCAGTTTCTTTAACATTGCAATTACCTAAATTAATTAAAAATCAATTATTGATTGATTTTGATATTGTTATCATAAAAAGATATTTTAAAAAAAATATACCGACTTTAAAATGTGGGTAAGTGCTTACACTATTTAAAATATCAAAAAATACGAAATATTAATAAAAATACGATTAATTAAAATTAAGTAAATAATAAAAGTATCATAATATTTACAAAGTCAATCCAAAACACATATCAAATGTAAGTCCTAATAATCTAAGTAGGTACGCTGGGCACCTCAAACGTGCTTACGACTGACAGCTACCTCAAAAAAAATGTATAAGTTATGACGTAATTTCTATTATGCTATCATATTATATCCACACATCTATTATTATTATTGAGAATTGTAAAATGTGCAACATAAATTGACAATGTGTATACCAAGCAATGTCCGGTAATACGTGATTATTATCCGATTGTCAGTTTTTGACATGGACAAATATACAAACACACGTACATATAATTGTGAATTTTTTTTCTTTGTTTAGATGGCCTATTAAAAAAACATACATAAATATTTTGTAGTTCCAATAATATTCCATACGAGATACGTACATACGGGTCCAGTTGATAACTTCGTCCTATTTTGAAGTCTGCTTATAATCTCTTTTTTACTTTCTCAAATTTAGCGTTACCTTTTTCGATGGGCCTGTCGGGTCTCCCAATTTCATGGACTTGTTTGTTATATCTGTAATAACGAGGATATAATAGGACGGGAATCATTTATCTTCAACGAGTTCTGTAGAACTAGCATTTAAGAAAAATAACCTGAGGTTTCATGAAAATTACACGCACACACACACACTTTTGTTTATTGATTTTTACGAATTAGCAATATTTCAATAAATCCAATTCATACATTAAAAGAACTTTACGTTCCTAAAAAAAATGGTTGTTAATAAATAGAAAATACACAACAAATTAAATACTATTGATCTAAATTAGGTCGAATATCATTTAATTAATTATAGTATTAACAGTATAGGCATTCAACACTGAAAAATATTCATAAAAAATTGGAAAGTACTGAATTAATAGTAAAAATTATTTAATTGATTTTCTACTACGTGAATAATTTACGTCTAAATGTGAACATCACACGTGCATCATAGAACCATTTTATATCAAGTTAATTAGCCATTATTATGCACGTTGGCTAATCGGTGCATTCAATCATTGGTCTAAATAGTTTCAAACCAGAACGTTTCTTATAATTTTATTGAGTGTGCTAGCCAATGTTTAGCCATTAGAATGCAATAACAGACTAGAATGATTATGAGATGAACAATAAAAATTAACTTCAGGAAGTGTTACACGTATTTTTATTAAAACATCTATTTTCCAATTGTTCCAAAATAGTCACATTTTAAAATAATTTACAAAACTAAAAAATAAATAATAAACAAATAACAGAGAACATTTTATTATATTTAAAAATCACAAAAGTTTATGTAATTTAATACAATTTTTGTTCAAGTTCCCATTTTCTACGAAAATTAAAGGTGAATTAATGCGCTACTGCAATAAGGCAGCAGTTCACTTAGACTGCTGAACGTCATGTGGACCGATAATCGGATGGCACGCTTTAGTTATTGACCCAGGCAAACTAGATGACCACATCATAAATGTCGCCAAGTAGTTGCCTAGTTATAGCATTGCAAGTAAATAGTTTAAAAATATACTTTTTTAAATATTGAATATATTTGGCTTCAATTTTGTAGAAATTCATTATTCACAATTAAATGAAACTACGTGATGTAGTATTATTTCTACTTTCTTTAATTTCTTTACCACGACCTATGTTTCGTTGTATTACAACATCTTCAGGTGGGATATTAGCAAAGATATCATCTTAATACTACATCACGTAGTTTCATTTAATTGTGGATATACTTTTTTGTTAATTATATTATTTAATATTTTATAGGTTGAATTATTTGTAGTAACACACAGCATTCTTTATAACGTTTTGTTATAGACCCCTTTTCATCACATTTTTCACAAATTTTGTTAGCCAATGCCACGAATAGAATCGAAGAAAAATTCGTGCAAAATCACATTTCGGCAGGATTTTGCGGATTATAGGTAAGTTATATACTGTTTCATGCCTTGTAAAGTTTTGTGTTTAAACAATTTTTAGAACCCTTATGATAAACTATTCATTACATGTTTTATGGTGCGAATATTCTTAATGAATATAGTAAATATATTTTAACCTTATATATATGCTAATGTGTCAAAGTGGCACAAATTTTAATGTAATATTTGTAATGATGCAGAAATAAATGTCTAATATTCTTTCCCAAAATAGTAAATACTCTGAGTGCTAAGAAAATTATCTATAAAAACAAATTATATTGAAATAAAAACTATTTAAAAATATTTTATAGTCTCGGTTTATAAAGTAGCAAGCCATCCGTAACTAAATATTCATGCGAAATTTGTATCAAAAATATATTGTCGATAAGATAAATAATTGAAAGTGGATTTGAAATATTGATAAAATAAGATTGGAGCAAAGATAATAAAAGAAAGAAATAATATTTTCCACTTCGTTTACTGGATTAATACACTATATATATATATATATATATATATATATATATATATATATATATATATATATATATATATATTTATTATATATATATTTATTATATATATATATATATATATATATATATATATATATATATGTATAAATCGTATATATCCATAAAAGTGAATACTCTATTACAGACTATAAAATTTATTACTGTATACCGAAATTTCAAACCGTATATTTTGAAACTTCTATTTCACAAACTGTTTCACAAGTATAAATACTTAGTAACATATTATTACAATCTACGAAATCTTACATTTTGTACGTATACACTACTATATAATAAACTTATAATACAGATTTTTTTACACTATTTATATCGTATACAAGCATAAAAGTGAATACTCTATTACGGACTATAAAATTTATTACTTTATACCAAAATTTCAAACCGTAAATTTTAAAGCTTCCATTTCAAAAATTGTTTCAGAAGTGTAAAGCCTTAGTTACATAATATTACAGTATGCAAAATCTTACATTTTGTATTTATATAATACATATATAAAACATATAATACATATATAAGACTTTGCATTTGCGGAACTTTTTACACTATGTCGAATATATCAATAAAATTTATCTCGCTATTACGAATCATGATATCAGTTTCTATAATTTAAAAGCATATTATTCAAAATTTTAAAAACATAAATTTTTAAGCTTCCGTTTCACAAATTTGATTACAAGTGTTCAGATTTAGTTAAATTTTACTTCTGAATATTTTGTGACGGTTATCGCGAAATATAAACATTTTCTCATGAAGCAGGAAGAATGTTTGACGTAAATTTTCACAAAATAACAATAACAAAATAAAACTAACAACCACATGTCACCAGTTAAAATTAGTCACATTTAAGGTATGTTATCATATTTAAACATCATTGCGTATACGCATAAGATTTTATAAACTTTAACAGTGTTGGTTAATATTTCTTTTTTAATTTTTTATTGAACTGCTATAAATCAATATTTCGAAACCATTATTATATTTTGATAAAGAAATAATCATGGAAAAAATATATATTTTTATGTTTAAAGTCATAAAACTTATAAAATTAAATATGACATTGCAAAAATTTTCAAGCGGAATTTTAATATAATGATCGCATATTTTCTTGGATAATGTATTATTTGAGCTGCTCCACCATTACTCTTGACATTATCATGATTTAGGCTATGATGTTCACCTTCGTCTATTATTTATAAGAAAAAAGTGTTACCTAACAATATGATATGGGTAAGTGGACCTTTATGTTTAATTTACATAATGCCAATAAAGCAACCGACACACGGTCGCGATATTTTAATTCGCGACAATTCCTCTGTAACCTTTCCCATGACATGGAACGAAAAGAAAACGATATATTAACGGTAATAATCCGGCGTCATGAACGGTGTAACCGATTTGGGTGTAAACAATATCGAAGACGTGCATTTATAGCTGAAATACAAGCAGAAAAAGTTGCTATGATGAAATTATGTACCAATTTATATATATATACACATATATTACGATCTCAATATGTAATGCTACTTTGTCGCAGTGAAAATGTAGCATAATATTTTGGAGCTTATGCTATGGAAAGAATCAATCTCCAAAAAATATCTGAATAATAGATGGAATTAAATAATGTTTCCGTACTATTAAAAATTAATTCGAACCTGCAAATTTGATATAATTATTATGGTCCCATACCTCAGTAGAAAAACGGCGCCCTTATCTTCTAATTTATGTAGTTATGGGCAGACAGATGCGGGAGTGATTCTATAAGGGTGCCATTTTCTATCGAGGTACGAGACCATAATAATTATTTAAAATTTGCAGGTTCGCATTAATTTGCAATAGTAAGAAAACTTTATTTCAGTCCATCTATTATTAATTTATTGACACCTAGAAAATAAGATGGAGATTGATACTTCCCGCAGAATAAGCTTAACAAATAAAGAAAGTAGTACCATATATTAAAATCGTAACATATATGAATCTATATAGAAGGACACATATTTTCATAGCAGCAACTTTCCTTGCTTGCATATCAGCTATAAATGCACGTCTATGATATTGTGGACACTCAAAACGGGTGAAACGTTTGCGACATCGGATTATTCCCGTTAATATATAATTTTCTTTTCGTTACATGTAACAGGAAAGGTGAAGGAGGAATCGTCGCGAATTAAAATATCACGACCGTGTGTCTATTGCTTTTTGGGCATTATTTCAATTAGACATGTCATATTGTTAAGTGACACTTTTGTATTTTAAATAATCGACGAAAGTCACAGGTAAATAAACAATATTGATGTTAAGGGAAATGGCGGAGCAGCTTAAACAGTAATTAAGATTTCCAAGAAAATGTACGATTACTATATTAAAATCGACTTGAATGTTTTTCCGATACTATCTTTCATTTTGTAACTATTAGGACATTATATATAACAGTAAATATTTTTTCGGCGATTCTTTATTAAAATGTACTAATTGTTTCGAAATATTGATTTAAAGCATTTTAATAAATAATGTATAAAATATATTGACCAGCGCTTTTTAAACTCATGCTCATAAATCTTATGCGCATACGCAATGGTGTTAAAATATGATAACATACCTTAAATTCGAATAATTATAACTCGCGACGAGTGGTTGTTAGTTGACATTATTATTTTTGTAAAATATACATCAAAATGTCTTCTAACTAACTTATTTTTGAAAGAAGCGCAAAATATTTCAGCGTACGCATTACGATATAATGCGTTATGTCCATACATTGGCATTAATAAAATGTGGATCATTTATAAAAAGGGAATATAAGTCGGCTTGTTTTTTCTTGTAAATATACACAATTCCTCTATACTTTTATATTTTTAAAATATATATAAATTTCAGATATTTGTACAGGTATTTCTAACCGCGTTTATGAAATTTATGTCTAAATAAATTTATGCATATCCAATTTTTTGTAAAGGTTTTTATAAATTTAAATGGTAACACATTCACGATTTCTAATAATACGTTTAATTTATTTTCTTTCAAATCAATATTTTCACACCCCATTCGTAATTTTTGAAATAGTTTTTTTTTCTACAAACTCACTTAGATTAATTTTAAATAATTCTCGAAATCTCAAGTTCTAGATAAATCAAGCAGGTTGATTTTGAATTATTCTGCGTAGACAAGTGCATCATTTACAGAGTTTTCATTTTTAGGGAACTCTAAAAAATAACCTACTTTTAGGTGGGTTGGCTTGAAATAAACGGCTTCCGAACTATTTTCATCATCGAGACAGTGGGGCGTTAACCTCAAGTAACCTATAAATAAGAGCCATTAACTGACATATAAAGCGACATTTTTTTAAACATCTTTTCTATATTGATATTTGCTTTTTAGTGCGCAGCATGTGAAGAAAATTATTCACTCATAAAGTAAAGGATTTTTGGTAATCACGCTTTAACCGTAGTTTCCCACTGAAAAGTTTAATAAATAAAAATAAACAATCCTTGTCAGTATTTATTTTTAGTGTTACTTGCAAACATTGCCAAAACGGAACACTAGTGGGGTAACTTTTCTGTCTGTCTATGATCGTTGATATTCTTTGAAACTATTCGACGTAAAAATAAGAAATTTCGTGCAGAGTATTAATGTGCCATTCCATTTGGCCAGCCCAATTATAGATATGAAATTTAACAGTTTAAATTTAATTCCCCGCGTTAATTTTATGTTAATCTGCATTTTTTCAGAAATTAACGTTTATTTTAGTGTGTTTTGTAATCTAGTGAAACGAGGAATTAAAATATAAATTATTGTTATGTGTTTTTAAATTTAAGTATTCGATGTATAAAATAAAAAAAAGGGAAACCATTACTCCATTCGAATATGACTTGAAAATATCGAAAAACTTAGAATCAGTGCCATGAAATTTACTTTAAAAACCTGTTAATCACGAGTAGAACTCGCACTACGGGAGTTCCGTACACGTTTAGGAAGTAATTAACGTTTAAGGTTACATACTATTTCAATTTATGCCATTCGCAAATATTAACATTTTTTACCACGTAAATACATTGCCATATCTTTCACTGGAGTATTAATAAACTAATTATAAAAATGTATGTATCCACACAACATAAAAAGATTTTTGGAATTTTTATTTGTGCTATAATATGTAACCGGAATATAATATAATAAATAGAAAGAAATAAATAAATATAATATGTAACCGGAAGTATCTTACAGGTATTGATGATCAGGGAGAAACCTATTGCATGAATAAAAAAGGGGTCATATCCCTATTTTGGGTGAATTAAAAAATTTAAAGTTCCCAGAAATTTAAGAATATAGACTTCAGTATATGACAACAACTGTTTCTGAGAAAAAGAACTTCGACGGACCGTGAACGGAAGGATGGCCGGAAAACCGAGTGATCCTAAAAAGGTTCCTTTTTTTTAGGGGAACAGAAGCTTAAAAAGTGCTATAGAAAATTTATTCTCACTAAATAACGTAAATTGATTTGTTTTATTGAATGATACTGGAAACTGTTTGATCCTGAAATTTGCATTTTTATTAGGTTATATAGCAGTGGAATACCAAACCAAATTGTATGAAAATAACTCCAATTTCCTCGCTTCCCCCCGTACGGATACTACTGAATCATAAAATCATGAAAAGCTGGTCTTTTAAAATCTAATCAGAAGATTAGGGGAAAACTACGGTGATGATTGTGAATTTCACAGTTTTTGAAATATTCACCCTATTTTCACGACTGTGAAAGATATTCCAGGCGACATGAGTGTAAGTTAAATTCATACCTGATAGGTTTTTATTCGTTACTATGTTAACATTTGTAAAAGGGTTTGAAATTTAATGAAAAGGAAATGGTCAAACTTCCATATAGTTTTGAGGCATGGTTACAAAAATAAATACGATATTATATACACAGGAACGAAAAAAATTATTCTTTAAAACTCTTATTTAAATCGCCAGTTTAAAGATTGAGTGTTATATCCTTTTATTTCAAAAAATGAGCAAGCACGAATAGAAATGGCAGTACTATTTTACACCTTAGACACATTTAGGTAGATGAACATTAATTAACTCGTTTATCTGTTTTTCACGGTATGCAAAAGAAACATAGTTATTTTTAAAATAAATATTGCCTTGCACAAAGATCCCTTTTGTAGAGATAGTTTATTCGTTTTTAGGCTTCCGTGCTTCAAAAATAATAATTCTAATTGGAAATAGATAAATAGACAATAAACCTGCCTACGATAAGGAGGATACAATAGGACAATTAAAATATTTTATTTAAATCATCAGTCAAATAAATGAAAAATCTTTTAATTTTTATAAAAACTCAGGTTCTTTTTCTTAAAAACTGTTTTTACAGAACTCTTATTGCCAGCAAGATAAATTATTCGTGTCCTATTGTATACTTTTTATCACAGGTACGTGTTCCCTTCTTAGAAATGAAAAAAAATCAAAATACACCCACGTTAGAGCAATGGGTATTGTGGGATTTTGCTCACATAAAATAAAAACACAATCTTAATCTTGACAACCCTAAAGTAGGCCGACCAGTAACTTCTGTTTCATTCTTGTTATGATCACATGGGTGGAGCACTTATCATAGGACATACCTCCTGTCTGTTTCGAGACCACCAATTCATGAGGATTTGTTGGGAAGTCGTCACATATCCAGCATATTGAAGGCCGTTTCCATTTCAGGATTTTTTGATCACTTCTAGAACTGGCTTAACCTCTCGTCAAAGTTCAAGGCTGGCTCGCTAGTCGGCAATGAAGCACATAGCCGAGAATAACTAAAGGTGTATTTTAGCTTAATTAGTCGATTAACCTGAGGTTTGAATATCAGAATATACAGTATGTACAATAGTTAAACAAATATTTAACCTCAAAACTGATCGAATTTTCTAGGGCAATTAGTACATTAACAAAATCCAGTCTTCTGTTACTTTTCTTCCCCATTATATATATATATATATATATATATATATATATATATGTATATATATATATATACATATATATTTATATATATATATATATATATATATATATATATACACATATATATACACACATACACGATTTATGTTGTAAAATAATAAAATATTATAAAAACTTAAAGAAACGACAGTACGTCCTTTTCTTATTATGCATTATAATTGATATTCATAAATTAAAAAAAAATAATTTCATCGAATGATTAATGCGAGTAATCGAGATCAATAAAGATGTAAGCACTCGAAAACCGACAAGCTTTTACACTAAAGTATTTAAGGAAGCTTCGGAATTTTAAGAAACACCTTCCAAACTCGATAAATTACAAGCCGCCCCTCCTCATCTCTCGCCTGACAATTTATGACGAAACTTTAAAATACATCGCCTTAAAGTTTTATTTTTAATATTATTTTGAACCCTGTCTGTCTGTTCTGTCTTGAATGCCTGTCTTGTTAATAACATAATTAATAAAATGATATTCGAACCAACTTAGATCAATAGTATTTAATTTGTTGTGTATTTGTCGTTTATGCAAAACTAATTGTCATTTTTTTAGCAACTTAAAGGAAAAATACCTTTCAATGTTTTATTTGTACGAATTGGGCTTATTTAAAAATTGCTATTTCGTAAAGATCAACAAACAATAGTGTTTGTGTGTCGATGTGTGTGTGCGTGTGTGCGTGCGTCAGCATATGGGTGTGCATGTGCGTGTGCGTGTGGGTACATGTGCGTGTGCGTATGCGTGGGAGTTTGTGTGTGTGTGCGTGCGTGCTTGCGTGCGAGCGTGCGTGGTGTGTGCGTGCGTACTTGCGTGCATGCGTGCGTGTTTGCGTGCGGGCGTGCGTGCATTCGTACGCGTGCGCATGCGTGCGTGCTTACGCTTGCGTGTGCAGGTGCGCGTCAGCGTGTATTATTAGTAATGAGGTGTATTATTATTGAGATGTATTATTATTATGTGTCACGTATATTATTATTATTGAGAATTGTATCAATGGCGACATAAACTGACAATGCGTATATCTGGTAACACACGATTATTATTCGATTATTTGTTTTTGAGAAATACATGGGACAAACATAAAAACACACATACATACAGTTTTTTCTTTGTTTAGATGGCCTAGTAAAGGAATATGCATAAATGTTTTGTAGTTCCAATAATAATGCATACGAGATACGTACATATGTGTCGAGTTGATAACCTCCTTCTATTTTGAAGTCGGTTAAAAATTAATCTCTTTTTCGTTTTTTTAAATTTAGCGTCACCTATTTCAATGGACCTGTCGGGCCTCCCAATTCTCGTAGACTTGTTTGTTGTACCTGTGATAAGGAGGATACAATAAGTCGTGAATAATTTACCTTGCCGGTTATAAGAGTTCTGTAGAAACAGCATTTAAGAAAAATAACCTGAGTTTTTATCAAAATTAAAAGGTTTCTAATTTTTTTGACTGATGATTTAAATAAAATATTTTAAGACGCTTATTTCTATTTTTCATTATAGGAGTACCATTTTTCTTCTTTTAACACCTGGATCCAATTCCACGTAGTATTTTTCAAGTCTCTTTTGGTTTTATGCCAAATTTTTAACTCTACGCGACCCATGCCGTGTTAGAGATGTGAATAAGGAACTATTAATATATATTTATCCAAATCCAACATTCACCTAAAGCAGGTGATGTTAAGCTTCACCTGCTCACTGTCACTTTAATAATCGTCTGAAGTTTATGAATAGCTGTATATTGATAAAAAAAGTGGTGTTCCAGGACTGAATAAACTGTCATTTAAGGTATCCCAGACCACCATATACATATATAGTTTAATATTACAAATGGACAGTGAGAACTTATTACTCCTAAATCGCCATGTAATAAATTACCAAGAAATTTACAAGGTCCATAACTTTAGAAAATACGAGCAGGGTTCAAAATAATATTAAAAATAAAACTTTAAGGCGATGTATTTTAAAGTTTCGTCATAAATTGTTGGGCGAGCGATGAGGAGGCGCGGCTTGTAATTTATCGAGTTTGGAAGGTGTTTCTTAAAATTCCGAAACTTCCGTAAATTCTTTAAAGTGTAAAATCTTGTCGGTTTCCGAGTGCTTACATCTTAATTGATCTCGATTACTCGAATTAATCATTAGATGAAATTATTTTTTTTAATTTAAGAATATCAATTATAATGCATAATAAGAAAAGGCCGTACTGTCGTTTCTTTAAGTTTTTATAATATTTGATTATATATATATATATATATATATATATATATATATATATATATATATATATATATATATATATAATCAAATATTATACATTCTCTAACACGGCATGGGTCGCGTAGAGTTAAAATTTTGGCATAAAACCAAAGGAAACTTGAAAAATACTACGTGGAATTGGATCCAGGTGCTAAAAGAAGAAAAATAGTACTCTTATAATGAAAAATAGAAATAAGCGCCTTAAAATATTTTATTTAAATTGTCAGTCAAACAAATGAGAAACGTTTAATTTTGATAAAAACTCAGGTTGTTTTTCTTAAATGCTGTTTCTACAGAACTCTTATAACCGGCAAGGTAAATTATTCCCGACCTATTGTATCCTCCTTATCACAGGTACAATAAACAAGTCCACGAGAATTGGGAGACCCGACAGGTCCATCGAGAAAGGTCACGCTAAATTCAAAAAAACGAAAAAGAGATTAATTTTTAACCGACTTCAAAATAGAAGGAGGTTATCAACTCGACACATATGTACGTATCTCGTATGCATTAATATTGGAACTTCAAAATATTTATGCATATTCTTTTACTAGGCCATCTAAACAAAGAAAAAACTGTATGTATGTGTGTCTTTATGTTTGTCCCATGTATTTCTCAAAAACAAATAATCGAATAATAATCGTGTGTTATCAGATATACGCATTGTCAGTTTATGTCGCCATTGATATAATTCTCAATAATAATAATATACGTGACATAATAATAATACACCTCATTAATATTAATACAAGCTGACGCGCACGTGCACACGCAAGCGTAAGCACGCACGCATGCGCACGGGTACGAATGCACGCACGCTCGCACGCAAGCACGCATGTACACATACACAAACACCCACGCATACGCACACGCACATGTACACACACGCACAAGCACAGCCATATGCTCACGCACGCACACACGCACACATGCACACGCACATGCACACCCATATGCTCACGCACGCACATACGCACACACGCACACACACATGCACACACAAAAACTATAGTTTGTTGATCTTTATGAAATAGCAATTTTTAAATAAGCCCAATTCGTACAAATAAAACATTGAAAGGTATTTATCCCTTAAGTTCCTAAAAAAATGACAATTAGTTTTGAATAAACGACAAATAGAAAACAAATTAAATACTATTGATATAAGTTGGTTCGAATATTATTTTATTAATTATGTTATTAACAAGACAGACATTCAAGACACAACAATTAATATAACAAATTGGAAAGTATTGAATAAGTTGTAAAAATAATTTAATTGATGTTCCACCACGTAAGTAAATTATCGTCTAAATGTAAACATCACATATGCACCATAGAACCATTTTTTTATCAAGTTAATTAGCCATTAATAGCGTAGCACGTTATCTAATAGGCGCATTCAATCATTAGTCTAAATAGCGTTAAAACAGAACGTTTGTTATAATTTTACCGGCGGCTTTAGCCAATGTTTAGCTATGATAATGCAATATTCTTATATTGAAGATAAACAATGAAAATTAATTTCGGGAATTATAAATATATATATATATATATATATATATATATATATATATAAAGATGTGTTTACTGGTATTCATTTCATTTGGTTCTAATATCTGATTTTCGTTAAATAATTCTTTCAGTTTTAATTTATTTTGCAGGTCTCTTGTCTGATCGACAAGAGAGTTTCATTAAATAGGTTTCCTGTATGGATGTATAGTTTTGATCGTCCAATCCTTTTCACCGTTTCCGTGGTTAAATTAATTGATGTGTCCTGGCAACTAGTTCACAGTTGTTGATGTGCTTAATGCGTTCATGGGTACAGTCGGGTTGTCGAAGGTATTCCATGTTTTTTTATTATTACAATAAAAAAATATGAAATGGAAAATATCTTCAAATTATTTTTGTCTGTTTTTGCTAATTGTGTTCTATTTATATTTCGTTATTTTCAGTTGATTAGTTAAGAGGGTAATAAGTCGTATATAGAGGACTATGTATTTGGAGTTTGTTTGTAGTAGATAATTTATATTAGCTATTAGAGACATGTCGTCTGATAACATTTTCTTGTGAGGTAGCTTACATCGGAGAAGTTGGGGAGCTATCGTTATTATATCTGCAGCCCTAGACAAAATGCATTCGAAACTTATCGATTCGCTTTTTACATTCATTAATTCAGCGTTAATGAATGTAGATTGCTAGACAAAGTTACGTGAACCTAATGAAACCTTATTCTATGCGTCTTGTTGATAAAATGTTAAGTATTGTTTATGGTTTCGTTGGCTAATGTCAAACGTTTAGTATATTATATATGGTCAAACGCTTTGTGTCAACAATAGTCGACTCGCGCGGCGATTGTTTGAAGTTTATTTAGTAATTGTTTTAATAGATACTAAAAGTATATTTTATTCAGTATAAGTAAGAAAAATCATATATTTTATCGTTAAAACGCGCAGTGGTTATTATTATCCGCGACTTTCATATTCTTTAAAGGGATAAGTTCTTATTAAATATTCGGTAAACTTTCACGTCTTTTATTTATAAGTTTATCTTGTTTTGTAGATTATTTGATTGAGTTGGCATTAAAACAAAGGACGAGCAAGGAGCAATTTTGCAAGTATTGTTTGGTTTATGGAAAGGTACATGACATAGAAATTATTTTTTAATGAAATAAAGGGTTTTTCATATCATACCACTTACATGTATATTTATTAAAATAGTTGTTTTCCAATTGTTCCAAAATAATCACATTTTTAAATAAATTAACACTAAACATAAATAATAAATCATATTATACATTTCATTATATTTAAAAATCACAAATCTTTATATAATTGAATACAATTTTTGTTTAAGTAAGTTCCCATTTGGTACGAAAATTTAAGGTGAATTAATGTGCCATTCCATTTGGCCAGCAGCTCACTTAGGCTGCTGAATGTCATGTAGACCGGTAATTGGATGGCACACTTTAGTTAGTGAGCCAGGCTTTAATTAAATGATTAATAAAACTAGATGACTGCGTCATACAAACATATGTCTAGAATATGATTATGTGTCGCCAAGTAGTTGCTTAGTTAAAGTAAGTAATGACTGTTGTCGCGGAATTTATATATTTTCTCATGAAGCAGGCCGAAATTTTTACAAAATAACAATAACAACCACCAATTAAAACTAATAACCACTTGTCACGAGTTAAAATTATTCACATTTAAGATATGTTATCATATTTTAACGTCATTACGTATACGCATAATATTTTATAAGCATGAGTTTGAACAGTGTTGGTTAATATATTTTTACATTTTTTATTGAAATGCTTTAAATCAATATTTCGAAACAATTAGTATATTTTAATAAAGAAATAAAGAATCACCAAAGAACAATACAACATGGATAAGTGGGCCTTTATGTTTAATTTAAATAATGCCTAAAAAGCACCCGACACACGGTCGCGATATTTTAATTCTCGACAATTCCTCCGTCACCTTTCCTATGACACGTAACGAAAAGAAAATGATATATTAACGGAAATAATCCGGCGTCGCGAACGTTTTACCCGTTTTGAGTGTACACAATAATGTAGGCATGCATTTATAGCTGATATACAAGCATGAAAAGTTGCTGTAATGAAATTATATGTCCTTCTAAAAAACAATAGACGAAGGTGAAAGTCACAGCTAAAACCATAATGATGTTAAGAGAAATGGCGGAGCAGTTTCAACAGTAACTACAACTTTGAAGAAAATATACGATTATTATATTGAAATTCGAATGAATATTTTTGCAACATCACCTTTCATTTTACATCTTTTGCGACATCATACATATAAAAGTACATATTTCTTCCGTGTTTTTTAATTTCTTTATTAAAATATACTAATTGTTACAAAATGTTGATTTAAAACATTTTAATAAAAAATGTAAAAAAATATTGACAGCATATTTTACATTTATTTGACACTATTCAAACTCATGCTCATAAAATCTTATCCGCATACGCAGTGATGTTAAAATGTGAAAACATATCTTAAATTTGAAAGTTTTTTATTCACAACGAGCGGTTGTTAGTTAATTGTTATTTTGGTGAAATATACATCAAAATTCCTTCTAACTAACTTATTTTTTAAAAATGCGCGAACACTTCAGCGTACGCATTACGGTATAACGCCTTATGCCCATACATTGGCGTTAATAATATGTTTATCATTTTTAAATAGAGAATATAATTATAGGGTTGCGAAATCGGCTCGTTTTATTTTTTAAACTTATATAATTACTCTGTGCTTTTACATAAAATATAAGTTATATAAGTATTTCTGACCGCGTTTGTGAAATTGATGTGTGAAAAAAATTTGTAGGCATGCAATTTTTTGTAAACGTTTTTATAAATTTTAAATATTAATTTAAAATTTATCATAATATATTTTATTATAATTATTAATATAATTTATTATAATTATTTTAAATGTAAAAGTTAGGCGTTAAGGTGTGTAACACACCTTAATGCCTAACTACGATTTCCTGCAACACTATTGAATTATGTTTTTGATATAATTATTTTCATACCCCAATCGTATACATTCGAAATAGTTTTCTTTTTCGATAGACCCTCTTAGATTTGTTTTAAATAATTCTCAAAATTTCAAGTTCTACATATCTTAAGTACATTGAATTTGAATGATTCTACATAGACAATTGCTTAATTTATAGGGTTTTCTTATTAAGGGATCTTTAAAAAATTACTTAGTTTTAATTGGGTTGAAATAAACGGCTTCGAAACTATTTTTATTACCCATATTGGCCATCGACCTCAAGTAACCTATAAATAAAAGGCCATTAATTGACATATAAAGTGACGTTTTTGAAAACATATTTTGCATGTTGATATTTACTTTTATTGCGCAACGTATGAAGAAAATTATTTACCGACAAAGAAAAGTATTTCAATATTGCTTTGATTATATATTCATTTCCTTTTATTAAAAGTTATCCTTTCTCTTTTCTCTGTTACTAATAAAAATATAAATTTTTCTTAAACGTAAAATTTCCTTGACAGCCTCTTTAGTCTGCCATAAGATTTAATTCTTCACATATAATCGTTTGCTTTACTCTAGCAATGACTCTAATATAAATTTATTCGCCTAAAGTATACCTGTATACGATGAAGTTTAATAAATAAGAATAAATCAACAATACTTATTTATGGTATTTATTTTTAGTAATCCTTGGAAAAATTGCTGGAACGGAACAGTTATCGAATCACTTTGGTGTCCGTGTCTTGATGTTCTTCGAAAGTGTTCGGCGCGTAATTATAGATGTGAAATATATAAGTTTAAAATTCGACGAAATCGTATAGGATATCAAATGATTATTTCGCAAAGCTCGAATTCAACAATAAATTTGATGATCTTTTTTTAAATTTATTTAAATATTTTTCACAAAAGGAATTAAAAATTTCCGTCCTGTCTTACCACTTACGGATTATTAAGGAAAATTTAAAAAAAATCATGGCTATTGAATTTTAGATATAGACTGAACGAAAATATCAGGACTGAAAAATTCTTGCAGGATTCTTTCTTCTTAACAATTTAATTGTTTATTTCCTCGCAAATGCTGAATTACTTTTGAAGAGAAAATCCCTGGACAAAAAATATTTCTTACGATCTAAGGAACAATTTTGAATATTTTTTGAAATCTTTGAACTGACTCAGTTGAAACCTCCTTCACTCAGCTTCACACGTACGTGATGTAATACGGCATTGGTGCAATAGATGACTAGTAGTGCGGCAGCTCTTTATATAGTCAGAGTGCTTTGCTATTAGACGTTTAAACAAGGGCTGATGGCAAGGAATACTACTTATTTAATTATAGCCTGCACTAGACTGAATTTTTATAAATATAATAATAATCTGTATTGCACACCTTGTAAAAATCCTAAGCTTTTAAATGACGTCGGTACAAAGTTTCATATAATTAAAGCATTTCCTCCAAATTTAAACTTAAATAACACTCCTTTACATGTCAAAATCTTAGAAAATATATTCAATATACATTCTACCAGTAAGAATCGTTACGCAAGTATTCAGTGTTGTAATCTTGTTTTTATCGTATTAAATCTTTTTTCGTACCCTTAACGATTTACCGCCCCTACGTAAGTACATAACTTTATAATGTTCAGAGTTGTTAGACCGCTCCGAAAAGGGACGGTTTTCAATCCCTTTTCTTGCTGAACCACCCACTCATCTTCCTTTAGAATCCACGGTCTCTTTTACCTACACCTATACAATTACTATGAACGAAACGGAGGAGCTATTTTCGTGGAGAGTTAATTTCTGTTGAATGAATCCAATGTGATTTTGAATGAAAAATCTCAAGTAGGTAGTATTTTTTTGTATATTCCTTAATTATTATTTTGCAAACGTATAAACACGTCTACGAAATAACGATATAGACGCTGTTAGGATTTATTATGAATCGTCCGTCCAAATTGAAGACAGCCCCCCTTCAGATAATCTACGGTCCTAATTCAATATCGTAAGCTAGGAATGCTTGTAATGCTGTCACACTATTTGGCCTAGCAACTTTCGTTTTCTTTGCTATTAATGTTTCAACAATTGCTCTGGCGCTTTTTACGTTCTCTTCTTTTCAATAAGTTGGTTACTCTAACCGGATGGAGGACGGTTTGACAATCAAGTGCTTTTAGAAAAGTATTCTTTTGTTTTTATTTCGGGGGACGGATTCTAAAAATAGTTAATTAACAATAAGTAAACACTAGCTGACCCCTGCGAAGTCTTCGCACTATATCGCCATCTAGCGTGTTCCAAGTATACAATTTGGCTAAGATATTTGATGTGTCGCCCACAGATGGCGCTCATGCCAATTGTTATAAAAATAATTTTTTTTATTAACAAAAATATTTTTTTCGAATTTTTTTATATTTTTCGCCCAAAGTAGAAAACATAAGCTTTAAGTGGGTATTTTTTTTATTTTTTTTGGTGCAGTAGTTAAAGAGATCGAGCCGCTCGACCAAAAAACACCTTTTAGAAATAATATATTTAGATAGTAAACTAGCTTTGACCGAGGCGTTCGCCTATGTGGAAGAGGGAAACAAATGGAGATATAATTAAAAAAAATATTTATTGTAAAAAAAATAGATCTTAGAATTAAAACAAATGACATGAAAAAACCTATGCTTTACAACGGATAGCCGTAGTATGATACGTATCCCTGATGTTTCATCACGTTTATTTATTTATTTATCACCTATGGGGAAAAACAGATACAAGTTATAGTGAGTTTTTCAGTATTAGAATAACTTGTATCCTCCTAAGTAAATATTGGTACAATACATTAAATATCCAGAAATTTTATAATACTTTAAATTAAAATATAAAACGTGTAATATTGGTAACCAAACAAAAAATATTGAAATTATTGAAATCAACCTTCCATTTAAAATTCACTACAATAGTTAGAATCAATGGTAATAATTATCCTATTTACACGGATTAAAAAAAAATAACATGTGTTAATCCTTTCAAAGGACTAATGGTTGTATGGTATCCATTTAAGTGACTGCTTGTGTTGACGTAATGAGCTAGCGAATATATCTATAGAATGAAATATTCTGTGCGATCGTCACAAGGCCTGCGTAGTGGTACGCGGGGACCAGTATTACTGCAAGCAATAGATAGATACAAAAAACGCAGGTCTACGTGTCGCTCTCCCTGGCACACGAAACTGCAACTGATACACTATATCGGCGCAATCGTAACGACTATGGCAGATATTATAAAGTACAACTGGTCCTTATTCTTATACGTAAATGTAACTAGACTCACCTCACCTGCCAAACAGCAACGGTATTTTTAAATTGCACGTTTGTCCCGACAAAGACCATTCCAAATAACCAAATACAAGACAATCCCAGATAATAGAATTCGAGGACAAAGTCAGCGTACAGTAAAGGATGGTTACGGCCCCGCGCATTCCAACGCTTCGGTTCGACTGCGGCACGGGCGGCGGTGCCATCATCCAATACGGCGCGCGGGGAATTCTGGATGCTTTGGCGGGTCGGTGACGAAAAGGGACGAGAGCAAACGGCGGGGCCGTTTTGGGCAGCCTACGGGCGTCGGGTGCACGACTTCCGCGGCGCATGCTGTCTCTCTCAGCGACTGTCTCTCTCTGTTGCGGCGTATTGTCGCAGGTTTTATGTGTTGCAGTGTTTGTTTAACGAGTGTATAAAATGGCGTGCCACGATTCGAAAATCATTCAAAATTCCTTACCTGGACTTCTATTATATTACATCGTATTCTGTACCTGACTTCAAGATAGTGTTTGCCTTAGTACTCGCTTCGTATACTTATGTTCATGCTATTGTTTTAAATGGAATGATTCATCTCCATAAAATATATACAGTAAGCAAATTTCTACGGAGATTGGTTAAATAGTTTATGTGTAAAAGCAGAACAAACAAAACACGAATAAACTAACTTTTATCTTTATGATATTACTTTACCGTTTTTCTCAATATAACTAGGATTTTACCGTGATAGTGTTAAATTCCATTTTAAATTCAGAGACAAAGATGATAGGATTTGAGAGAAGGGGGGTATTTCGTAAAGAACCTAAGAAATACGCTGTTGGTACACAATAGGCTTTCGATCTACGCAATTGTATGGGCAGGCCACACAAAGATATTAAATATTTAAAGATCATATAGGAAATAATTTAAAAAATTGCAATAATTTTTTGTTCATAAATTCTAATATAGATACCAAACTTTTTCATACAAACCTGGGTGATATATATATATACAGGTTCTTGCACTTTTGAATTAAAATTATTTTAAAAATTCGTACGTAAGCTCTGTTCTTCTCCCATTTTAACACGACTTGTTTCTCTGTGTGTCGTCATATTTTCCATATGAGTAAGGATGATGCAATACTAAACATGACTCAGCCAGCGTTGGTTAAATCTAGGTTTATATGGATGAAGTCTGAATGTCCATTGATTGTAATTATATTTCGTACTCTCTCCAGCTGTCTTAAGTAATTTTAATTTTACCTGGATACTGAAACAAATTTCTAAATTTTTAGTTAAATTCCTACTGTAATCAAAGCAGTGAGTCTAAAGACAATTTGAAGAAATATTAAAAAGTACACAGTTATTAATCGATTCAAGTCGATATATGAATAATAGAATATACTCCTGGATAATATTTTCTAGTATATACACAACTAATGATGGTAAGAAGAAATTATTATAGAAACATAATTACAGCTTTTGAAGCATTATTTGAAAATTCACTCAAAAAATAATCTGGACAAAGAAGGTTAAGAATAGTTTATTTAATAATACTAAAAAGACGTAGTTTGAACTTAATCTTTTTATGAAAGGACTGAGAATCTATCGCAGATGTGATCGTCAGTCAAACGACAAAAGAAAATTCACATATTTCATTTGTTTTTTTTTTAAATCGCATTTTGATTTATTTTCTGTTGTCAAACTACTTATATTTACTTTAATTTTTTTTAAATTTTATTTAGTTTCAATACAACATTTTCACCCAATAAACTATTTATCATATAAATATTTTCTGCAATAAGATTGTGATCTTTGCACAAATATTGCTTTAGTATTTTTATAATATAGCAAGTTAATTTTATATAACCATTCAATTTTCCGCAACCACTTCATTCTAATAAAGAAAGTCATTTGATTCAAAGTCCCATCATAAAAGACAAAAGCTCTGCAAGCCCGCGTAAGGAAGTGGATAAAAAATTCAAAGCCCGATTTATATTGCGTTTCATAATTCTGACATAACACGGCCAAGAACAGCAGGCGGACCCCGCCCTAGAGTACCACCCGCTCTCACCCGACACGTGTTTCGCTCACTTGTTCTGTCATAACACATCCGTCACGTGCGAACCGAGTCGTGTATACAGTGGTTCCGCTCCGTGCTAAAGGGTTAAAATATTAGATAGGCCACCAAAATAATTATAGTACACAACGTCGAATCATCTGTATAAAATTTTTTTGTCTTTGCAATAAAATTATGATCTTTTCATGTCTCTTTGTTGCTTTTTATAATTTTATAATAAACCAATAATTTTCCTGCAGTAATATTTAGGTTGTACCATAACATCTTTACTAAAATGATAAAAGTGAAACGTTTTTTTTATTTGTTTGTTTTTCTTTCATACTTATAAGATTTCGCAGATTTCATAAAATTTGTATAAAGAAAATGAGTATTCTAGGTTGAGATATAAACTATATATAACTATATAATTATTTACGGGATTAGAGCAATGAATAAAGATACTAAAAAGTAATGTCCGCCTAAGTAAGACTGAATGCATTACCAATCATTTCATTCTTGTTCAAACGTCTAATTAATGCAAACTGTTAACATGCGAAATCCTGGGTTAGTTACTAAACGAAGTTTTATTCGAGGCTCGTGCTTGGCGCGCCGTAATACATCGAAACAAATATTAAGTCAGAGCTGGCAAATTATGATCAACAAAATTCTTACTTCATAATTAAATAACAGGCCTAATTGAAATCGTTACCAGTTCCTTTCAAAAGAAAGTTATTTAAATTTTCCCAATATTATTGCGACAAAATATATTTATTAATAAAATATATCAAGAAATAGAATAGACGAGAATAATCACGATTTAATAGCTACAAGATGGGAATTTCCAACATTATATCGCATTCCTTAATATTGATAGTCCTCCACGGAGAGCTTTCTCATGATATTTCCTTTTTTTCAGCGGTCTGTATAGCAGCATAACTAGTGGTATAAAAAATGTTGTAGATCTGGTGAGACTAGAGTAGCTAGTTTCACTCTCGTCCTTTTTTCACTTCCAACTTGTCAGTATCAATTGATGTGTCCAAATTATCCCCAGTTTTTCTAGTAACGTGGCTGAATTATGCCAGTGTTAACAGTGGTTAGCCGTTATATGACGTTTATTTCTCTTATGATTAATAGGCGCTGTTCAGAGTAGCTGTAGCATTTTTCGTCAGCGTCATATTATATCAAAAAATTGATGAATGAGTGTTCACGTCTCAAAAATGGAAAACACCAAGCACGGGCAATTATCGATATTTAC
The DNA here is from genome assembly GCA_039881145.1 of Druceiella hillmani. NCBI lineage: Eukaryota > Metazoa > Arthropoda > Insecta > Lepidoptera > Hepialidae > Druceiella > Druceiella hillmani. The sequence continues at coordinate 3,106,748 of JAYKKI010000065.1, read as the reverse complement.
TTACTTTACTCTTTTTCCGTCAAACTGTGTGAGGTTTTTTAACGTTAAAGTATAAACGGTGTATTTCTGAGGCATTTTTATGGTCTTTATTGGTAATATGTCGCCTTGTGCGATAGCTCTGATAAGTATCTCTCAATATCAGAGCTATGGGGTGAAAGTAATCGTAAACTCTTTATTCCGATTTATAATTTCAGGAACCTGTGAAACAAAACAAAAAACTTTATATTCCTGCCCTAAATTTTGAAAAAAGCTCAAATAGTTTATATTAACTGTGACTTATTTCGATGTGTGTATTCTTGATCGACAAATTACAATTGCAAAATTATTCTATTTCGTTAGGAAGTTCATATGTGCGTTGCAATATGGATAATCCGAGAAAAATTTAAAGCGGTGTTGGCACGATATTGGCACTAAATAATAAAATAAAATTATCTCACTTTTAGATTTACAAGTCTGTCTTTTCACGTACTGGGTATACGTACTACTAGCTTATAGAAACTACATGCATTCTGTATTGCCAAACATTTTACATTATTTCAAAAATATTTGTTGAACATTTGCGTCCCAATATTATAGACTAAACCAGATCCTATGAAGGAAGGAAAATATGCCGGATTGTCGGAAATCCTCCGCCAATGCATGCATTTAAATGTGATTTTCATTTAAAAATATCTTACCTAATTCCGTTTATAACTTCCTCATTTACACATTCTACCTTACTCTGTCCTCCATATTATTGTTAATTTTTTTTTGTTCGTTGTCATAAATGAATTTTGGCATTTTATTAGTATAATTATTAAATCTATTTTGATGTAAAAACCGATTTGAAACCAATACCGCACCTATGAAACAATCACTCCCAAAGTGGCGACAATTTCAATGGAAGTAACTTCAAACTTCAATAACTCCCAAAGTAATTTCAAACTTTAATAACTCCAAACATTCGAAGTATTTTCAAACTTCAATAACTCCAAAACAATCACTCCCAAAATCACAAACACAAACAAAACAAACAAAACTCGAAGTAATTTCAAACTTCAATAACTCCAAAACAATTACTCCCAAAGTGGCGACAATGTCAATCGGAGTAATTTCAAACTTCAATAACTCGGTTGAAAATATATATAGCACCGCCACCTTAGTCTCATTACAAAGAGGAAGAAGTTTATACTATATATCCTTTTACCAGGAATTAACATTCGTGGTAGAAGGATGTCGCGAACTACATGCGCGCAAAGTAAACCATCGATTCTATAACATAAATTTGACATGTGCAAGAAGCATCCAAATAGTTTTCACACCACTACCCTGTATTCAATAAATATATAATTAAAAAGAAATGAAGGACAAAAAAAAATTTAATTTCAATATATTATACATCAAAATTTCCCTAAAAATAATTGCGGCATTGTCCAACGCGCTATTACTTTTTTAGCTTTGTGTTTTTTGTCTTGCGATCCACCACCCGTTAAATGTTAAAACTGATTTTTTCATCTTTCACTGAGAGAAATTGCGTTTCAAATAATCAAACTGCCCTAAGTAATTAGTAAAATATACATTAAAATAAATAAATAAAACTTTAAAAAAATATTTTATTTAATAAGGTTAAGTCACATAAACTCATCAAATCATCAGATTTTAGAAAAGCGAATAATATTATTTATGAACTTACCTTAACATCATTACGCAATAAAAAACTGTCTTTCCTTTTACAGAGCACACACTCTCTTGTAGTAGCTTTATTATTTTCAGTTAAATAAATCAAAGGTTACGCTTCACAAACAAAAGGCAAATTACAAAAAAATGTTTTTCAGCCATTGTTTGGTCACGCTGTACACGTATTTGCATTAGGATGATATATTTGTGGTATTTATGCGCAAGGGATGGGTTTCGGAGAGGGCCGAGGGGCGAGTGGGGGTAGATAGCACGGCCAGCGGATGCGGGACAAATGCCTTTCATTTTTGTGTGAATGGGGCCGTGGGATTAGCAAGCTGTCGTACGTGGCTCACCAAGCACTCTGCTATTTTGTCATGTTTGAATTTCCTTATGTTTTGCGAAATACGGAAACGTATGTGTTCTCAATAAAATGTGATTTTGATTAAATAAACAGTATACAATGTGAGTATAATTATTGATTCTGGTAAGTTGTTTCGTTAAGAACTGGTTTCTATTTTTATGATTTACCCTGTTCAGTAATTGTCTATGTCAATGGATTAGATCTTAAGTCAACCGGGTTGATAACATGTCAGCAGATGTGGGGTTTGAGTAGATTAGTTAGTAATATATGAAACTTATTTTCCATTTAATATGCTTCAACTGAATGGAGAAAATTGACTTTAATAGAATGTAGAGTTGATATATCTTTGGGGAGCAAACGTACTTATTTATTTATTTCTGCAAGCTTAGAAAACTAACATCTTGCAGCCAACCACAATGAATTGGATGAGAGTATTAAATGCTGTGGCAGACTGTAAGTTATTTTTAAACATTAATTCATTCTACTTAAAAAATAAAATGTGTAATAGTATGTGGTAATAAAATAATATTAATTAAAAACAAAATCATAACGACACTGTAGTAGTAGGGAGGGACAAGGATGGATTATAATGGAAGGGATTAGGATCTTCCAAATTATGGTAGGTAATATATTTTCAGACGACTTTTGAACACAGATAACGAGTTTGCACTATAAGGGTGTACTTATTTTTGGATCGTAGTTCGAGGTCGTGGGATGACAAGTATAGGAATCTAGATTTAAGGTATGTAGGTGTAACGGGATTATTGAGAATATTATATACAAAACATAGAAGATGAAGGTTGCGTCGATCACGAATCTTTAACCATTTAAAACGTGAACGCTATTCGGATATATGGATAAATTTTTTAAGACCGAAAATGTATCGAATACCAGGTTTTGAAGTCATTCTAATTTATTGAGTAAATGTTCATTTAGATTAGAAGAGCACACACACCCGTAATCAAGAATAGACACAAGTAAAGTTTGAGAAATTTGTATTTTAGTTCGCAGTGGAAGAAAATTTTGAAGCCGTTTGAGAGAGTGTATTTTGAAGAACGTTTTACGACTAACATCATTTGTTGAGAATGCCACGTGAGATGTTGGTCGTGAAGGAAGTGTAATAAAATACAAAATAGCAAAGATGCGGTGATAGCATGTTTTTGCTGCGCAGTTTGTTATGAAATTATATGAAAAACGTCAACAGAACCGTCGCGCAACCGCTACATCAACGTGGCTATCCGAGACAACAAATGGTAAGTGCGCTGGCGTAACGTAGACAGGAAATAACACGGCTAATGACGTTATATTAAACATGTTTCTAGAAAACGGGCATCTAGAAAGCGGAGGGTGAGCATCTCATGGCGGCTTGGGAGACGATACAATATTTGTATATTTTTACTAAGCGGTGTGGTGCGAAACAAGGACGTCGAATGTATAGGACTTTATAATTTAGTTCATAGTAATAAAAAATACAGGTTTGAAGACAGTCATTTGGAGAATATTCCAAGAGAATTTAATCAAAGTCGTAAATATGATTGTTCATTTGTCCATTACTATTTATCACAACATAAACTTATCACGAATTATAAAAACTATATTTTAATACCTTTTATTCGTAAATCTAATGGAATTAAAAACATGTATTATTTTAGTTTTAAGGGAACAACGTGATAGAATCAACCGTCATCCCTTCTTATGTGATTACGATGGCGACATGATGCCCTAACAGCGTCGACTCCTGTCCCAATGGAACTCTCGATGAATTAGCGAAATGTCCGCTATTTATTGCCATAATGTTATACGCATTTTCTATAATAAACCGCATTGTATTTTAAAATTGCGCATTAGAATTCTTCCTTTTTGTTCTTTGAAAATCATATTCTTGCAATGAGTTGGATTTAAAAAGATTTCAAAGAAAAGTCATCATTTTAAATTAACACATGAAATATGGGATCATCTATGCCTGGCAATGATGTCGGTAGTAATATTGTTTTTCCAAGTGAATATTTACCATAAAAGGCAGAATTATTTAAAATAGCATTATCATTTAAATGACCATAACTGCTTATATTTCTAAATAAAAATGTATAAAATAGTACAAGAATAGCCATTAGAATTTTATATATATGAGGAGAAATTCGTTTCAAAGTCAGGAGGACATTTAATGGCTATCTGCTTTCTTTTATGCTGCCCAAGCAATTGAAGAAATTCCATATTTCTCTGCAATTAGCCTAAAGGCTAGTTGCATCTCCATGTATATACATAAAGTGAAGTATACCCCACGTTTCTTTACATGGACTCCTTATAATTGATCTTACTTTAGAGCATCCAATGCAAAAGTGACAAGCAATTTTTAGCAACAGTTTATTATATATCTGAAAAAATATTATAAATAAGCGAAGGACGAGGTATAGCGGTATATTGCTTTATGTGGTAAATATATATATAAAAAAAAAAGAAATATATATATATATATATATATATATATATTTATGTATATTGGTTTTACTTGGTTAATGTCGCATGCTCTTTTCACGCAACTTGTTATCCGCAGATATATACGCCAGGAAAATATGCATTCAGTATGTTAACAAAAAGAGATAATCACCAAAACTCACAAAGATTACTTTTAGAATTATCTAATACATATTTAATTTTGTTATTTTTCAGTGTACATATTTAATTTTGTCATTTTGTATTAAAATGATTTTGAATACAAATGAAAGATTTTGTAATGTATGTTCTTACAGAAAAATTAATGATCGTGTACGGATGCCCTAAATATTGTTTTTAAATAATTACGTGGTACTGAAAACGACTTCAAACGTGAGTTCAAAATCTCAAATTTTACATAGTATCTGAAGTCACATTATGATTTAAGAGCTATAGCATTCGCTAATATCCACACAGCCGCTATCAATATTATGGCCATCTTCACCCCAAGTTGTTCCGTCATCATTGGGAACTATTTTTAATAACGTTTTTTTCATTTTCAACCATCACTTTGTTTGTGAAATCTCCACTGACGTTCTCCATTATGAACATCCATCATTACAACACGCAAAACGTAAGCGAAGTGAGCTGAGCAAGAAGAAGCATAAAAATTATAAATTATCTCAACAGCAAAGAAGAATGATGCAATACATCATTTATTTATGAGCTATGCAAAAACATTTAAGAAACCTATATTTAAGCAATAGGTTGACTTAAAAATAGAACTCGCAAAATAATTTTCAAGTGCAAAACAAAGAGAGATAGAGAGCTTAAAAATATGGATGATTTACAATCAGCAGCAATTTTTTCATCTGTATATTCATTGGTTACTATTTATAATTTTATTGAATCAACCTATGAAACAAGCCATGACACAATAAAAAATCTATGTAGATAAAGCCGGTTCACCAGATATTTAACCTGTAATTGTGTAGGGCTAAGTAATGAACAAAGTGTTAATGTCACTACAGCGTATTCAACTAACCAATTGGTATTCCAGATAAAAATAATTCCTATTTGGTACGAGATACTTAGTTTCTGAGTGACGGTCAATAAATAGAATATTTACATATGAATCAATATATATTAATACCATAATAAAGTGTAACTAATTAATGAAATATTTAGCTTTCACATAGCTCTAAGTAGTCCCGAAGTATCAAGAATTCTTTTTAAATAATAACTTTTTAAAAATTATATTTAACGCATCGCAACTGATACCTTCTACCATCTATACAAAATGGCTATATTTTTTAGTTCCTTCAATTACTAATTTGTTCAGTTTTGTTGGGATACACCTAAATTGGCATCATTATGAATATAGGAGCTTAATTTGACCATTATATTAAGACTGATTAACATGAGTGATACTAATTGTTATAATATCTTCATTATTTGTATATTTGTTGTAACAAATTTAAACAAGAAATTAATCTACAAAATACAATTTTTTATTCAAGTATGCATCTTTTGAGAAGTAAATTTGGAAAAAGGACGTTACGCTATACATTAATAATAAGTAGGATAGCAAATCAATTAGCAAATTAGGAGTAAATCCTAAAATATTTTCTAAAATTAAATATAATTATTCTTTGACTTCAGTTGATAGTAAAATAAAAATTATATATGTATCGATAATATGATATTTGTTTATGGTTTTATAAAGGATAAATAGTATTCTTCAATATATATGAAAATAATTTGAGGTGTAACTTGGGCTTAGTGAAAAATAAATATTAAATACATAGCAAATCGTTCTTTTAAGGTTTGTATATCGTTAATTTTGTGTCAAGCTTTATTATTTTTATCTTTAATGTGCAATATTGCTACTATTTTCTTTTATGCCGCATTCAATTCTATAACCTTTGCCTTTTTCTCAATAGCCTTTAGATTGACTTAATTCCTATTTTTATGGAGCTGCTGTAATTTCTCTATTTTTGTTCTCAATATTTATAAAAAGTATTGCTAAAATTATTCATTCTGATTATCATTTTTATACAGATGACCTTCAAATTTATGTCTACATACCCTGCTACTATCCGAAACACCATCTATAATATTAACATGGTCACATCTGATTGGTCAGTCAATCAAATCAATTGAAACTAGACTATAATGATTGAAAATCTGAGGTTCTCCCAAAAGTTTTGCTGTTAATCGTATTAGAGCTAATGCTAAACGGTACAGTGATTACTTTTTCTTAACGGTCTCAGATCTGCCTACAAATCGTTTAAAATCTTAGCTGATCTCCTCAAGTATATAATGTTAGTCGCCGAATCTTCAACAACTTAAATTGTTCAACCATCTTCAACATTCAAAGTTCATCCTTAATAAATACTCATCAAATATCAACATTCAAAGTTCATCCTTAATAAATACTTTCACCACTCTTGCTTGAAGTGCTATCCTGACCCCAACGAAGATTATTTATGTAAAAGAATATGCTTTAAAAATGTATTTATTGGCTTTTTACTTGGCTTGAGAAAATACGACCATATTTTCGAGTTTAGGTCACATTTTATCTGGAAGGAAAAACGTGACTGTGGCACTTTAAATATTTGTCGTCTTCTCTGGACTAAACTAATTATTCAATATATTAATAAATTGAAAAATTAGTTTAGTCCATCTTATCTCAATTCTAGATTTAAAGTATTACATAATTTTGGGTTACGTTCCGAATCCCTCCAAACTTTCTTTATTCCCAAACATAATATCTTCCATGAGTATTATACATTCTGCTATTCCCTGGGATAAACAAGATTCAACTATTAAAAACATATCGTCGATTTATATTTTCAATAGAAATCTGAAAAAATGTTCTGATATTGATGTCCATGACTCCCATATTCCTTTTCCTTCGATCCTATCTATTTTCACCATCCACGTTAACACCTGTATTATTATTGAATATATTTGGCGTTAATTTTGTAGAAATTCATTATTCACAATTAAATGAAACTACGTGATGTAGTATTACTTCTACTTTATTTAAGTTCTTTACCATGACCTAGGTTTCATTGTATTACAACATCTTCAGGTGGGCTATTAGCAAAAATTAACTCTTAGGAACATACAACAACTCGTATTATTAGCAAACATAGTTATTATTCGGTTAATATTTATCACATATTTATATTTTTAACTATTATATTATGATGAATACTTAATTTTAAAATGTCTCTCTGACAATCTATTACAGTTTCCTATAACACTCGTTCCCAACTTCTAAAGTTTTAATTGACTCGAAATGATTACTCATATAGTAACAGGTTCACCAAATGTATTAATACACTGAAGTCTAAATAAATAAAAAAATAAATCAATATCACAAAGTTCTTCGCAGCCAACTTGCGATATCTGACTCGAGCTCTTTATATAATCAGTAACGCTCTCTATATTTTTCTTATTAAGTACATATTTCATACATTCAGTTTCAGGGCTTTCCGAAACTGTAAATATAGCAATAGTTCTTTAACGTCTGATTCGTTTGATTTGCGATAGGCGATTGACGCGTGTGGAACACGCGCCAAGCCGGGCGTGACATTGGAGGGGCGTGCGCGATGCTGTGCGACGTGAGTTGTCTCTTCCGGTGACCCTACTGCTCTTTGCGGGAGCATTTATATTTTGATCTGGAAAAAAGTTACTTCTATCATTCGACGTCACTAATTTACAAGAGCGTTGAACGTGATCAGCGGTTCGAACGCATTATTTTGTATTAAAAACTAATAATAAAAATTTGATTTCTTTTCTTTTTATTTTAATGCATAACCTTCATATCGAACGTCTTTTATTTTCCAATGAGGTATTGACAATTTGTTTGTAGCGAACAATTAATTATTTAAATGTTATACTTTTTGGTAATGATAAGGTTATATATCCAGACAGGTTTAATATCAGCGCCTTACGAAATTTATCTTCGTTAAAGCTTTTTCAACATCATGTCGTGGAAAATTTTACAAAGTTCTTAATAATTAATTTTTATTAATCCTAGTAAAGTTTGTAACGTGATCATGAAATGCAAGTGTAGATTCGATAAAACACCAAGAATCCACACAGGAGATACAAGCAAGAAAACGAAACCTGTAGACAACAGGTTCAAATGTAGAGAAAGGTGTATGAAAATAAGTTATTTACACATAATTCAACAAAAGATAGCTCTAAATGTTAATTTACAAATGTATTTCACTTGAAAGTCAGTCTTTATTCTCATTTAACACTATCAACATACATAATATATTGTGTATAATATACTGTGCATTATGTATTGCGCACAATACTTTGTATAGAGTACAAACATAGTGATGCTTAATACGTATATGTTAGACAAAATTTGAATAACTGTCTAGTAAATATTTATCACCAAACCGTTGCAACACTAGATGGAATGCTCCATGATAATAAAGATTATATATACTTAATTGATTTGAAATATTTTTACAAAGATAACTAAGTTTAAGGGAAATCCTATAAATATTTTGAACAAATATTTATGATTAAACACTTTATTATTCGTCTGTCAATCTGTCAAGGCCGCTTATATCAGAAACGGTAAAAGGTATCAAACTTGGATTTTTACCAAACAATAAGATCCATAACCTTATAGTACTTTAAATACAAGCTTCTAACATAATGCCGTGAAAATATATGGCCTTTTATACATCATTTAATTTGATAGTGATTCACTCACCAAAACTACCAAAGGGATAATTCTCGTTGATAGATAATCTTGAAATTTGATACGAGGGAAAGTAAAAATAATAAAAAATTCAGAACCAACAAGTAAATTCAAAGGTAAATCCCATGGCGCAAATAAAGGAATAATCCTGAAATTATAAACTTTTGATTCTATGTTGTTCCATTTTTCTCTTTTTTTCATAAATTATAAATAATGAACAGAAAAAATACATAAAGATATATTAAAGACACATTTACTGCATAAGTCGAAGTTAAATAAAACTACATAAGTATCACTTACGGAAAGGGAACAGGAATATTACGATATTATTCTAAAAATTAATGACCAATTGGGATATTGAATAATAGAATCAATATGCAATTAGAGTCAAAACTCAATATATATTTACATTTAGTATATTATGTAATTTGGTTAAACGGATTGTAAAGATTTTTCATACAACTTTATATGTTAGTTAAGAGGATTAGTTTATTTATTTATTTTTAAGCTTCAACATTTGGAAAACTTGTTGGTGCATGAACATTCTTTTCCAGCTATTCAAAACACTAGACTTTGAGAGCTTAGTGTTCGAGAAACACTGGAATAGACTGTCAGCGAGATATCATAAGATTAATTTTAAACATTATTTATGAAAACACAAATCGACAATGCATTTCGAATATTATGGTCGAGTTTATTTCAGAGTTTGGTAAACTATACGCTGAAGTAGAGTAACGAGTACTCCACTCGTAGAAGATAACGTCATGTTAGGGAATAAAAAGAGTGAGAAGAGATTAGGAAATCAATACGAAGCCACGAGCCCATAGGACTTTCAAATTGGAATATAATTGAGTCAGACCACAAGGATTCTTCAAAGTATTGAAATTAAGATATTGAATATGTAAATATTTAATATTTTAGAACAAGTTTAAAAATATAATTTAACTAGCTGACCCGTGCAAAGTCTTCGCACTATATCGCCATCTAGCGTGTTCCAAGTATACAATTTGGCTAAGATATTTGATGTGTCGCCCACAGATGGCGCTCATGCCAATTGTTATAAAAATTAATTTTTTCATTAACAAAAAGATTTTTTCCGAATTTTTTTATATTTTTCACCCAAAGTAGAAAACATAAGCTTTAAGTGGGTATTTTTTTTATTTTTTTTGGTGCAGTAGTTAAAGAGATCGAGCCGCTCGACCAAAAAACACCTTTTAGAAATAATATATTTAGATTATCCTTAGCGATAAACTGCAATATACTTGTTTCGTATTTTTTTTCGAAGTGAATACCATTATTAATTCGCTTTTAGAATCACAAAGAATAAAATTAAAGAACATGAAAATAAAATAACGCCCAATGTTTCCTTCAAATGAGAAAGAAGCATTAAAAAATATTTCTCTTTTACCTTGGTAAAGTTTCTAACACATATTAAAATATTCGAAATTTTTTTCACTTTTCCTGAGACAGCTCTCATATCAATTATGTGTTGAAATGTTCAAAGTACTCTAAAAATTTTACCTGTTTCGAAGGTTGTCAAGAATACTTTACTCCATACTGTCGAGAATACTTAAAATTGTTGAAAATTATTTTGACGGCTTTCACAGAATTTGAGAAGTCTCCTGAATTATGAAATCTTGAAATTGTTTTTAGATCATTATATTTCTTTGCGTTATGAGTTTGTGTCTATTGTACTTACGAAATTCCCTAGGTTGGAAGTAAAGTACATATTTTTTTAACTCTGTTCAATTCTATGATTACGGAGTGAATCCTTGAATTATGGAGATATGCTCTAAATCAGAATAACTTTAAAAGTTATGTACTGCAAAACCTATGTAAATATGTATCATATTTACTTCCGATTTAAGAAACTATATATTTTTTTATTGTTAAATGGTCCGAAAGTCAGAAATCAAGCTTTTTAAAGCGCTTTTACTAGCTTAATTTGCATATAACACATATAATTGAATTTGTTAAGTCAATTTTCACGCACTGTTAATGATACAATAATATGATATCATCGAGATGACAAAGGAGGGAGTTGAACTGCTTAATCGCTAACAGTAAATATATCGTATATGGGCTCGTTTTATTTGTCAATGAGTTCAGCGGTTAAAAATCGTATTTTTTTGGTTTTTCTTAAAACTATAAGTTTTCATGTTATATAATATCTTTAACAATATAATATACCCTTTGATTGTGAGCATTACTGTGATTGTATTCGAAATACAAATATAGAATTAGAGTATAAAAATTGTATTTTTAAAGTTTTTATTCAAAATGTTCATAATTCTATTCTGCAATAAAGCAATAGATTCAAAACGAATTAAAACCTGATTTTTTACTATTTTCAATTACTTGTCTATTTTAGTTACATTGTCTTGCTTCAAACCAAAATACATGTTTTTCGAACTCTGTTCCATCCTATGACCATGGAATGAATACTTGAATTATGGAGACATTCTCTAAATCAGAAAGATTTCGTAGTCTATATTAGGTCCTTCCCATGAATTCGTTTTTGCGATTTACTAATATATGGACAACTTTTTAGGTTCATGTTATATCACGTACTTGCTATTACTAATAATTAGATAGCACCTCTCGTGATTCCCATATTAATATGTTAACTTAGTCAGGCTCTCAGAGTATGACTTTCGCATGCCAGAAATCTGTTCGCAGATGCCTTGCGGTTTTTTTCTCTTATTAACATTTATTAACAACAGTCCTGTGACGTCGATGCCAATAATTTCCCAGTACAATACAATTTATTTCCTTGTCTACTTCAGTCGTAGTAATCCGAGTAAAGCTTATAAATAAAAATAAAACATTGTTTTTTTAATAATCAATTAAACTATAAATATAAATTGTTTTCAGGAAAGGAATATCTAAAAGCAGTTATAATAGTGTCGTACATCAGTGAAGACCCTTTTTTAAGAGCAACCAGCATCAAGTTGGAATTTTATTAAGGTAAAATATTAAGAACACTGACCTTTAGGACATAAGGATGTGTGAAATGGAAAAAAATATATATTCAGTATAATAAATAATGTATTAAAATAAGAGAAACCCGAAATAAGATTCGCTTTTGTTATAATGGGTAACTTTTTTAATTCTTATGAGTTTTAGAAACATGACGATAGTTTTTCGTAAATGAGAAACACTGAAAGCAAAATTTTAAAAAATAACTTCTTTGTAATTCTTTTCACTAATTTAGTAATCGGGTTTTAAATTAACATTTAAAATATATTAAAAAACATACGTGTATTCAATGTTGCATATTTCGTGACAATTAATATCAAAAATATATCAGCATTTTAAACGTATCGATGCCCTCCATTCGAAACACGAGCTGATCTTGATCCACCGATACATTTCTTGCCCAGTATCATCAGTATTGTACCACGATGTTAAAGTACTTATAGTTTTCTTTTTAAATAGCTGTATAACATAAAAGCTTTACGTGCATTTTTATTTCGATATAAACGGAATATGGACGTTTCATATTATGAATACACGTCAGTTTTTATATTTGGTACTGATTTATTTTTTCATATGTTTCCAGAATATTGTCTTAAAAAATAAACTACATTAGTCAAGAATAGTAGTAAAAGCGTCAGGAATAATTATGGTACGCTGATTTTACTCCTGATCTTTCCTGTACAATATTATTTTATTTATTTATTTATTTATTTATTTATTAACTTTTATGTATATTACATATGGCGGAATTTTTATTGAAATTTAGTTGGTAGACTGTAAGAGATTTTACAAAGAAAATTCTTTAAAGCACGTTAGACAAAACAAAAATTTTAAAAAAATAAAAAAGTGAAGTAAAAAAAAACTATTGAAATGATTTGGTATGGGAAAGACAGAAAAGGACAAGGACACAAAGTAAAATATTTCAGGAGAGGCAAGACTTTTTCACTCGATCTTTGAAAATATTTAGAGACATGATTTTTCTGACATCAGGATATAGGTGATTCCAAATTTTTGCTGCTTGGACAGTGAAGGATTTTTCGTAAGTAGTAGAGGTATGTTTAGGAATAAGTAGGGTGAGTGAACTTTCAGATCGTAGCCCAAGGCCGGGGGATGACAAATCTTTAAATTTGCCACTAAGATAATTTAAGCTGAGGATATTTTAATATATTGAAAAGAAGTTTATGTGAAGTTGGCGTCGATCACGGATCTTCAGCCATTTACGAAGTGACTTGTATTCCGAAATATGATCATATTTTCTTAGACCGAAGATATACTGGATGCATAAATTTTGAAGACGTTCCAACTTGCACAAATATTCTTCATTAAAATAAACAATTAATGTTAATAAAAGTGTTTGACAAAGGTAGATTTTCGATTTAGTCGGTAAAAAATTTTGAAGACGTTTCAAAGAGTGTATCCTGTTGCAAACACGATGACTAACATCATTTATTTGAGGCCTCCAACTAAGATTTTGATCGATAAGTAGGCCCAGGTTTTTAACAGTTGATGTGTATGATATTATTGTACTATTTATCATTAATTTTGGTAAACTAGATAGGTTTACTTTAGAATTCAGTCTCTGACTACCAATGATGATAGCTTGTGACTTACTTGGGTTAACCAAAAGACTAAATTGAAGCGAGATCTCGATTAAAGATATCGATGGTTTTTGATAAGGAATAGAGGTTCGAGTGCACATAGATTTGTAGGTCATCAGCATAGAGATGACAACTGCTAGAGATTTTAACAACATCATCAATCAATACTTAAAAGAAGAGAGGAGATAGAACTCCACTTTGAGGTACACCGGCTGTAAGGTCAGTTCACTTAAAATACGTATCTGATAACTTAATACATTGCCTGCGTCCATGGAGATATGAACTAAACCACTCAAGTGAATGTTGGGACATATTAAGATATTTCAAGCGGGCAAGAAGAATATCGAATTTAACAGAGTTGAACGCACTGCTGAAATCAAGAAGCACAAGGACAGTGACTTGTGTATTATCCATAGCCAAGCGTATATCATCAGTAAACTTACCAAGGGCAGTTCAGGTACTGTGACCAGCTTTAAAGCCAGATTGAAGTGGATTTAGAGACTTATGAGCATTAAAAAAAGTAACGAGTTGACCATGAAAAATACGTTCAAAGAATTTAGATAAAAGCGGTAGGATAGATGTTCGCCGAAAATCCTTAGGTTGCGCAGGTAATAAAATTTTAGGTACAGGCACAATACAGGCTTTTTTCCATTCCAAAGGGAAGACAGCAGTTGTCAAAGAGATATTAAAAATATCAGGGATGACCGAAGTCGCGATATCTATTATTGGTTTAAGAGCACTCATTCACACGCAATTTAATCCATTAATTCCCATGGATTTCGATTTTATCGCAAGAAGATTAGCTTAAACTTCGGACTCACAGGTATCCCTTAGCGTAAATTGATGTTCACTAGAAATGGATGAAGACGAGATACAGTTCATAGTTGCAGACTTAACAGCTGGTTCAAGTACCGTGGGTGGCGTAGAAAATGTGAATTTAATTGGTCGATATCTAATCGCCAGTTCTCCGAAATGGTAGCAGACTTTCCAATGCCTAGAGTACCCAAAAACTTCCAAATATTATTAGTAGTACAATCACGTAATGATGCAGATATATAGTGTTTTTTTGGCATTTCGGCACATTTGTGAACATTCATTTCTAAGCACTCTAAAATTCTCCCAGCGATTTGGACTGGAATCACTCATACACTTAGCTTTAGCGTGATCACGTTTGGCCATCATTTTTCTAATGGAATCGTTTGGCCAATGAGCAGCTCTCCACTTAATTTTGACGAGTTTAAGGGGGCATGTTTATCGAGCAGTTTAGTGATGCAACTATTGAAAACAGTGAGTTTTTCATCAACAGAGTGATTTATCGCAATTGTATCCCAGTTAATGGATCTGGCAACCTCAAGAAAAGATGGTAGGTCAATACGATTAAATTCACGGAGGAATATGCTCTTTGAAGAGGCTTGAAGGCTACTTAATTTATAGGAAATATGAAGCAGATCATGATGGGAAAGACCGGGTGCTGAAAGTTTACCGTAGAAGGATACACTTTTGGAGCAAGTTACTGAGATGAGACCGAGAAGGGAGTGATAATTATCAGCATGAAATGTAGCAATGGATGGGAGAATGGTGAGGTTACCAGCCTTGACAATGTCACAAAGCTTTCCGCTTCTGATATTATGCTTGTAAAGGCAGGTATTAAAACCATCCATAATCAATGAATTTGAGTATAACGGTAGGTAGTGATCAACTATACTTTCAAAATCATCGAATTATGAAACATCAGGAGGAGCATATACGACACCAAGTAGTAACTTGGCTTGAAAAAAAGGTACTTCGACAAATAAGTATTCCATTATGGGCGTACACCCAGTGGAAGATTTTGCGATAATTTT
Source organism: Druceiella hillmani (assembly GCA_039881145.1). Taxonomy (NCBI): domain Eukaryota; kingdom Metazoa; phylum Arthropoda; class Insecta; order Lepidoptera; family Hepialidae; genus Druceiella; species Druceiella hillmani. Next base: position 3,091,142 of record JAYKKI010000065.1, on the reverse strand, counting down.
GAAGGGTAGGTCAGCCCGAAGATATATAGCCACACCACCGCCACGTCTGGAAGTAGGATCGTTATGTATTAAAACGTAACCTGGGAGTAAATACAAATTTGATGGGAGGGAAGTTTTGGCTGTTGTTTTCTTGTTCAACAGATCTGCAGATCTGACGATCAATGAAAATGTTTTATTTTCAAAGCAGTCTATTTATTCGTTTGAAGTACAACTGTACAAGTGTTGCATCGCCATTGGTAAAAAAGGTGGCTCAAAAAATTTGTAGGCAAATTTGATGATAAAGGTTGGTCGTTTTCAGATTGGTGGCTACAGATTCTGATTAGTCATTACAGTTTATTTCAGAATCAGATTCGCAGTTTCCTTCAAGCACCTGATTAATATAAATATTGGGACCAACGTCGTTGCAAACATCATCCCACACCTCATCCTCATCTGTCGGTTACAGAATGCTAAAACAATAAAATAAAGTAATTAAATTTAAATTATAGGAAAATTTTATAGCAAGCTGTGCGTGGTCACAGAGATTGCTAAAAATATTTTTACTCGCCCATATTTAAAATACGAACGTGCACGCTCGAAGAGTACTAGCAAAATACTATCAGATATAGGGACAAGGTACATGAATGCATACAAACGTACAATATTAGCATATGGAGAAATTAAAAATCAGAAACTATGCGTAGGTGGATTTGGTAATTGGAAATAATCGATGAAATAAATGAAAAATATAAATAAAACAAATTTATAGAGAAAATGATAAAACACTAAAAAGTCATGGGTTACACCTGGTAGAAGTGAACCTTATTAAGTTTTGTGTGTGTTGCTGAAAAGAAATAAGTTCTGGAAATTAAAGAAAAAAATTACTGATCGAGGAATAAATTAGTGAAGTCAAGTTATAAAAAAATGGCGTGCTTAAGATCACAATGTAGAAATAGATACTTTGGGAAAAAAGATAATCGTAATATATATATATATATATATATATATATATATATATATATATATTGGAAATTATCAGTACAAAAATTAAAAAAAAAACAAAAATAAAACGTGATTCTAGAAACAATGCACTCCGTGCTAGTCAGTGAACTCGTTTAGCCGATTAGGAAAGAAACCGAGTTTACCCGAACAGTGAGTTAACTGATGCCGAAGGGAGCCCAGTTTACCCGAACAGTGAACTCGCTAGGCCGATGATGGCTCAGTTTCATTCACTGCTCAGACAAAGTGCATATGGCACGCCTAAAGAAGTTTTCACTTCAATAAATTTAAAAATTTAAAACTATCAAATCGCACATATTTAGCATAATACTGTGAATGGTTGAGAATGCATTCACAAGAAGTATAAGACGCAAACAACCAAAGATGCACGGAGATATAGATCATAGTGATCGGGCGTCTCCGCTGATTTTGTTTAAATTTTGCAGAAATTAACGTGAGTTTTGCATTTCTTTCAAAATGGGGATATAAAAATTCACAAAAATTCAAAGTGCTTTTAGTCATTCTTAAAAAGAACTCAAAATACTGCAACTTTTACCTAATTTTTTTTTTACTTATTGGGAAAAACAGATACGGCTTAAATTCTCTTTAATAAATTAAATACTATTTTTTTTACATATTCCGATTCAAAAACGGATTTTTGGATAACTTAAATGCAAAAATTCTAATTGCTGTTTATTGTGATTAAAATTATCATTTTCAACTACCCCTTGATACGGCATAATTTCAATCTGAAGTGTACTTTTTGAGTTTTATTTACTCACTTGGTAAAATATATCTTATAGATATTTTTTATTTAGCCTGTAAACTGTAATCTTATAATATTTATTTGTCTCTTTTCAATATCACATTTCAATCAGCGCTGCTATAAAAAACCACCGCCCACCTCAGACGTTACGCGGCAACAAAGTCGCTAAACAAATAAAAGACAGCGGGCGCGCCCATCTCATTACATGACGAACGCGAGATTGTTCCCAGTACGAGACGTCACATTCCCGTCACATGTCGTCGCTCTAATCCCCCAATCAACATACAGAGCGCTCGATACGATCTACCTACAGATTAAGGCAAGGGGTAGCGGGCCCACCAATCCGTTAAGGGCGAAACTTATTCCGATATAGTAAAGTTTATAGGAAATGTAAGCGGTCCCAGGGCGGCTTCGGGCCGCACTCACGCCCGCGCTCTTTTTAATAAGATGGCCTGAAAGGTGAAACAGCATCAATGAGATCGACCTCATTTTATCTGATTGTATTCTGTATCAGGTATAACGCTCCCTTTATTTTGTACGTTTCGGAAAACAGAATTTAACCTGCGCACTTATGTATTATTTTTATTCCATTTATTTTATGGAGCAGAAATACGAGGGCGACGTGACGGCAAGTACTAAGCTCTCCTCTAACTAAGATATCCCGAAGCTCTGTTGCCAAATTCACTCGGTTTCAGTTTACAACGAAATGTTACGCCCAACTGTTACGTAACATTTCGTTCGTCGTAAAGCGTTAAGCGAGACACTAAAGTCGCGCTGTGGCTTCGTTTAACAGCACCTCTGAATAAGTACAGCGATAGTTCTCGGTACTCATTCAAACGAGTATGTTATGTAGAGTTTAATTGTTATACAGCTATAAAATGTACTTCATAAACATGTCTACTACTATATTCATTCGCGGTCATTTTATTTACTTCAATTCCGGCGATATTAGAGATGGTTTAATTAAAACTGATGAGAATAAATACTCAAATAATAACATATTTACAGGTGGCATTGTAAATTATGTTACATTAAATTAAAAGCATACTTAAAGAAGCAATAATATTTCCATAATGACGTGAATAAAACAAAAAAGAAGCCTTTTAAACCATATTCTTCTTCGATTCTTAAAAATAAAACCAAGCCTGTTTGTAAATCAAAAGAAGTATCTTCAAATCATATAAAAAACTACTTATTAATTTTAATTAAATCAGAAATTAGTTGACTCATCACTTACTTACGACTTAAAATTATTTAACAAAGAATACTGTAAAATTCAAGCTTCGATGTTTGTGTTTAAGCAGTTTTTGTGGTTAAAGTAATATTTCATAATATCCATTTAGATATCAGGTGATTCGCAATATTATATTTAAAATAACTTTTAAATTTAGTATATCTACAAAAGGCACAAAACTTAGATGTAAACTTACTTACCCATGTTTTGCCATAAATGGTATGAATCGATTTATAATAAATTTTTTCAGAATTTTTTTCTGATAATTATTTATGATAATACAATATTATTTTAATACCACCTGGTATTAAAATAATATTGTATTATGTTTTTGAAAAAATATCTTTCTTATATTCGATAGTCACAAAGCTTTAGCTCAAAATAAATGAAATTGAAATGACACCCAATCGACGAGGGTATGGGATGTAAACATAGGGATTTTTCTTAATATTCTCCCATATTACTGAAGCTTCTAGTCAGTGGGCAGTGGTAACAAGACTATATATTTAGTATAGTAGTAGTGGTAACTTGAGTAGTCGTATTAATTTAATTTTAAAAAGATTGAATTTTTTTTATTCAGTATTTTTGTTCTTTTTGGCACAATTCAAATTTATTTTAAATTTTAGTGACATTTTATCATTAAAACCTTGAGATATTTACTTTTAAAGTTTAAAAACAACACAGTGAAGTTTGCTAAGTTAATTGTAAAAATAATCCGCAACATATTATGTTACACTTTTTTCTATAAACCTTTTTTCTCATCACCATATCTTTCTAGGACTATTGAAAGCTTTTAAAATCTCTATAAATTAAGTCGCATTGGATCAGATCTTTAATAAAACCAGTGTTATGGTAAATCGACAGGTAAATCTGCTGGACCTGGAGATTCGTCTGCATCAGTTGTAGGTGACTGAAATGATACTTTATCGTGACATTATTCACGATTAGTTATTAAATACTTTGTAGGTAATTCAAGCACCTTCTTTGATATTTAAAGAGTGAAGTTCATACATGGAGGACAATTAATGTTCATTAAGATGAAGTGTAACCAATCGAAAAAAGGGTAATATCAATTAAGTGTCATGCTATAAAATTTCTGGTAAAAGATGTTAGGATTTCTCTATCAGGTAAAGCAAACAATAACAAAAATGTGAAGTGTAAACAAATAACAAAAATATGAAGTGTGATCGTCAATAATATTCGTATATTATAATTTCGTGAATTAATGTTTATGAAGCTTAAAAAACAAATTCATGAAAAGTAGACAAAACAAATTCATAAAGTACCATTAAGTACATTTAATTTCAGTTTCAGTTTACTAGTTGTACTAAAAATTCTGTAGACAAAAGGTTGAAAGTCATCGAAATTTAATTCGATTTTATAAACACCTATGATCACTCGCATTTAACAATGCGTGTATTATAAATATTCATGACGTATATATATATATATATATATATATATATATATATATATATATATATATATATACGTGTGTATGTATATATGTGTGTTCGCAATAAACCCATCGATTTCTAACGGGTAATCGTACCTCAGTTGAAAAAATCTTAAACTTCTGCATGTAAGCTTCGCGATATAGTGCCGCATTTAAATCCGCCCATCGCCCATAGGCAGGCGACTACAGATCAGGGTTCTGCAATAAATACTGCCGGCCGATATAAGAGTATCCGAGGACACTTCGCTTTCAATATCGCTCGCTCCACGGCCAAAACTAATCTCGCTAATGGTGTCCGCTTCGCCTTTTGACAACCTCAATGGCATGCCTCGCTATTACATTTACATGAATAAAGAATCCAAAGAAACCTTTTCAAGTTTCCCAGCGCCGAGTGTATTATGTATTTCATTCGGCGTAAGCGTTGCGTCTCGTACGATTGAATGAAATTGAATTACATTACGTTACATTTATCTGACGGTCTGTAAGTGTTGTAGTGGGGGACGCAGCTTTATTTACGGCTGGCCTGCTTCAAAGACAATGATTTACCTCGTTGCGGGAGACTATGCTAACTGCTTTCGTTGGAGTAACAAATATTCTGTCAAAGACATCTAATGGGGGTAGGACATAAATATTCCTCAACATCATGCGCCACAAAAATAAGGCAGCGAAAACTAATTCAAACGACATACGTCAGCTACTTAAAAGAAAAATACATGACGTCTCATATGAATAAATATTACTAATTTAGCAATTCAACCCATGGTAGTCTTTTTGTCTTACATTCGTAATACGATACTATTCGACCCCTGTTTGGAGCACCGTAGCGGTTTTTATTATTTCCGTAGCCCGGGTTTATGGACCGATGTAACGGAAACCGGAAGTGTATGTGACGTTAAGTACTGTATAGCTTGTAACGTATAGGCTATGATAAATCTGGACTCACAATACTATTCAATATATTTTGAACCCCTCTACGCATTCAACCCTAAAGAGATCTCAGTTTTTGCGACTGTTTTAATTTATAGCAGTGCTATCCTAAGCTGCCAAAATATTTATAGCTGACTAGGTAAATTTGCAATAACGATTATAAGCAAGTTCATTTTTCATCATAAATAGAAGAATTCCGCTCTGAAAATATATTTGGTATGAAAGGGATTTAAACCATGTTGATGAATCAAATTATTGCTCATAATTTAAGTGCTCATATTGAACTATAGCACACAGCAATGATTTTTAAGCAATTTCAAAATAATTACCGTGTGTGTGTACCGTTAATCGGGATCATTTCCATACTTAATTGAATAACATAAAAAATATATTTTATTATAAAGAATATTTACCTAGAATACAATGTTATTTTCATATTTTAAAGGAATACATTTTCAAAGTTATTAAATATAAACTAGACAATTCTCAATCTGGCATAAATCAAGTCAAAGAGAGATTGAGTTCAAAATTACTTCGAGTGTGGTCGGTATTTGTACGTATGGCCGCACTGAATTAATACATGACTGCTGTTACCTCTAAAAAATATTTAAGAAAATAATTTGTAATATTCATTTCAGTATATTAATACAAGACACGATCGTATTTAATATTAATATATTACGCAGGCCGCGGCTAGCGTAACATTCCATTGTCGATAAAATAACATTAATTTGTAATATTCCTTTCAGTATATTAATACAAGATACGATCGTATTTAATATTAATATATTACGCAGGCCGCGGCTGGCGTAATATTCCATTGTCGATAAAATAACATTAATTTTTATATAAAATAAGTATACTTCGCTTGCGACTTTATTCACTACTTCATTTTTTTCATATCAAAGTAAGATTAAACACTTCACCGAACTTTGAATCAACGAAAAAATTAAAACATTTGCAACAGCTTTTCCATAGAAAATATTTTTGGTTTCCTTATGTAAATTTTCTTTATATGGATCGTTAATTATGTTTTCATCTAAAAATTATTCTTGTCCGTATAAAATTAAATTATGTCTGTCGTGGTTCATTGAAAAGAAAAAAAATTTACGTGAACCAAAACCCTTTTGAGCCCAATAACAATTTCATGAAGGAGTTGTTTTGTAATAATTAATGTTTAGTTAGTAAAAAGCATCTGTTAGAATTGACAGGTTTGTTGACGACGGCCTCATTTTATCTTAACGTTTTGTCATGGATTTCAAAAGTCCTTCACAATTATTTTATAAGTAGGTTATTTTGTATATATGTGTATAATATATTTAGCAGAGTAATCAAAATGCGTACTTATAGATTGAACATAATTCATTGTTAATGAGTTGAAAATTTTTGTTCAATCGGTGAAGCCAAATCGATGAAATTTTACTAGGAAACGTGAACTTTATTCAATGTAAAGGTTTCATAATATTGGTTTTAGTTTTATATTTAAATATTATATTCAATATAATACAATTTGCTTGATATTACTTTTGGTGGGTTTTTGTGTGTCATTCTCATAACATCAAAAAGGGTTAAATTTAAAAAAAAAAATCTATTAATACCATTCTGACCTTTTTAAAAATTCTACGAGTTTACGGTCAGCGCTTCTAAAATTAGTAAAATGATGTCATCATTTTAGTAAATTATTTAACATCTTTCTAACACTCTATTCCAGTTTCCATTTTTATTTTTAATCTCTGCATAGGTTCATATTGAAATTCTCAACACAAAAGTTTCATATCCCAGCAAAGGTAATCGGGATTCAACGCGCTTTTCTTTATTTAAAAATATATACTATCGTGAAAATTTTCTTTTTATCGACTATTATTTTCATTCGTAACTTTATTCGTACACCATTTGCTATTTCAAATGAACTTGCCAACTTTCCAACATTACTAGAAACTTGTGAAACAAAATGAGAATATCTTTCCTAGATTTATAATCAGAGTACGTATTGAACATGTTTTGTTGGTTACTTCGATAAATGGCGCTTTAAAATTAAGTAAACAGTCGTTTTGGATATTATTGGTCACGAAGTTCAATCAAAGAAATGTTTAAGTTCGACTGTAAAATATTCAGTTTCAAAAGCAGAAAATAAGGTATATTAAAAATTTTAAAAAGAATTCAATACGGAACATAACTGAATATAATATTCTAAGATCATTTTTTCAATAGTCGTGTTAAAAAACTATGAAACAAATTGAATCCTGACATCCGGAGTGCGCCGCCAATTCACCTATTCAAAAGTCGCCAAAAAAATGTTCTTTCGCTACTCCCGTTCGTAACTCATCTCGTTCCATCTTTAGCTTTCTTTTTAATAACTGTCAAAATATTTTTATTTATTATTTTTTTTACCTTAGCAATTTATCTTTAATAATTATTAATATTACTTTTTTACAATTATGTTTACAGTCTGTTGTAGTCTTGCACAACATAATTTTATACTTAATACTTGGTAATTTGATTGCCTGGAAGCGGTTACTCTTGTAGCAATAAGTAAGCCTTATTTATTTATACATTAAATATAAGCAAATAAGTAATATTCATTTGACCAGAATACTCGACTTCTAACAAGACGCATTCGGAAGTGGATATAATATTAACTATAAGAATCATTACAGAAAAAAACACAGAATGTCAAAAACTATTTTAATAAAAAGTTAACGCGGCAAAAATAATAGGACCTTATCATAGTGATAGATAACAGAAAATCTGCTAAATTACAGATATAATACAACTGAACGTAAACCGTCAAATAAATCAATACTCATGCTTCTGCAAGCGTTATTTGACAGAGAATAGTTCAAATCGAGAGGGCAGAATATCGCAGAATATTGGTTCTAGGTAAGGGATGCGGTTATGCAAAAGAATTTTCAGCCTCTAATATATATGGCAGTAAAAGAATCTCTGGTTTAATTTCAATTGAATAAACAATTCGAAGACAGCAATGTGACTCTGCTTGAGATGAATTTAACATATAAACAATTGGGATATTAATCGAATATCTTGAGATATGAAAATCCTATGAGCATTTTTGGAATTTTTATGGGATATAAACTAATGACATTAGATATTGTGTTTGTTTTAAGTTTACTGCTAACAAGAACCTCGGAGAATATTGAGAAATATGTGTAACATTAACGCCAAATAAAAGCCAACTACCCATGATCACGTCAAGGTCTCGCACAAATATTGCTTAATAGGACACGGAAGCAGGCAGTAAATAAATATAAATGGTGGGATAGTGTGTTGAAAATATATCATCATAGCTCATTTATTAATTATAGATTAATTTTCTAAACAAACAAGCTCTGGGAATAAGATATATATTTTCCATGATACAACTGGCTATATAAAACACTAATTAGACAAGTACATAGCTACTCTTCTTTAATTGTGATGAGCAGAGCTTTCTTTCAATCAATATTTGAAATTCCGTTTGCGTAAATTTGCCATAGGTGTTTAGTACATCAAATGTTTACAGCAACTCTTATAATAAAGTTACCGTTGAAACTTTTGAATCCTTTTCGAAATAAAGTGCTAAATTCTTCATAAAGTAAAATTTATTTCATTAAAACGCTTTCGTTTGTAACATGCTCTCAAATTATATTTGGTGCTGGAAATAGAGCGCTCCAGGAAAGAGGTTATCAAACCCGACATTTTCATGTACATTTACTAAAAGTCTTTCTTATTGTAACTCACAAATTTTAAAACTGGCTTCGCCATTTGCAAAAAGTTTTCACGTCAAAAATTGAGGATAAGGGAAAAATCTACTTCCAGTAATTTCAGATAGAGAGTACTTGAATAAGTAAATCGATTTACATTTACAATGAATAGAGCATTGCTTTCAGTTGTCCGCTTCTATTTCGCTACCTTACCTTCAGGCGTGGGTTTAAAGGCTCCATGTGTCCGTTCTCGCCCGCCTCAACGGACCGTCGGCGCTTTCAATACCGTCTATTGAATTTATATTCTCTAGTCTTTCATATCCATCTCCACCTAGTGCACCTGAAGCGACAACACCTTTATTTAAAATGAAGGTAAAACCGCTCAGACCTTTGTTCGAAATGTATTCCGGAAATTGTATATTCGTACAAATTTAATTTCAATGTGATGAAAATGTTATTTTCGAGGAATTATATCCGTCTACAAAACTACGTAGTTTATGTCATCTGATATAAGTGACAAGATTTCATATTTTGACAAGATAGTATTTGTCGCTGAAATATCAAAATTTCATCGTATGACTGTTTACGTAAAACAATTGTATTTTGAGTTAACAGAAAAAGTAAAAGAATACTTTTAAACGTTTTTGAGATTCCGTATCTAAAATGTCGGAAGTCTGTTTATCTTATTAGAATTTGTTTTAATAACCATCTGATACAGGATTAAAACTTTAGAAAAAAATGTTTTTTAAAGGATCAAAGGCAAAAGTGCCGATTTGAAACACATTTTATATCGTACGAGATCGATAAAGTCTTGATAACCATTTTATTCTCTCAGCAATATTTTCTCGTATCCAAAAATTATAATTTCGCACCCGTCTGTATTTTAAAGTTTGGACATAAGTAGGTAGGATTCGGCGACTTCACTGTTCATCGATATTTTGTAGATTAGATATGAAACAACTGTATAATTTGTAGAATAATACTGTAAAACATTACATGGAAAAATTGTGAATGCTTTAGAAATTCTTTCTATATATTTTTCTTTACTAAATATATATTTTTATATTTCAGTTAATTACCCGCTAATGGCCTTAAAATTCAAACTACTCTTTTTAAACTCTTCTTTTTACGTAGTGTAATGAATAACGTTTTTTTCTAAGTAATAATATATGATGTGTATAATATGTCTCATCGTTTACAAAATATAATTGCATTACAGTTACCATGTTTACCGAAATAAACTGTTTAATTTAAAACTCACATAATTTGCCTTAATCCTCACATATAATCGCTGATATCCACAATGGCACTGAAAAATTTCCTCGTTTATCGGAAGGAACGAAATAAACGAAAATAAAAAATTAAATATTTTCTCTTTTATGACGAAAGTTTTTTTTAAATTTTTCATAAAATAGGGTATTATGGAAATTTGTCATAAATGAAATGTAAATTAAAAAAAATTGGTACTGAAACTGTTCGTATGTTTATATATTGAGGTACTAGCATGCCATATAAAAATTCATTTAAAAGTTTATTACAATAATTAAATAGTAACTTGCAATTTGCAAACCCCACACTCAAATTGCACAAAGATCTAAGAATCGAAAAAATTATTTTATTTACTTTACGGTAATTAGATTTCTTGTAAAATATAAACAAGAAATGTTACCTGCTGTAGATTTCTCACGTGATGTGTTGTGCTGTGCATAAAGCACACATAAATTATGCTGAAGCAGCGTATGTAAAAATAAGTGGACCTAATTTCCATATTAATAGACTCATACGGTACTTGTATATTCTGAATTTGCCTAAATAGTCTAAATATTAAAAACCTGGCGCTGCAACCGAAAGGACAATGAATTTAAATATCCCTCGTCGTAGTATGGCTTTGACAAATTACTTCCGCTTCAGGGGACGCTTTAGCACTTTTGCCGGCGTCCGAAGTTGCCGCAGCGAGAAAGCTCACCGTCACACTGAGCTTTGAAGCTAGCGTCTAAGCGATTAAATCTGAAGCGACTCTTCTTAAATAGGCGTATGGTAATTATGAAGTATCGTTGCCCGGAAACGCGTCCCTTCGGCTTCCACCCCCAGCCCCGCCCTAGTGAGCATTTCATTCATTTATGCACCCCCGCACGCTCTTCGTTCGGTCCCGCGCCCTTCTGGTACAAAGACTCTGCCGTTTAATCTTCTTAGATTGCTTCACATTAAAATTTATTTTATCCGATCAAAAGGATTTTTTATTTTATTTTCCAAAATGTAGCTCGTAAAACTTGTGCTGGGAGTGACTTTATATCCTGCTCTTTTGGTTGTTATTGCGCTTGTTCGAAAAGTCTCATCTAATTCGCCGTAATCACAGAACAATTTTAAATGGCAACTCTACAAAGTTTAGACCGTAAAAGAAACCATAACTTTTCGATTAATTTTTATATTACGCTTCAGGAATTTCTCAATTTTAGCTAGCAAAAACGAAGTTAATTATTAGTCGATCAATATTTTATTGGTTACTTTTTACCAACAAAATAAAGAATAAGTAAAATTTAGAATTATGAAACTTTCATAGATTTCAAAGAAATTTGACTATTTTTAAAGCGCTTTTGTTTCCTTTACTTGTATATAAATACGTTTATAAACAAACGTAGCAAGTTTTTCATCCGCTTGAAATTATTGTATCCAATTTATACTTTGCAAGCTTATATAATTATGACTAAAATGCAATAGTATGATACGGTTGAATAGATATAATAATAGAAGAGGGAGGTACTATCAGGGAATGTTTAACAGTAAGCCCATAGAGTTTTGAACTCGTTTGACTTTTCTCAATGAATGAAAAAATATATATATTACCTTTGTTATCAAATTCTACCGGTTATAAATTTATAACCGGTAGGAATTGATAATGAAAGGATGAGGTAGTCGGAGAAACTTTTCAACGGCCAAAAGAAAACCATTCGATTTTGGAACAGTTTCGTTTGATTCCCTGAGTTTTTTCATTACATATTGTAACCAGAATCGTCTGGTAAAGAAAGACGGAGGTAGTACGTTTTATAACGGGAGTATTTGATAACGGAAGGTGGGGTAGTCATGGGAACTTCTTAAGGATTAACAGACTTATGATGATGCGTCCTTGGTTAACATATGGTAACAAGGAGGGTCTAATGATGGAGGAGGGAGGTGGTCATCAGAACTCTAATAACTAACAATCAAATTATCATGTTTTGAATTATAAAAATATTGATTGATTCAGTTCAAAACAAAAAACTCGAAGACTTTTTTTAAATTTTCCACGTTTCTATTATTTTATAAATGGAACGAAATGACGAAACTCGATTTTTCGGAAAGAAAATTATTAAAGTTGCCTCCCATGTAAATCTGCTAAGGTGTCTCCCTTGTAAAACTGCTAAGTGAAAATTGATAAGGTTTCTCCACTGTGAAATTGCGTGCCGAATGCATTTCGTGAGTATCAATAAAACATTGAGCAAGTAGTAGTCATACATGCGTATCTATAAACATGGTCTACAAATAAATTATTTTACATACATAAAAACTCTGTTTCAGTTTATTTTTTATTCGATCCGTAAAGTTTAAGGCGTGAAAATAAAATCGAATTTTAAGTACATAACATTATATTTTACAGCTAGCACTTGATATAATATATTATAGGGGTATAGATCAAGAGCGAATTTAACCCAGCGCTTTAATACCTGCATCCCAGATAGAAATATGCAAATTTATTATAAATTACTCGGCCCTAAACCTCCACTGAAATTTAATAGCTTTACGTAGGCACCGAATGACTTAAACAAATTAACTTATGTTTAATAGTTATGTACACCGAATTAGACAAATATATGCACCCCCATACTGCACGTTTTGTCACATTTAGCATAACGATGAGATGGAAGTAGCAATTCCCGCAGACGAAAAACAAGGATCGTAAAATAAAACAAAGCGACGTACACACGCATATTGCCGCGCTGGCTTCCTTTATCGAGCGAGATCAACTCCCTCCTGCCGGGAAGTCCATTTTTTCTTTATCCTGTCATTAATCTGTTTCCTTATTTAGGAGCGGAGCGCGGTTTAATGGAGGAGCAAGTTCAGGGGTCGTCGGTCGCTACTCTGCGTCCTGACCCTTTTTTTGATTTTGTCCGTGGGCACGACGGAGGGCCCGCAACTCTCTCTCTCTTTGATTTAATGGATTCTGATGCGTTGTTTTATATTTACGATATTCCATTACGGATCTTTTATTCGCGTGTCGTCTTTATTTCGCCTGCACTTGGCGCGGAGGGCCGCTTTTTTAGAGTTTTAATTTTTGTTATATCTTTTGGCCGGATATTTAAGCAAAGCTTAAAAAAATTGGATTATCTCATTAAAGTTGAGAAAATAAAACCTATTTTGTCAGTAAAAAATAAATTACTTCATTTTAATAAAGATTCCATCGTTTTAAGAAGATTTTATTTTATGTTTTCGAGAGGAATACAAAAAAATTCTTCTTATATCAATTAACGAACACTATATATACATGTACAAAATTATTGTACGTAAGTACATGTTATGTATATTACGTATATAGAAGTGTCGTATTCATGGACTTTTCTATGTCTATAAAGGTGATTGTATTTGTTTTTACAACTTTTAGGTAAGGTTCGCCTACTTTTAAAACCATTAGTGCTATTTTTTTATTTTTAGTCGTATATTTTGTATCCAAAACTGTCTGTTTTGCATGATTAGGTTAATAATTGCTAACTATTACATGTCTATAAATATATATATATATATATATATATATATATATATATACATAAATATATAATTTTTGTATGTGTAATTAAGAACTTTCTAATTATTTCTTTAACGAGATCTATTTATTTATTTACATACTTTAATATACCAAATTGATACATATGGCGGACTTATTGCTACGAGAGTAATCTCTAATAGCAATTTAGCATTTGTTTTGCCCATAACAGTGAATGGAAGGGGATTTTATAATTGAAATCTTTTTGCTTTAACGCTTCATATTTGTCAGAACTCACTTTTTGGGTGATGTGTAAAAATATTATTTATTAATTTTGGTTTTTACTATATTGGTACCTAATACGTGTACTAAATTACAATGAGGTCATCGATTATTCTATCCTGTTAATATATAATTTATTATGTGTTTTCGCTTACTGTTTTTTTCTTTCTCGTAATATTATTTTATTTCTTGAATTATCTCATTAAAGTTGGGAATATTATCTATATTAGGAGAAGTTTTTTAAAGTTCCGTTCAATTATACGAGTATAATATTTTTTCACAATAAATTAGCCATTTTCATGGTCAAATTGTTACACAATATTTCAAATTTACTCTTACAGCTTTTTTTGCCTTTGTCTTTTTCATTTTATCAGAGTTATGTATATATTTTAAATTGCACATATATTTTAATTGTTTACTTATTTATTTACAAATTTTTATTTGCACGATTGACACATATGCCGTACTTATTATTACGAGAGCAATCGGTTAGAGTCATATAATTGCGATAGCGTTATAGCTATGAATAACCATGTAATAGCATGCAATATATTGTTTAAATGACTAAAAGTAAAAAAGTATATACATAATTACTTCCATGCACATGCACATACATATATACGCATACATACACAGTCCCAAAACGCGTATGCGCTCGTAGCCACCTACACACACAAATATATATATATATATATATATATATATATATATATATATATATATATATATATATATATGAGGAAGGAAATGGGATATTGAAATAAAAATGGTGTTAGGTATTATAAAAAGTTACGAAAGGTATTGCTTGATACGACCCTATTAAGAGCATTACCATAACATTTTTCCATCATACTGCATTATTTTGAGCAATTGAAATCAAAACACGAAACATGAGGAGAGACAACAATTTTCTAAATAAATTTACAAATGCCCGTTAATGTGGTTCAAGGTGCTAAAATTTACTCCAGCTGAATATGTGTGTGTATAATCAAATATTTTTAAGAAAATAAAAACAAATAATTTTTAAGTCTAAAATTTACAGATGTGTATAAACAAATATGCAATTTTTAAGTCTAGAATTTACAGATGTGTCTAAACAAATATGGAATTTTTTAATCTAGAATTTTTTTGATCGATCGTGTCTTGAAATTTAAAAAAAAAACTTATACGACTCACAAAATAAAGTGGGTAAAAAAATATATAGCTATTAAATATCATATATCTGAAGCCCTACATGAACGGAAGATTTTTTATTCTAGTTTGAGGATAAAAAAGCAATGCACGTAACATATAATCTTGATGACAACTTTAGCATAACTGTTTTGTGGGCAACATCAGAAGCGATTACGTTAGTTATTGCTTTCAATTGACCTTCAATATCTATATTTTTGCAAAATTTTTTGCAAAATATAATTTAACATATGAAAATAAAATTAACGTGCATGTTAATTTAAAACTTTAAGCTCAATTACTATAATGTGACAATTTTTATTCAACAATATTACTATAATTTTCTCGATAATTTTATTTTCAAGTTTATACACACTATTTTTATTTCATGAGCGCTGATAATTTAATTTTAAGTTCTGTAAATAACATTAAATTGCCGCAAAAGAGAAAATAGATCTTAATTAAAAATAATTGAACCCCTAGGACGGTCCTATTAAAATTCCCAAATAAGTCTAGTAGACATAAATTCTCAGAGGTAATATTCAGTCATGGAAAAATAAATTATTGATTTTAATTCAAAATTACTGAATCCTATGCATTTTATCGTTGAACCAATAGACAAAACATACCTTAGGTACTGTTCAATAGGAGTTCATTTCACTCGATTTTAATTAAACATAACTGAACTCCGAACATTGTCCCATTGAAAGATTAAATTTAGTCGAGTGCGCAAAAGCTCCTTAGAGAATATTCAATCGGAGCAAAAGAGACCCCGTTGAAAGTTTCGCTCAAATTGATCAAGTAGTTTTTGCGGGCTGATTTCATAAATAGACAAAGAGACAAAAAAAACAAAAGAAATTCTAAAAAAAATAGTTTTACTCATTTCCATATTTATAAGCCCCTAATCAACAAAACAAATTATTTTTATAGTAGTGTACAATAATACTCATCTTTTTGTAATATGGAATGTGAGTTAACAAACACTGTTTTCTAAATAAGCGTTTTTAAATGAACATATGTATATATATATATATATATATATATATATATATATATATATATATATATATATATATATATATATAATTATAATAACTTTTTTGCTTTTTATCAGCTATTGCAAGAAGAAAAACGAACTTGAAAAGTAACAAATTTATGTTGTGTTTCAAATACGTTCCAGTAATTAGAAAAACTAATTTAATTGTAACATTAATAGCACATTGTAACATTATAGCTATTTTCAAGCAAAATATGTCTTGCTTAGTTAAGACTTGTACTCAACTATTTGGATAAATAGTTTAGTGTATATATTTGTTTTTCTTATTGTCAAATCCGTTGTGGAAATTCAACAGGTTTAGAAAAAAAGTATGTTAAAATAATCTGAATCGACACATTTTGGTATACTGTTTCGTGAACAGAGAAATATTACAATTGTAACTACACTAAAGGTTCAAAAAAAGACGAAGTTTCCAATATTGAATATATTTGGCGTTATTTTTGTAGAAATTCATTAAACAATTTTGTAGTATTCAAATATAAAATAAATAGAAATAATAGAAATAATACTGCATCACGTAGTTTCATTTAATTATGGACAAAGTTTCCACTTAATATTTAATGCCAATCATTAATGTTACTGTAGACAAATTTGCTTATGTTTTGTTTTTAATATAAAACCAAGAAAAACACTAAAAAAAATATATGCAATGGTGGTTTCAACCCTAAAATAGCACAAAGAAATAAATATTGATAAACAGTAGCATCAGCATCGGGGCGTGCACGGGAGATAATCTCCCAATCTGTCCCGCGTTTGTGTACGATCTTCAGATAGGCATCACCCACGGGATGCTGCGGCGCGCTCCGCAGATGTCGCGTTCGACCGCGGCCTAGAGATTTCTAGCCGTAAGCATGTACGTAACTACATGCCTCGTGGGCTATTTGCTTATCTGTTGCGGTGTCGTTGTGACACTATAGTGCAATGGGGAACGTTTTGCTGTATTATTATTAAAATGTGGTGCTATACCAAACATGACTTGTGTTCATTAATAGCTCATGTCTTTTTAATCTTAGGACTTCATGTTTTGTGTTACTGTATATAAATATGTCCAAAATTTACTATTTAAAGAATATTTAACATAAAATCTTCACATTATATTTTTTTTTAAATAATATGATATAATAAGTAGTTCATTTGTAAGAGTATTTTTGTGTGTGCGTATGCGTCTTCGTGTTTGGGTGTATACTCGTATGTTTATGTTTGCTGGTCACTTGCGGGCCTGTGAGCGTTTATATGTGTAACGTTAGAAACCACAACAACCGCCCTGTATGAATTAGAAGATTATTTTCATTTTTATTTATAAGTAATTATATTAATCTATAGTGCCATGTATTATCAATCACTTACCATCATCGTTATTTTTCCCTTTCGTCAGAGAATAAGCAGAGATAAAATTTCTTCCTCGCAGAATTTTTGAGACTTTTGGTCGTAAAATTGGGTAAGGGTTGGCGTTTTTGTTTTTTTAGGGTTGGTTTCTTTTTTTTATCGAAAAATAATTAGATAACGAGTAAAAAAAATTATAATTGGAGAGAAAAATACATCTGAATCTATTATGTGTGTTCCTAATCCATCAGAGAGTATTAAGGATGAGGAAGCACAGCCTATCTAAGTGAATGTATTTTTCACGCCCCAGGATGAGAATTCAATAGCTATATGCAAACGTCGGCTATATTTAAAAGTAAAAAAGAGTTATGAGATTTGATGACCAACATAACATTTTTTCCCCAAATCATAACTTTGTTTTTTTCTTTCTAAACACCAGAATATGAGAGTATCTCTAAAAACTTATAGTCTGCTATTTTGCGGATGGCCATGCCGCAAAACAGCAGCCCATTGAAATGTCTCTACAAATATAATTTCTAAAGCTTTGTAATATTTCCGAACGCGTATTAAAACTACAATTATTCCCAGAAAGAAACGACTTGGAAAAATTAGTATTAGTAGTCCAGTAATGAAAGAATACGCAAAAGGAATTACGTTTTAAATTTCTATAATACATTTATTATTATGCAGTTTCTCTTAATATTGTACAGTGTAATCCAAAATAAGTATAGTAAATACTTAAATCTAAAATATTGGTTTATTTTTGCATCCAATTGTTTATTTGTTCCACCAGTTATTAGGGCGTTTGTTAGCATCAAAGTCACGTGAATATACTACTTAACATCTTAACAACTTAACATAAACAAACACCCATATATTTATATGTATATATATATATATATATATATATATATATATATATATATGTGTGTGTGTGTGTGTGTACACATATATAATTTTTTTTCGTTAAAATCCCAAGTGTTTCAAGTTAAAAATTAATTATAAATAAAATCAGTGTCCAAATTGTAACACTGGGGTATAATTAAAAGTCAGCCTATCACGAAATCCATTGAATATTTTTATTTAATTAAAATCTGAAAATAAGAATTGTCTATTTGGCAACTCGATCAATGAAATGGTATTTTGAAACTGATTTCTACTTTTATGTAGCAATTGATTGTAGGACGATCTTCTTTGTGCCTTTGTAAAGTAAACAGAAATGTTACAATTGAATCAATACCTTTGTTTTCTCTTAAATTCGAATATACTCTTTGAAGACTCATTGTATTAGAGAAGAACAAAGGATTGACCTCTGACATATAACAGTTAGTATTCCTTTACTTGATACAATTATTACCGCGTACAGTTACATATAATAAAAGTTTTATAATTAAACATGTACACTCAAATACATTACTAATAGCCGATTTCTGAGTACATTTTATCGAATAAATATCTATTCCAAAACTCTTTTGTTTGAAATTATTCATACAAAAATGTTGTGAAAGAGATAACTATTCCATAAAAAGGTTTTCAGAAACCAGCGTACAACTAGTATCAAATACAACCGCTAAGGTTTCTGATAAATTTGTATTAAAATTCTATAAATAAAAACATTGTATTTTTACCCACTATCTAATTTCTGTACATTTACTTAATTAACACGCCAGTTTTCTCGCTACTTATCGTCTCCAAACGAAGTCCTCTGATGATTATTTTACACAAAATATACTTGTATAAAATTTGCCACAAACGTGCAAACATACTTAAAAATACATAATAAATGTACAGGAACCTCCCAAAAATATATATAGATAAGCATTCTAAGAAACTATATATTACATATATTAAGTAGATATATTAAGTAGAAAGTTTATATTATTTATATTATATATAAAAGTTTTTATTTATATATATTAAATATTATGGTCTAATATTTTCCGCTCGCTTGGAAAAATGATATTCAAATTAAAAAAATGTTCGTATCAAAGAATTGAAATATTAGAAATGGTTATTAAATAGTTTGAGATTTGTGGAATCGAAATTATGTCACAAGAAAGCCTGTACCGTGCAATGGGTAACAATAGTATGATATGTTGCCGTGATTATATGTAGTTTTCATACTTTCGTTCAAACCATTATCCCTGCCAGGCTGTTTTTTTTAAGTGGTAAAAAATTATTCCTGGTTTTGGAAATGATCTTATTTTTAAAAAAGCTATTTGGTTGCCAAATTTCGTGGAGATTGGTTGAATAGTTGAAGGGTGAAAACGGAACCAATGAACAATTGGTTTGTTTTGAAATAATAGTAAAATTATAAATATGAATCGCCTTGTCACCAGACTTCTACTGAACAATTTAAACGTATAGCCCTAAAATCCTTGACACAAACTCTTAAGCATGTCTTTTAGCACAGATTTATTAAATTATGATTTTGTTCATATAACATGACATAATAGGTAGTTCATTTGTAAGAGTGTTTTTGTTTTTTGTGTGCGTATGCTTGTTCGTGTTTGAGTGTATACTCGTATATGTGTGATTCCTGGTCACTTAATGTTAGCAACTACACTCGTCTCGCCTGTAGTATAAGGTTATTTTCTTTTTTATTTATACCTAATGATATCAATCTTTAATGCCATCTATTATCTATCACTGTCCACTATCGCCATCTCTACCTTGTCGTTAGTGTGTAAACAGAGGAAAATTTCTTCATTGTAGAATTTTTGAGACATTTGAAATAGGATAAGTTTATCCTTAACAGGGGTCGGAGTCTTTATTTTTTATCGCAAAACGATTAGATAACGAGGAAAACAAATGATTATTGGAAAGAAAAAGGTTCAGAGAGTATGTGATGGATGAAGAAACACAGTTCATTAAATGTATTTTTCATGCTCCATAATGAGAATTCAATAGCCCTATGCATAGGTCGACTCCATTTCGAAGTATATGAGAAGTGCTTATCGAGTGGGTAATGCGTTACTACATGCCTAACTTGATCACCACTTATATTACTTAAAAAAACTACCAAATTAAATTTGTAATTTTTAATCTCAGCGTGGAACTTTATTATTACTTAAAATTATGCGGCGACTATAATAAAGTGAATCCATTTCCTAGCCACTCTCAGTAGAATCCATTATTTCTGTTTCTATACACCTATCAATTTATTACGGAAAGTACATGTTCAGAATACTGATAAATCCCGTAAATGTCCATTAATACTAGAAGATTCATTGCCATGTTCCAAATAAAAATATTATGAAGGAAAATGGATAAATGTTAACAAATTACGTTTACTGAGATAAAAAACTGCCCTACTAGATACAAATCCAATCCTTGGAAAATGTTTTTTGAGAATTTTATTTCATTATGCGAATCAAACTCAATTAATTATATTAGCTTAGTTTAAAAGATGGATAATGAAATAATCTTTAAATTAAAAAATTTGTTCCAACACAAAGTCAAAAAAATAAGGTGTTAGCGACAGAATCAAGGACCTCAAAGTAGCTAAATTTACCCCTATAATAGCTTATTAATGTTTTCGCACTCGTTTATTCTTTTTCGTCCGCCCATGTAATCCGAGACTATTCGAACATTTGCTCTAAGTATCGAAAGACTTCTCTCAAACAAAAATCTCCTCTTATATTTCTAAGCCAGCCATTTTCTTGTTGTCACCCGTTACCAATTCATACACTAGACTCTTTAAACCTCTCCAAAATATCGAAACAGGACAACTGGCCAATAACTACTTCACATCAATATCTAATCTGTAAAATATAAAGGTAAAAACATATTAGAGAAAAGCAATGTACACAAATTATATTTTGGTAAAATGCATTGAAATTCTTGCTTTGCTCTATTTTTAATGAAAAGAAAAGACAGTCAGATATGCAGAACAAAATTGTATTTGTTATTATTTATAATAGTTAGCACGACTTGATTTAAAATGAAGTGTTTTTAACCGCACGTGTAAGATTCAATTATACTTCCAAATACATGATAATATATTTAAAATCTTTCTTTTTTACTGTAAATTTTAATTAACATTAATTGATCATATAAGTCTAAGTAAGATATAAAATGTTATAATTGGTCATTAATTTTACCGGTAATTGACCGAATATCGATGTTTATGAAGTCATTACTTCGGGTATTTTTATTTAAAACTCTAATGGCTTTATTTGCGCTGTATTGTTGTTTAAATGTATGATATTTTTAATGTTATTTCAAAATGGTAGGTGGCTAAAGGAAGATTATCAAAATAAACTTAGTAAACAAAATTGATCTAAAACCAACGACATTCTCTTTCAATAGAAAAGAAAATCGCTTTATTCAAAAAGCACTTTTCTTCGATGTTTTATGTTCAGGTGTCGACTTTCTATGACCAACCCCCACACCCCAGCATTTATGGGGTCTCCCTAAAAGTAACTTCAATATAATATTCATATGTGACGAAATAATGTTACGTGCGTTTTTATCTGAAGACAGCATAACAATCTACTTGGTACATGGTGAAATATTTATTTCAAAGATTATTAAAATTCAAACTTAAAGGCATTAAAAAGGTATGTCAAATTATGTACATAGAAGACATATGTTAATATGAAACACGAACTCTACACTAAAACACTCGCTTTCATCCCTAAAAAGTAAAAGTTGGCGTAAAAGTTTGTACGAAAGAAGAATAGTACGTCCATTAACCTGGAACACAAACAAAATTGTATGCGAAGTCCTGATTCCCGCGTTAAAAAAAATTAAGAAATAAGTAATCACATTAAGAAATAATTAACTATTTTTTTTATTATTTTGGAAACTTAATAATTCTTCTATGTACATAATATTTAAATACAATTTTTTTTTGGGAACATGATACTATATGTATATATATATATATATATATAAATCAGTGTTTCTAAAAAACAAAGTTCAGTTCAGACTTTCACGCAGAAAAATTTTAAAAAATATTAAATATTTAATGAAAGGTTACACCATGTTACCATTTGTTACCATTTTGTTAAAAATTAAAAAACCTACATTATTTGAAAATTAATATAGTTTTATTAGATATATTTAAATACGTACCTAAAGAATGAATAAACGGCAGACCCTTCAAAAATAAAAGAACAAAATTATCTACACAAATTCGATTTTTTTTGGAATACATCATTTAGAGTTGTATTTTAACATTTAGAGTTGTGCATGTGTATTTGAAAAATTGATTTAAATATTTTAACTTTAATAATTCATCGAATATTTGTATATATACAATAAATATTATTAAAATTAATGTATATCCTAATTTATTTTAGTCTAGTCAAATGCTTTAGTCAAATGAAAATATTGCTTTAGCATCCATGTATTTATTGAAGAGAAGAAAGGTGTTTTCAAAGGACATGTTGAGCAATAAGCATAAATCATATTGGAGGACGTGGATACGTATGTATGTGCGTACGTACATATATACGTGTTTAAGTACGTATGAAAGTGTGCGTTGAAAAGCATATAAAATATAAAGGAACATTTCATTGACTAATTATTTTCATATTTTGAAGTGCTTAGCAGAATGAACAAAAGGGTTAATTTTTGACATCAGAAATTCCTCCTTAACTTTAATTATGACAATAAATTTTTAAATCTATGTTTTTCAAGATTTAAAGAACATTTACTGAATTGAAACCGGCTTGATTTCAGGCTATTCAAATCGGTCCATTGATGATATTTATAATTTTTGTGCAAAATCGGTAGCCCAGTTTCGAAGATTTGGTTAAAATGGTTTTTTTCCATATGCTGACTGATACACCATACACTGATGAAAATGACTGCCATCGGAAGCCCTTGACATGGTTACATAGTTTAAAAGCTCAGATTCTGAACGTTATCTTTGGCTGCTATAACTCTCATAAGTCTACTTTTGACACCAAATTGTCTAACCATATTTGTAACGTAATACGTTGTTGATTAATTTAGTATTAAGTTCTAACTTTCATTATTTTATTAGCGTAAGTCCACATTACCTAAATTAAATAAAATTTTCCTGGCTTTTCTTTATATCGCCCCTTGTGAATTGTTATATATCTTCTATATTTTATTCAAAATATAAATTTCGCAATATTTCGCAAGCTTTTTCCATCCAGGTTAATTAGTGTGTTTTAGAGACTGACAAGACAACTTCTTATTTACATAATACGGTTTATGTTCCGATATAACTTTCATGATATAAATGAATGTAAATAGAAATTGTTTCATCCCTAGGGGCCAGTAGCGTATCGCATCTGTCGTACCTCGATCAACCGCTCACAACGATTGTTTGCTGAGGTGACATCGCGAATATGAGACGTTGACACTGGTTCCGTATCAGGAAAAAAACGATTTGTCGATATGAACGAGATTGTTGTGAACTTTAATCACGGTTTGTGTACTATTTGTCCGACTATGGGGAAGCCAAAAGGAAAGGGTTATGGTTTTAGCAATATACGTGTGTGTGTGTATGTGTGTTGTTACTTACATAAGTTTTTTCTCTCGTAGTAACTGAACAGTCGAACTTATTTTGATATAATGAAACGTAGCAGCCTTGAAAGACGTATGTTTTAGAAATTATGGTTGTATAAAAATATTTTTCCGATTCATATCAGGATGAGCATCAAATTTAATGTTCCATTAAGAACAAATATCTTGAAAATAATTTTCATTAATGCCGTTACGTATGATAACAACGAATTATGATTGTTCATTAGTTTAAATCTATTATTTATTGACTGGATATATAACTAATAGGCACACTAACTTCAGTGATACTCAGTATGAATTGAAGCATGAGCATTTAAATTGACTTTTAATTGAATATATTTTGACAAAATGTGATCCAAGAAAATAAGCTACTTTCAATTTTAATTTTTGAAAAAAAATAATCAGTGCTGAGGCTACTGCATGGAATGATTTGTTTGCAATATGTTTATTGCCATAGGTAGACATAATTTTGTCACACTATACTTATCGTTGTATTTAAATTTAGGAGAAGGAATATAATTTTTAAGAAAGCTTGAAAATGTTTGACAGTGTATATCACGAAAAGTATACTGATGAATTTTGTAAAATATTCCTTTTTAATGCTGGAATTAGGCAATTAATTATTAAGTTTCTAAAATTATAAAAAAATAGTTAATTATAACATTTATACAAAATAGTTGAATTTCAGGTTAATGGACGTACTATTCTTTTTTCTTTACTTTTTAGGGATGAAAGCGAATGTTTTAGTGTAGACGTTGTGGTTCATATTAACATATGTCTTCTATGTACACAATTTGACATACCGTTTCAACGCCTTTAAGTTTGAATTTTAATAAACCCTGAAATAAATATTTGACTATGTACCAAGTAAATTTTTATGCTGTTTTCATATTAAAACGCACGTTACATTATTTCGTCACATACGAAAGTTGACATCCATTACCCCCTTATGGTTTGAATTTCAAATAATAATTACTTTGTCAGTTTACATTACAAAACAAACCTTATCCCCGAATGTCGTGTTTCTAGTTCCAGACATTTTATTCTTCTTTGACTAATCATTAATGTTTTGGAACCTCTTTTCATCTCTTAAAAATTTTAATTTAGAAAAGTGGTGAAATATAAATTTAATTATTTTCCTAGTAGATTTGTTACGCTGTTTTAGATTAATAGGCGTGCTACGTTATTTTATCCCATAGAAAACTTTTGACACTTTTTACAATCCTTTAAGATTAAATTTCGAAAAATCCTCAAAAAATATCTACGTTACTAACAGTCACACACGACTTCAGTAGCTTAGATGAAGTAGCCAGTCGGGATATGAATGAGAGAATCTAAATGCTTTTACGGATCAATCATGTATCAATACTCCCCAGTATTATTAGTGCTTTCAATATTGTTATCCATTAGTATTTCGAATAGTGTTATTTAAAATTTACAAAACTTAAAACAAAATATGGAAATTTCCAAAAATTACAAGATATAGAGCAACAAAAATGTGTTTATTCATATGAATAGTTACCGGTTCAATGAGATATATGATGTATGATGATGAAGATATATGATGATGAGAATAATATTTATTAATTTTTAATATTCTTAATTATTTTACTTATCATCAGTATTTTTATTACATTTAAAACAAATATGGCATTTGTTGGGAATGAAAAAATATGATATATGATAATATTTGCAAAGGAATTTAACTACCCACGTAGGTATGCATTGCAGCTTCGTCAAATTATATGATCCATACACTTCAAACTAATACTGGAATTTTCATTCGAGATTTTCCTATTTGACACAGGAAAATAAATATGCTTTATTTATTCATTTTTTTTATACCCACACATTTATCGCTACATCACAGGAAACCTATTCGTAACGATAAGAAATTAATGGTTTAACAACAATACAAAATAATGAGAACTACACATTAAACATAAATGCAAAATATATAAGAACTAAAAAAGGTAACCACGACACAATTCAACAAATTTACTTACACTTATAATAAATACATCACACAGTTGAGCAGCGTGGGGAACTGGAGAGTTCCGATATAGTTCGATTCTAGAGGGTGGTATAATAAACAGGTGATGATTTTGTGAACGCTGGAAATTGTCGTTTATGAAGAATTAAAGTTTACTCAATAATACAGGGTATAGAATTTTTCATTGTAATAGCTGGAAGATAAATTTAATTTGTGCAACATCTGTTCTGAGTTGGAAGGAATGGAAACCTGGCATACTTAAGAGGAAATCGGTAGAAACTAGAAAGAGGAAGTAACCATAATGCTTCATATACAGACATCGAAGGAACCTCTTCTGCACTCGTTCAATCATCAAGCTGTACTTAGCTTCGTGTGGGCTCTAAATAATGGAGCCCGATTTTAATCGGCTTTGCACCAGTACAGCAGACGATTGACGATATAGATTTAAACTTTTTTGAATGGTTTAACACGAATCCAAATTTCACATACAGTTTTTATCACACGACTAATACCATTTACCAGAATCGTAAATTCGAAAGAGATTCCCGAGATTCGAACCCCGACTCGCTTCCTACCGTGCAAAGTAAATCTCAGATGTAAGGTTGTCCACTCGTACGTATTGATTTCTGTCCGCAAAATACGAAAAGAAAAATCGTAAAAGTGGAACGGAGAATCCTGCGTTGCCAAGGCGATTTAATAAAATATCGTTATCTACACGGTCAAAAGCTATCTGATAGTCAAAATATGCAATATCTACTTAAAAACCAAGGTCAACATGATAGACAATATAATCAAGGAAGTATAAAAAGTTCGTGAGCGCCGAAAGTTCGACTCGAAACCCACACTGCTCATCACAGATTTGACCTCTGAAACTCGAGTATATGTTGCTATGTAAAACAAAGTCAAATAATTTAGCCGGTGGAGAGAAGATAGAGAGCGGTCTGAATTTATCGACATCTGGCCCCATGCCACGTTTGGGTATAGGTGTTACCTGGATCACTTTCCTTTGTGAGGGATAGATCCCAGGTTTTAGCGAAACTTTAAATATATGCTTCAAAGTTTCACAAAAATATCAGCGCAAGCTTTAAATATGTACCTGATTATACCGTCGGGTCCGATTGATCTCTTCAGGTTGGAGAAAGCAACTTGAAGATCACTATCAGGGACACGTGTGACATCAATATCGGCTCCGGTACGATAGCAACAAGCCGCCGCCGCGACATCTAGCTGAAGAACGTTCGAATTGTACACCGACCGGAAATGCTTAGCGAAAGCTTCGGCCGCCGCTGGACCGTAAACAATCACGTCATCGCATGAAGCAACCTCCCGAGCGCCGCAGGTAGCTCTTTGGGTGCTTATATATATATCTATGGCCAAAATGATACACATTTGCTTTTCAAATTCCATTATACATTACAAATGTAATCAGCTCTACTATTCTTAATATCGCGTTTGACTGTAGATCAAAGCAATTTGAATATCTCGTGGTCACTAGCGGATTGATGTTGTCCTTCGAAAAGTTCTAGTTAGTGCAGCGATTAATTTTATAAGATGGTTAAGAAATGAATAAAGGTGATGCAGAATGGATACTCACGAAAATGCAGGACCATGCACTACACAAATATAAACACTACTGTGGCCAATAGCTATCTTTGCCCACAACTGCTCGCCGTCGATCTCTTATTGGTTCACTATAAAAATAGATTATATGAGTGTTATAGCCACATAGTTTTCTTCCCTATAGGCATCTTAAAATTTCAAATAAAAATAACAAAGTCTACATCCACATCTGCACATCATCAATTTTAATTGGCCAACAGCAACTAGAGCTATAAATAGGAACTCCCCGTGACCACAGAAGTGCTAAGAGTGGAAGTGGAACTCCTCGTGACCACGAATCTAAAGTAAAAAATTATAATACTCATTTTTTTGACAATTTTCATACAAGAATATGGGAAACTATGCAAGGCAACAATCCCATAACTAGGTAATGCAGCCCACATTTTTCAAACGAAGTAAGCATATATTCATTTTTTTTAAATTTATATGAAGAGATTGGTGGAATGAGCTGAATATTTCATTTAACGTTTTAAGGATCAGGCAGAAAATAAACATCCATCCCATAAGTTCGGTGCTCGCTATGTTGACTAACAACTAAACTTCTATTGCGCTTGATAACACTATTTAGCAATGCTAAAGTTCATAGCGACAGTTATACGGAGATATAAACCAGTTATGTTGTAAATGTTCCCTTTTTTCTTTTTTTAAGTAGGAGAATTCTCAAAATGAACTGTATGTCTATTTTAAGAATTCTAAAATAAGACGCAACGTTCGTCTCTTTGTGTGTATATTATGTATATTTTTGCCTATAAATTAAGATTCATTAGATTGATTTTGTTTCGGTTTTCTCCATCATAAAGGTTAATTACTTGAGAGAGATTTTGTATATAAAATATTAATACAGGCGTTGAGCTAACGGAGCTGTGTCAATATTTATTAGGCACGAGTGACAGGCAGGGTTACCATGAAGCCCTATGAATGGCTAAGATAGCGGCTGTGTTAGGTCGCGGGATGAGGTAACTATCACTAAACTGTCACTAAAATTTAAACTTTAGTAACAGTTTAGTGATCGCGTGGAAATTGTGATGATGACTTTACAATTTCAATGCGAACGGAGATGTGAGCAAAGTACCAAATAAAATCATGTCGGTTTATTTCTAATACATTTTCAGTACTACAATTACTACAATGGGATTGAATGGCTTATTGTACTTCGTTCCTTTTTTGTTTATTTAAATATTTTCATGCAAATGTACGAATGGGTATGTGTTGTGTTTAGAATTTATGTACCTAAGTTTTTAATTATGTTTGTATTGTACTTATGTTATGTTTATAGTAATTGTTACAGTGTTTTGATGAAATTTAGGTTAATTTCTGATAATAACTTTTTTCATTATTTTTATTTCAGCAGTTTCTATTATCAGGAGGATACATTTATTTTTAGAGGACATTTTCAACAATATCTTTAGAATTTTCTTAAAAATAATTTTAGAAAATGTGGTTTTAGGATTCTTGCAGTTAGCTCTTTAATTAACGATGCACCGTCACGTGAGACCTGAAATTAAAAAAAAATATTATTTCATTTGAACAATACATACTATTTTTATTTATTAATTTTCAGTGTCAATTTTTGAAATTTATCTAGCTTTATGAGTTCGCCAAATTCCAAGTTTCTATATCAAACTGTTTCCGACAAAAAGAGAATGGAGATTTTCAACAATTTTAGGAGCATCTTACCTAAAATTGGAAAAATTGGTTTTGAAATCTTCTTTTTTAGATGATATCTCACACAACAAAAAAATTAAAATAAAAGTTGATTACTTAACATTTATGATATGCCTTTATGTACTTATATTAGATACACATAATTAGATTAGTTTAATCTCACACAAGCCGGGACTTAAACGAAGGAAATTATTTAAACTAAAGTATATATTTCAATGATTAACCATATAAAATATTTATAAAGAAATTTTAAAAAGTGAGAGCAAATTAAGTACTCGAAAGAAATTTTCCTTTCTTATACATATATATTGTGGGATATCGTCAGAAAAAGTTAGTTGCAAGGGTCTCGTATTTTTTTAAACACCCTAAAATATGTTTAAAGAAATTTTAAGGAGTGAGAGTAAGTTAAGGACTTCAAGGGAATGTTTCTTCCTTATACATATATAGTGTGGGATATAGTTTGAAAAAATTAGATGCAAGGATTTCGTATTTTTTTAAATACTCTAAAATAATTATGAAGAAATTTTAAGGAGTGAGAGCAAGTTAAGTACTGGCAGGAAATTTTACTTCCTTATACATACATAGTGTGGGATATTGTCTGAAAAAGTTATTTGCAAGGGTCTCGGATTTTTTTAAACACCCTAAAATATTTATAAAGAAATTTTAAGGAGTGAGAGTAAGTTAAGTACTTCAAGAAAATTTTTCTTCCTTAAACATACATAGTGTGGGATATAGTTTGAAAAAGTTGGTCGCAAGGGCCTCGTATTTTTTATATAATCCCAGATAATATATCTTCAGAGAAATACAGAAAAATATGAAACAAAATATTTTTCTACCCCGTAATTCCGAAACAATGAACCATAGTGTAATAAGAAGCAAGGTTTTCTGAAGCCTAGTAAAAAGTTTATTGAAAAACTATGACGTTGATAACATATCACCCGCCCCATATTTTATTATATTCAATATTTATTACGCTAAGAAAATCACCAATAGGAATCTACACTATAAGGAATCTTCGATGT
Source organism: Druceiella hillmani (assembly GCA_039881145.1). Taxonomy (NCBI): domain Eukaryota; kingdom Metazoa; phylum Arthropoda; class Insecta; order Lepidoptera; family Hepialidae; genus Druceiella; species Druceiella hillmani. The sequence goes on along the minus strand of JAYKKI010000065.1, from coordinate 3,060,709 downwards.
GTGAACCAGGCTCACACTTTACCGGTTTTTATAGTATAGAATTACCGGCCATATTTTATACTAGCAAAAATAGATACCTTATTTGTGTGTTAATGTGGCGTATCACTCATATATAACTTACACAAGGAAAGCAATAAATGGACCCACGAGGAATATGTAAACTGCCAAATTGTTAAATATGTAATTTTAGGAATAGTATAAATTTTCTTTAGTTAAACCCATTTAAATGATGACTTATTCAAAGTGCTTATTTGGATAGTTAATTAAATATTAGGTAGAATGTGAAATGATCGGTTTTGGACTTAGCAAGTCTAGAAAAGTTTATTTGAATGAGAAGTTTTTAAATTGATTTTTAAAATTTCTGTTTTCAGTCCATTCTGTTCTCGCGTATAGTTACTCTGACTGATATTTAAATAGGTAACGCTGACAGAAGTAAATGACCGGATAATTACATCATTTAATTAACAACAGTTCGACCGACTAGATTAACACTGACAATTGATTAAGTTTTACATAATACTTATATAATGAGAAATGTTTCCAAATCCCGATATCCATCGCTTTTCAGGCTCCGTGGCCAAATCAGGAATCCTTATTCTTCATGTTCATCTGTATGTCCGCTTGTAAAACACACAAAATTATGTGTTTTATTTACCTACCTCATTGTTTATCGTTCAATTGTTTTTTTTAAAGTATATATTAAGCTCCAAAGTTATCATTTTCAAGTATTTACAATAGTAGTATATACAACAAAACTTATTGGAAAATGATCACAGCTAAATAGACTCTATTACATTACGAATAGAAATTAACCAACTTATGACATGTTGGGTCTGTAAAAAATTGATGGTGACTCCACACAAATAACTAAGATCAGTTACAAAAATAACTTTACTAATTTTAACCTGAAAAGGGCGAAGTGATCTACATTGCACTAATTGTGAACATATGCACAAAATAAATAAAAAAATAACTGTAATATAGCATGTAAATACAGTCGCCATCACCACATATTTTCGACTCTCACACGATCTTATCTCAGTAGCATAGGGATGAGATTTGTAGTTCAAATGTAAATCGTTATATGCTGTCGATTGTACTTATACTAAATTACTGTTGAAATTTTTTGTTCGTAATTAAGTTCCGTTTACGAAATATTAATATTCAAATAATATTCAACATCTGTCCCTTGTTTAGTCGTTCTAAACGGATTTAAGTTTAGATCTATCTCTACCCTGATTTCTTAATCGCGGATGCGAAATTTTAGTTAAAGTTACCAACAATTTGAAGTCATTGGGAATTCCGAAACCCTACTTTCTGCGTAGCCGGACACGTACTTGATCGATTTATTAAAATTAACGATAGACCGGCTTGATCAAAATAGGTTTTTTATTCGAGTCTACTTATCCTCCTTAATCCTTAATATCTATTTCCTTTTAAATTTAAGACGCTCTCAAGGGTAAAATATTTATAAAACTATGACCACAAATTTCGCGTTAACGTATATTTTAAACTATGTGTGAGATATTTCGTTTTGGATGAATATCATAATGCTTACTCTGTGGTCTTTCGGACTAGGTTTTCAAGGTTATTTAAGCTAAGTATACTTTTTATATCATTGGGTATAAAAAACATCAATCAGTCAAGTGTGAATCGACATCATACATTGAGAGTTCCGCAAAAAATGTCAATCTACGTAAACATGTGGTTTTATGCCATTATGAAATAACGTCGAATATAAATAAAAATTTTTGTAAACACGAATATAATTGTTGTATAGCAGTTTTCATAGAATATTTTTATCTTAGAATTGCGATTTTCTTACTGAGGGTTTAGATTCCTCGACATTTTTGTATTTCATTTTTGTCATTTCAATAAATATTCTATTGCATAAAATTGTCGTGCTTTGATGAATTGTAAAAATTATACGATTGTATTATCCCGAAGAATTCCATGATTTCTTAGCAATTTTTTTCTGATTTTTTATCAATAGCCAGAGTATATTTTATACTTAGCAAAAACTTTTGAATCGTAAAGTTGCAATATGTTATATAACACTTGGCTTGCATCGATGTATACAGTTGTAAACTTATGACCATATAAAATTAATATAATCACTAAGAGACTCTGAGTTATAAAAATTAAATCATTCTAACGTCAAGATTCAAGTTTCAAAATCCATTGAATTTAGTATTGCTTAGATAATCTCAACCTTGCCAATTGATTTTAGTTTAAGTTGAAAATTGTTAATTAATTTAGATCTTAACAAGTAATATACTAATTAATTAAATATTACTAACGTTATCGAATTAAGACATTAATGTACCAAATCATATAGCTTAGGTAAGTACATGTTATCTTAAGGTTTATTAAATTTTAAACACATGAAGTTTAAATATTAACAAGAAATTTTAATTTCCAATAAATCAACTAAAAAAAATTAAAATATTTTCCTAAAACTATTGACTTATTTCACAATTGACAACTATTCAAAAATAATACTTTATATATTAAAAGTAAGCAACCGACATCTTAGCAGCATTCACCGCTCGTTAGCGCAATTGAGCATATTTATTTGCGCAATAATATATTTTTTAAACATACACTCCCTTTTTGTTGCACAATTTGATAAGCACTTACGTATTTACACGAAACTCTGAATTTCTGAAAATCTTTTCTTCATCCAGGACACAACTCTTAGTCATATAACTCTTTCAAACTAAGATTAGATCAATTGTAAATTGTTTTATCACGCCACTTTTTCTAAAATTTATTAATTTTTTTCCGCTATTTAGACCAGGTGCTTTGTCTGCCAACTCTGCATTTAAAATCAACCAACATTTTATATTTTGATACAAATACTCCTTAAAATAGTTTTTGAAACTTTAACGAGCATCAACTATTTATTGCTTAAATTCCCTAGATATAATTTTACTAAACTTTTTTCCTATTTTAACTAACTGATTTAAGTGATATCCACAATAATTTGGTAATGTCAGTATTAAAGGATTTTGGATATTACGGTTAACATAATTTTTTTTTGTTATAAATAGAATTCCTATCCCAGTTTTATCACATTTTTTATCGTCGTTCGAAGTTGAAGTCTTTAATCCATCGAGCCATCGAGCATGAAACTTCGACAGATACGCAAATAACGTGACAAGCTCATTCCTATAGAGCGAGTATCAGTTGACGAAATGTCACCTGTCATGGTCAGTAGTTGGACCGGTTCAGTCATGCTTTGCCAAAAGTAAGTTTTTAAAATTTTTTGTTTAATTGAAGGATAATTTCAACTTAACAACATATTTAATACTTATAAACTACCACTCACAGCATATTTTCTAAAAAAAATATTAAATACTATCGACCCGCTCCGTCTGGTGTAATTGTGGAGCAACTAATAATATTACGCGCCGCAGCTGCCCGCCATGCACGGCATTGGCATCGCGAATACTGATTTTTGATAATTTTAAATCTGTGATATCTTCTTAAATATTAATGACAATGATATGCAGTGCAGAGCAAATTTTACTACATTAAATGCCCAATGAAACCAAATTATTTAATTAAATAAAGATTAATATAATGTTGATCAAAATAACAACGAAATTAATAAAAATAACAACAAATATTAATAAAAATATTCCCTGTGGGTTATCCATACGATATAGATATATAGCATCATGACATTTTTTGTAGATATTTTTAAAATACACAATTCCATAGTACACCATTTTGATATATCTCGTAAAGTTTAATCAGCGTTACCAATGAAAGCGCCCAAAATTCTACCTTTTTACGAAAATTGGCTTTTTTATATTTCCTGTAATATAACATGCATGTATTATACCTACAAACCTTTCGGAAGAAATTATCTAAATGATAGTGAACACCGTATCAAAATCCGTTGCGTCGCTTAAAAAGTCTAAGCTTACAGAAGGACGGACAGACGAGGGAATCGACTTTGTTTTATACTGTGTAAGGATTACGAACTATGCCACGCGATCCATTATTTCATCATTTATTTGTATTTAATACGTTCTTTGGTTATTATATATTTCTTTTATGTGAAATGAACTTTGTCTTTGACAACCGTTGGTCAATGATAAAAATATTTAACACGTTGATTTTTCACTTTCTTAAATCGCGCTTAAGCTTTATAAATATCCAAGAGATAATTCATTATAAACTTTATATTAACTAGAAAAATGGAAAAATATTTTTACTGTTTTTTAATTGAAAAATAATTATTTATTATAATGATTATATATCTCATTCCTAGAGTGACCTGGTTGTGAAAGTGGATCATGCCAAGATGACAGACTGCCGAATATTATATACAGTAAAAGTATTGGAAAGTACTAAATAGTAATGAAATTAAGGCATTAAAGTTAAGTATTCTAACAAAACACATTTTGCAAATCTCCCAGCAGTTAAAGTTACGAAGCATAATTAAAGCCGATTAACACTCTTGAACACCGAAGCTTTCATTCGCGGGCATCGAGGACCGCGTACAAATGGATGCGGCGTAAATGAATCGTTTCGTATAACGAGCAGCATGGAAAGGGATCGCGCTTTCCATATTTATGTCGGGATTATTCATAAGCGTCCCGTTATTATTTCAATAATGCAAATTGTGAAGCAACATTCTCAACAATGTCAATTAATGGACGGTATTTGGCGCCGGACCGCGCACAGTGCTTGCACTACGGCTCCACTTGGCGTAAATATATTTTACGCCTGTTAGCAATTAATTTTTTTGTGTGCATTTAAGTAAAGTCTTAAACGTTATAATGGGGAAAGAAATCAAAAGAAAGTTAAGAAACCTAAGATATTTGAGAAGGCATATGGAATCGTTTCATTGAATAATTTTTTTAAGAAAGCTTTAATATCTACTATCAAAAATATAATTTAAAATAACGTTATAATATAAAAAAACAAATATCAAAACTGTATATAAGGATAGCGGAATGCATTACTATTTTCTTCAGTTATTTAATTTAAGTTTAAAAGTCTATTTAAGTTTCATTAAATACTAATAATTAATAATAGTATTCATTTACGTTTAAAAGCGACGTAAGAGTACCTGCTTAAATGTTTTCTACATTACTACAGGCATAACGTTTGTGAAAATATTATAATTTTTTGACAATAATGAAAATAAATTTTCTATCCGGAGAGTTAATTCGAATGAATGTTTGAAATTTAAATATAATGTTTGGCAACTTAGGCGTTTGCTGTGAAAGTTCTTCCCAGCAAATGATTGAATTGTTCCTAACACAATTATACAAATATCCATTATAATAATTACAATTATTAATATACTTTAATTACCCGGTTAATCGGGTCTTATAGTCAAATAGAAAGGTTATTTGTAACAGATAGAGAAAATTTAATATATTTGGTTAAAAATTAATTTTTGAAGTTTTAAAAATGAAAACACCATCTAAGTTTTGCGTCAGTACTACAAATGTTAATACAGAAAAGTCTCGCTTCGAAATCAAATATTTTTTGGACTATTTTATGAATTTACTACATATCAATTTTACAAACATGTTTCCCAATCAGCGACATATCCAGTAACAATAGCGCGCGCTGTACTGCTATAATTCACTCGAATTTGAATGGTTCTAATTCTCTTGCATTAATTGCGATACTTCATAAATTTTAACTTATTTTGATATTACAAATATAACTTAAGAGCTGTGTAGTTTAATTAAAAACTGACGTCTCCTTTGTGTTGGTCCGTTTATCAATCGTAGCATTATAATTCTTATAATATTAAACGTATTGTATATAGCGCATGGCATGATCTGATTTGAGTACGTGGGTGTTTATTTTAATACTTTAGCACGTGGGATATAACTTTTTTATTATAATAAAATTGTGTTTTCCGTCATTATTGATTTCGCCGCAATATACTGTACTATATATTTAAAAATAATGTTGAAAAATTGAAAATAAAAAAAATTTTCTGAAAAATATTTTTTACCTTCTTGTATAAAAAATATTTTTCATACCTAATATACTAAAATAAGGGTACATACATATTTTCGTTAATATCTCATAAATTACAACATCTAGAAACATCATTATATTTTTCCTCCAACCTTTGCGTTGGCCTTTAAAAACTTTAGGTTTACCATAATTGTAGGGTTAGTAGGTTCGGAAGGGTATTGTATATAGTTTGTTTTGTGTAGTTCGTTGGAAATTGTTTAATTAATTTAAATCCGAAGATACGTTACGTAAAACTATAAAAATAACTTTTTTAAGCTATTCCCACACTAGAAATGAAATTTTAAATTTTTTTTTCAGATTAATGATTTTTTCCCCTTTCCCACTTTAAAATTTCCGTACGAATATTTTTGAGTGATAGTATTTGGTTGAAAATCAGATGTGCGAGTTAATATGTTTTATTATTTTGCCATATTACAAGATTTTCCCTAAAATGTTTCTGTAGAAAACGGCTATGTTAGTCGGACATACAAGAAAATTCATAAAATTTCCGTTTTTATTTTTAAGGTATAGAATTTTAAAAATACAATTTTTTCAATAAAGATTGCTGTGGTATCTTGTGTTCCTTGTTCTATCTGTTTTTAAAACCCTTAAGTATAAAACTGAACTAAAAACCTACACACATGGCAGTAAAGGCCTGTTCGTGCAGATATTACGCAAAAACCAAATTTTTGCGTCAAATAATTTCCTGAAAAAATGGCTGTGAAAGATTTTCCCTTTCAGAAACCATTTTTTCTTTTCAAAAACAAATCTCTAAAAAATTATAATAAATTGAGAATCTATCAACGTAATTTAATATTTTCAGTCCTATGAGTTACTATTGAAAACGTAAATACCTGTGAAAGTATCCAGAATTCAATAATTATTGTATATCTAGTAGGAATGAAGTATAAAAATAAAAAAGGAAGGATTATTAAAGAGAAAATAATTTCAATCGTATAGATTTTGGACTAGAAAGGACTAGCGCCATGAAGTCTCGTACATGTCTAAATATATATTAGAATGATTCCCAGATTATTTCATCGATTCAGTTAGCAGAGAATACGATTTTCTTCATTATTCTGTTTGTTTGTAGTGAGTCCGGAGACCAATTAATCCGTATTTAATAACCGTAATTAATCACAATTAAATGAAACTACGTGATGTAATATTATTTCTACTTTCTTTAATTTCTTTACCATGACCCAAGTTTCGTTGTCGTGGTAAAGAAATTAAAGAAAGTAGAAATAATACAGCATCACGTAGTTTCATTTAATTGTGAACAATGTATTTCTATAAAATTAACGCCAAATATATTCAATAACCGTAATTAAATTCAAGACACTGCGAACTTAATGATGAACGACACTCCGGTGAAGATAAAATCTCTTGATTTGCAACTTCTTCTATTTCTTTTCAGTCTTTACACTTTTGGCAGAGGCAACCAGGATCGGTTGTCGTGTGAGATGTATTGCGGATGAGTGGCAAGCCACACGATATATCGTCTTTGCTCTCTGGCAGCCGTTCTCCAGACACCCTCGTGTAAGGAGATATTTAAGATTACTGTGACTTGATCCGTTCGTCTCAGTATCCGTATCCGTTCTAATTTGCTCTGTATACCAAACGTTTAATATTACTGTCGCTACGTCGTAACACGTATGTATAAAAATGTATGATGCGAGCTTTTATAATATTGAACAAACACTTCTTGACATCGACCGTTCTTGGTGTATGAATACGTTAATATGGAACTCAATCCTTAATATACCAAACGTTCTTCTCCAGCGTCACTTTTCCAGGATTTCTAGCTTTTTTCGTTCTTTTCCATATAATGTGTGCATAATAGATTTAATATATCCATTTTCCTCTAAGATTGTGCATCTTGAAAATGAAGAATGTTAATGCTTAAACGAGATGGGTTTTCTTTGTTTCATGATGTTGCGGTTTTTCCATTTCCTCCTCAGCTTGTCACAAATCCCTAATTTTAGGATCTGCAATAAAAAAATAAAGAAAATACACGAATTCACGCAACAGTACTTTAATATGTTCGAACGAGATGGGTTTTCTTTGTTTCGAGATGTTGCGGTTTTTCTATTTCCTCCTCAGCTTGTCAAAAATCCTTAATTTTTGGGTCTGCATTAAAAGAAAATACACATATTTATAAATACTTAAATATTTGTATTTTAAAAACCTTTAACTTAAATTTAATATCAAATGAAATGTTGTTTTATATACTGTTTAAATTACGTGTTTTTATAAATGATATGATAATGATAACGACATTTTTCTACAGGATTTTATTTAATAACGTTGAATCGAACAGTAAATGTGTTCCTTCGAATTATTTTATTACTTTACTACTAAAATAAATATTTCGTCCACCACAAAGCGAATTTGGTACACAGTGCGCCGGTGCTCGACCCGTCCCGCCGACCCATTGTGCGCGCTGATTTATTACGTCGACTTTTGTAGGCAACCACTCTCGGCTCTGCGAACAGCTCACTCCTTCGGCGCCCACTCGGCTTAGAGAAATTGTTATAATTACGGATAATTTACGTTTTATTTATTTGATTGGATCAATATGACTATTATAATAATTTGATAATATCCAATATTGGGCGAAGATTTAAGTTTCTTAATAAATTTAACTAGAAATAAAGTCGATAATAAAATATTTAAGCAAAATTTGATTTCGAAGCACGTTTTAGTAAATTATAGGTTTCGTGAAGTAAGTAAAATATATTTTTCTTTGAATATTTATTGTTGTTTTTGAAAAATAGTAGTATTATTTTTGATTAATTAGTAATACTATTATCACAATATATGTGTACCTTTATATACAACCGTGCGATTCTTACGAGAATTTTCTGCGTGGGTCGATTATGGTATGCATTAACCTATTTTATTTTTTCACGCTCAAATACATACGCGAACTTACATGCATGCCAACACATATACATACAAACATACGTCATATAGTCATTTCGTTTGTCATTGCTAGTTGCTTTTGGGTTATAGTTCAAAGTTCAACGTTAATTTTCATTAAATTTTACTGAACATAGTACGTATTGCTATAGATATAAACGAATCGTTAGATGACAGTAATGAAATGTTAGTATCGGCTGAAAGGAAAACTCGACTATTGTGATTGCTTTGAAAGTACATATGACAAAATTAGAACGATACAGAAATAAGCTTGGTATGTGTAATATACACATAACGTTTTTTTATACGAGAAAAACGCAATAATTTCAGCAGTACCTTACTTACAGATACCTTAAAATGAAAACGCCGGTTCAATCTAAAATATGAATAAAACTCAGAGAAAATTGAATTTATATTCTCACAAATTAAATCCGGATAATATAGCTCTTTTTATTACTATCTTTCACAAATTATTACAGCAAGTTTCGTCTTGGAAAAACAAAATATAAACTATGTCTAACTGCTTATCACGTCGACTTTAGTTGAAACCGATGTCACGGTCGACAACGGAATGACATTTTGGTAAATCAAATTTAAGTACTCAAAAAGCCATAAAAAGTACAGTCGTTCACAATTAAATTCACTGATAATTCGAATATTCACATCAGATCTAAACTTAACGATACTATAAACAAACTATGTCTAACTGCTTATCACGCTGGCTTTAGTTGAAACCGATGTCACGGTCGACAACGGAATGAGATTTTGGTAAATCAAATTAAAGTACTTAAAAAGCCGTAAAAAGTACAGTCGTTCACAATTCAATTCACTGACAATTCGAATATTCACATTAGATCTAAACTTAACGATACTATAAACCGCTCCTTTATTGGGCTCGGCGAGCGCGTAACCATATTAACGTCGTCCTATGTTGTTCAACGCATGCGCCTCGGGACGGCCACAATAGGCACGGATTATTTCCTATGCATTGATCTGAAAGCACTATTGCGGGGGCTTAGCGCAATATATTGTTGTTCATTATGATATAGTGTGACCTATCGTGACCTGGAGTGAAATTTAGATTACGCCCCAGGCATTTGTGTATTAAATAATGCTTTACTGCTTATATCGCTGGTTCGTTTTTACTGACACGCTGGGTAACAAAGTTTATTGTAGTCACGTGCAGTATATAATGAATGATACTGGCGTTATCTTTAATATTTAAAACGAATAAGTCTCAATGAATTCCCTTTCCGGTTGTATAGTATATCTAATAGTTTTATCAATAATGGTCAGAATAATTGTTTTGTCTTATGTAGTAATTGAGATCTACTTGTATTACGAGATTTTAATTCATATGTATGTTTGAAATATAAACTTCTTCCGACTTATTTGACCATAATTTTTTGATGACAAAATTTTTGAAATTTCGCAAAGAGAACTGCTTCGGGTATACTCGGCGGTAGCCCGAGTACAGCCTAACGGTTCGACTTCGAGTATTCTCGGCGATAGGCCGTAAGCGTTTGGTCACACAAGAGGAATATAGAGTGTGCGATTTAGTAAGTGTGATTTTGTATCTTCACTTACCCAAGACAGAATTAATTACGGAACGAGACGGAAGTCTGAGTACGATACTTGACGGTTGTGTTTTTAGTTTCTTTGATTTTTATTATTTTCTTTTTTTTTATAAATAATTTATTAATAGAACTCAAATAAAACTCCTTTTCTTCCATGCTCGGGATATACTTAGAATAGAATGTCCACTTTTATAACGAAGATGTATATTTTTT